>BPLS01000164.1:815702-931990 GCA_019656275.1 Rhododendron kiyosumense
CAAGTACCCAATGGGGGAAGCAAGTGCCAACCCATCACCCCCCAACAATCACAATACCAGAAATAGAACCTTTTTTAGTGACGAGCGGGCCATCCGAAACCCCCGATTCCGCCACCCCATCAGCCTCTTCCATGTTGTTGGCGAGTATTTCCTTCGCCGTTCTGATTGCAGAAAATATGGTTGACTTCAGACCATTGGAAAACAGGATTTCCGACAAAAAATAGCCTCGAACCCAACAGCAAGTCATGTGAGAGAGAAAGTTGAGAGATACTGTTTAGATCGCTCACCATGCCATCTGGCAAATAAGGCACGCTATGTCATGAACTGTATCAACAGCAGTTACTTTGACCAAGTGGAATTTCCCCCCGGGGAGCTTTGCCCAGACAGCAATTACCACAATGTATGATTAGACTTTCCAAAATGTATGGCCACAATCTATACTCACTTTCCACAATGTATGGCCACACTTACCATGAGTGAAATTGAACCATTTAAAAAAGGGAGATCCTATGGTTGAGGGGAAATGGGGGCACGGATGCCCCAAAACCAAACTGGGGCATCATAGCCGGATCCGCTCCTGGAAGTTCAGTCTCTCGAAGACGTCCTTTCTAGTTGTTATGCGATTGTCCTGTATCGTGTCTTCTTTAATCTGTCTCTGAATTTTGTTTTCTAACATTGTAATGTGGTTCAAATTCCCATGAGTTGTGCACTTGTGCTTTTCCCCCCCTATTCACGTGCATTTGTGTGTGCGCGCGCGTGCGCGTGAAATTCAGGTGAACTCTATTCCAAATTACTTCCAGAATGTACTATCCTTGCTTTGACACAAAGGCCTTCAGAGCTCCAGTGCCATCAGGTAAAGAATCTTCTGCCATTCCACCGTATTCTGACCATAACTTCTTTTAGGATTAGAACTAGGTCATGAAATCACCACCATTGGAAAGTACGTTTTCAGTACATCAATTTCAAAATAAAATTTGCCTAAATCGGAGTCCAGATGAAAAAGTTATGCTTGTCCGAAGTTCACCTGTCTGACTGGTACCAGGACCACCAAAAAGTTGGTACCGGTACCAATTGGGTAGAACCAAAATCCAGAGATTTGGGTACCAGTACCACCCCAAACTTGGCACTGGTACCACCTGGGTTTTCAACGAAAATTCAACTTGTTCTTCTCCGACTTTCAATCTTTTCCTCTACTCAAATCACATCTGAAACTCATCAAAACCACACCAAATCATGCTCAAACTCATATATAACAAAGGGCTTCGCAAGAACTATCAAATACAAGAATCAATTCATGTTCTAAGCATCAAACTCATGAAATTCAAGTCTAGGTTCTTGATTTCTCTAAGAACTCCAACACATACCCAAGCTTAGAGATATTCAAGAACTACTCTAATAACAACTAATTCATGAATTAAATAAGTTCTAATCACCGAATTCAAGAGATTCAAATAAAGATCTTGAGTTTCCATGAATTCAACCCCAAACCTCAAACACAATTCAAAATCAATCATCTAGATTATGAATTCAATCCTACTAACATATAATCAAGTAAGAGAAATATGAACTTACCAAGCTAGAGCTTCAATCAACGACGATCAAGACCAACCCTAGAGATTTTCCCTTCTTTTTCCCCTTCTCTTCTTCCTCTCCTCTTCTCATCTGTCTCTCTCTCTCTCTATGTTTACAGGAGATAAGGGTGAGGGGAGATATTTACAAAATATCTCCTCTAGGGTAGTTATATGGTGTAGCCACCACACTCCCAACCTATGCAACCGACCAATAGCATTTAGCTAAATACCCACAAAATGTGAGTTAATACCAAATCTAGTTCCAACTAGCTTCACTACTGATAAAATTAATGTCCAAGTCAAAGGTAATTCACCTCCTCCCTTAAGACTTCCCATTTAGACTTATTACATGGTTACATGGTAAAGGTGGACCCAATGGTTATGCTATCAAAGCTATCATGTAATTCATGCCAATAAGTTAAGTGAAGTGCAAATCCATGCCGGAAAGGGACACGTTCACAGGCATTAACCCACGACTGGATTCTATGGTTTTTGCTTTCCAATATTTAGGTGTTGATGATGATGATGATATTTTGGATACATTAGACAATGGCAGTAGCTATTCAGTAAAAGTGAGTAAAACTAATAATTTGGATGGTGGTTTGAAAAGCTGTTTATCCCCGCACCCCCCCCCCCAAAAAAAACTGGGTCATCTCCTGGTCATTGAATAATTGCCCCAAAAAAAAAAAATTTAAGACAACTAAAGCAAATTAGATTTGCAAAATGATACTCCATGGAAAGTGGAATTTTCATCATTTCTAGTTTCAAAACACCCTACAAGTAACAAAAGCACATGAACAGTTAGTTATTCACAGGTTTCATGTTCCTTACTGCTCATGCAACACTTAGAAAGCGTATTGTTTGGGGTTGCGAAAGAAGATAGCCAAACAATCTAAACAAGACAGACCACCAATTTAACACATCATACTAATACAAGATAAGAATAAAAGAAGGTCATTACAGTTCATTGTATCCTCTTCATCTCACACTCATCGTCTTCCTCCCATTCCTTCTCTTCCTCTTTCTCTACATCTTCCACCCTTGTAGCATTGACTATTCGTCCATGCTTGTACACTTTCCTACCATCTCCTTTATTCGATTGTGCGCATTCCCACTCCAACAATTCAATCACCCACTTGATTTGGGATGCCATGGCACACATCGCACCAGGTGCAGAATTCTAAACATCATCAAATCAAGCAACAACCACCGCTCTCACATCACCATCTTCCGAAGTGAGGCTGGCACCCGATTGCCCGGATGCCGCCACCGCTTCCATCTCAACAAAACAGTCATCTAGCTTTGACCGAACGGGATCATGCAACGCATCTACTCCATCATTGCAAATTATATCTTAACCGTTCTCATTGTAGGGAAGATCCTAGTCTTCAAACACAATGAAAAACTGAGGTTGTCAATAAAATAGAGTCTCTGACCAAAAAGCAGCGATTCAACCGAGGGTTTGGAGATGAAGTTGTGGGGACCAACCATCCCCTTGGGCAATGTGAGAATGGCGACATCATGAACAGTGTCAATGGACGTTACTTGAACTTCAAAGAAAACCCCTCAACAGTGCTGAAATCATCTTGAAGACAGCAGGAAAGACAGGGAAGGGTTTAGTAGGATGGAAAAGGAAGGGGAAATGTGATGTTTGGGGGGCCAGATAGACTTGCTTTTTTCTTTTTATGATCTGAACTTGCTTTTCGAGATCGCATAAAAATTCCGAAGATCCAAATTCCAAACGGGTATCATAGAATCGGGTCTTGGTGGGCTCTGGGCTGGCCTAAGCCCATAGCAATGGGAATTTTTAGACCACCCTGGGCTCAGACGGATTTTTGCCCACGGCTTTGGCCGCAAATAATCAAATAGCTCGATAACAACCGGCCTGCCTATCCGGTTTACTGCGGTTGCGGTAGGTGGTACTCGTGGTCGAAGCCTTCGGGGGACTTTGTTGACCTTTGAGGGTCGCCGTCCCGTCCCGTCGTAGATGATGATGACCGCAAAGAATCTTGAGGAAGTCGAGGTTGCGGATGGTGGGTATGATTGTGTCGTGCTGGTCGGTTAGGAGGGCTATCGGGGTGGCGGCGAGGTCTGCCATCGGAGAGAGATAGAGAGAGAGAAGTGGGGTGGAGTTGATGGAGTCTTTCAAAGAGAATTTAGTGAGACAACGGCCGGCTTGAGGGAGGGTCTCTCTCTGAGAGGGAGACATAGTCCCCCGAAGGCTTCAACCACGAGCACCACATATTGCAACCGCAGTAAACCAGATAGGCAGGCCGGTTGTTATCGGGCTGTTTGATTATTTGCGGTCAAAGCCGTGGGCAAAAATCTGTCTGAGCCCAGGGTTGGTCTAAAAATTCCCATTGCTTTGGGCTTAGGCCAGCCCAGAGCCCACCAAGGCCCGATTCTATGATACCCGTTTGGAATTCGGGTCTCTAGAATTTTTATGCGATCGGAGAAAGCTCAGAGAAAGCAAGTTTAGATCATAAAAAGAGAAAAGCAAGTCTATCTAGCCCCCCAAACATCACATTTCCCCTTCCTTTTCCATCCTACTAAACCCTTCCCTGTCTTTCCTGCTGTCTTCAAGATGATTTCAGCACTGTTGAGGGGTTTTCTTTGAAGTTCAAGTAACTGACACTGTTCATGATGTCGCCATTTTCACATTGCCCGAGGGGATGGTTGGTCCCCACAACTTCATTCCCAAACTCTCGGTTGAATCGCTAATTTTTGGTCGCTTTATTTTATTGGCAACCTCAGTTTTTCGTTGTGTTTGAAGACTAGGATCTTCTCTACAATGAGAACGGTTGAAGATATAATTCGCAATGATGGAGCAGATGCGTTGCATGATCCCGTTCGGTCAAAGCTAGATGACTGTTTTGTTGAGATGGAAGTGGTAGCGGCATCCGAGCAATCGGGTGCCGGCCTCACTTTGGAAGATGATGATGTGAGAGCAGTGGTTGTTGCTGGATTTGATGATGTTCAGAATTCTGCACCTAGTGCAATGTGTGCCATGGCGTCCCCAATCAAGTGGGTGATTGAATTGCTGGAGTGGGAATGCGCACAATCGAATGAAGGAGATGGCAGGAAAGTGTACAAGCATGGACGAATGGTCAATGCTACAAGGGCGGGAGACGTAGAGAAAGAGGAAGAGAAGGAATGGGAGGAAGAAGATGAGTGGGAGATGAAGAGGATACAATGAACTATAATGACCTTTTATTTTTATCTTGCATTAGTATGATGTGTTAAATTGGTGGTCTGTCTTGTTTAGATTGTTTGGCTATCTTCTTTCGCAACCTCTAACATTACGCTTTGTAAGTGTTGCATAAGCCGTAAGGAACATGAAACCTGTGAATAACTAACTGGTCATGTGCTTTTGTTACTTGTGGGGTGTTTTGAAACTAGAAATGATGAAAATTCCACTTTCCATGGAGTATCATTTTGCAATATCAATTTTGATGATTGAATCATGACAACACAAGAGAGATAAATCTAATTTGCTTTGGTTGTCTTAAATTTTTTTTTGTGGCAATTATTCAATGACCAGGAGATGACCCATGTTTGGGGGGAGATAAATAGCTTTTCAAACCACTATCCAGATTATTAGTTTTACTCACTTTTATTTAATAGCTGCTGCCCACTGTCTAATATGTCCAAAATATGATCAACACCTAAATATTGGAAAGCGAAAACCATAGAATCCAGTCGTGGGTTAGTGCCTATGAACATGTCCCTTTCCGGCATGGATTTGCACTTAAGTTTTTAGGTGACCTAGGTCTTGGGTTATTATTGGCATGGATTTGCACTTCACTTGACTTATTGGCATGAATTGCATGATAGCATAACCATTGGGTCCACCTTTACCATGTAATAAGTCTAAATGGGAAATCTTAAGGGGAGGAGGTGAATTACCTTTGACTTGGACATTAATTTTATTAGCAGTGAAGCTAGTTGGACCTGGATTTGGTATTAAGGGTGTCTTCAAATTATATCCTGCAAAAAGTGATATCATGATCATGTGACTCAAGTTATCCATGCCATGCTAAAAACAAAATTCCTGGCTAGTGCCGTGATTGATTACTATGTATAGCATCTAAGGGGTTTAACTTATGTATAGCATCTTAGGGGTTTAACTTTATGAATTTATGGTAGCAATGTTGGTTTGCCTATTTCATATCCACGTTTTACACAAAGGTTTCTGATGGAAGAGGGAAACCTGATACACAAGAATAGCTTCTTTGACATCAAATTTACAGTGTCCACAAATTCTGCTGTTAGATTTTAAGCATAATTTTATTCTTGCGTTGATGAGTTGTTATCATAGAAAACAATTCAACTTTGTGATTATTTAGTTGCTGACTTCTTGTAACCTATCCATCTAAACCAGGTTTGTTATAATGGGATTGATGACTTCGGGCCCACTCAACCAAGAAAAACAAACTTAGGATCCCTTTGATAATATGGAGGAGGATTTCCAATCTGAATGTTGTTTCTTTATTCCCTTACTTGTGTCTCAACTTAATTAGTGAAGTTCCGATTGAAAAATTGGAAGGCAAACTTAAATGTACCTACCTAACGGTCGATATCTTTTTAGTTACCTTATAAATTGGCTTCTGCAGGTTAATCTTTTTGTTTATGCTTGTTTTGCCTGGGCATAGTTCTGTGCATCGTTTTTACGGGTGATATTTGCTTGATGCATTCCTTGATGATTTGTTTAGAAAACTCTGCTAAGATAGTTAGGGTCAGAGAGCCTTCAACTAGTTGAACACGGGGCAACAAAGTGTCCAACCAAAACAAGTAATCATCTGTTGCATTGCTTATTGAGATATTGAGGCTTTTTTTTTTATTGACGAAAGTCATTACATTAGAATGGTTTACATTATGTGACATGGATGTGTTTTCCATGCGGTGTTATTATCAGGTATTCAGGATGCGTGTGGTCATGGCCGGGGACCCCTTTCTTACTTGGAGAAGTGTTAGGAGATGAAAGTTCCCTCTTTTTTTTTTTGGTTGTTGCTTGGACAGCTGATTGCAGGGCTATTTAACTATATCAACCTTAGGAGGACAAGGAAGTAATTACTGATTGGTGATGTATGTGTAAGAATGCAGGGCAAACTACCCTGCATTCCAATGTCCTCTCTCTCTCTCTCTCTCTCTCTCTCTCTCTCTCTCTCCTGTTGTCGTCTACCCTTGCCAAAACTACTGTTCTAAACGTTTCTTTTTCGTATTCTCTGGTGGCCTGATGGTGATTATCAAGTTTTCAGTTTGCTCTTTTCTAGCACTTCTCCCTTGTCTTTCGTTGTCTATTTGTTGGTTATCCCTTCTTCGGCCTTCTCCCGTTGAGTTGCATTGTCCCATGTGGCGGAATGAAACTCATTGATTGCTACGATTTGTTGTCGTTTGCATCCATAACCACCCATAATTATGATTATTATTTTCTGCCTAAGTACTAGTTCTATGAAGGTCATGCCATGAAAACAATAGCCCAGGAACAAGTCCTGGCTGGCTTTACAACCTGTCCATACAACAGACAATTTTTTGTGGTAAATTTTCACTTGACCATCGATATCTTTTGGTACTTACCAATGAACGACCATTTGGCCCCTCTGACTACTTAGTTATTTACTTAAACCTTTTCAGAGTCTAAATGATCTTACCATTATGCCTTCAAAATTCCTGCGACCGCCAGTACTGGATCGAATGACGAGAGGGAAACCTGATACAGCCCAGAATAGCTTCTTTGACATTTAGACTGTGTAACAATTTGGTTTTAGACAAGACCCTGGCACATGCAGCAATAGTTGGAGTGATGGGAGAATCTGGTCTATTATTTGGCCCGTGTCCACAAATTCTGCAATTCTGCTTTTAGGTGTTGAGCATAATTTTGTCCTTGCGATGATGAGTTAGTTTTTATCATAGACAATTCAACTTCGTTATTATTTACAGCTGCTTACTTCTTTTTCCTTGTCCATTTAAAACCAGGTTTGCTATAATGGGATTAATGACGAACTTCTTCGGGCCTGCTCGACCAAGAAAACAAACTTAAGATCCCTTTGTAATGGAGTCAGATTGTCAATATGAATGAAGTTTCTTTTCATTTTTACTCTCATGTGTCTCAACTTAATTAGCGAAGTTCGAATGGAAAAAAATTGCAAGGCAAAAATCTAACGTGCCTGTTACGATCGATATCATTTCAGTGTTAGCTCTGTTAGGCTGTGAAAGTGAAACTATTACTGTGTAAGATTCAAGAAACTTGTTCTATGAATTGGGGCATTGTCTTGTTCTCCTGCTTCTCGCTTTTGTTGTTTCTTTCTTTCCTTCTGTTTTTGTTAATGGAAACATGAAAGCAAACATGGAGCAAGGTGAAGTCATAAGGCCGTGTTTGATTGGTTGGATATAAAATTCTTAGAATCAGTGATCGTGTGGGGTTGATAAGACTTGATTATGAGTACCACATCCCTAAAGGTATACTATGTTGTCTTATGTTTTTCGAGGTTCGTTAGCACCTTGTGTTTATTGTATTTTGGATGTGAATGCGGATTGACTTGATGAGTCGCAACTTTTTTTGTGACACATGTTTGTTATGGACGGATGCTTCTTTTGTGAACAAAGGTGTTCATTCCTCCTTGGTGAATATTCGGAGAGTCACCAGTTGTTCTACGCACGCGCGCGTACACACATATATATTTATTTATTTTGCATCCTTCATTTCTGACTTTTACTCCTTTGTTCGCATTTATTGTCCTTTCCAACTTACTAAGGAAATACTATCATCAATGCAAATGCCATATTTTCAGTTTCTCTTTTTACCCTTAAAGATATCTAGGAACATTTGTTGTTGCTGGTAAATAAATTTTTTTAAAAAAAAGGTAAAAGAGTAAACTCATCTACTTTTTTTTTCCCATTACTTCTGACATGAGACAATTTTTTTGGGACAACATAAAGTGCCAAAACAGACCAACAAATAGGGACAGGGAGAGTACAAAAGATGATTTGGGTACACTCTCTCAAACACCTTATGGAACATAGATGCAAACACGAACGCATGATTCTAAAAAGATAGGAACACAGCCAAAACATATAAAAAAAATCTTATACCAAGAAAAATATAGTTATATGTCGAAGCATGATGTGTCAATATAAACAAGCATCATATTATAGTTTTAACCCAAAATATTTCAAGTACTACATATTTATCCCAAAAAACTTTTTAAAAAAATTGCATATTTAATTCATACCGTGTCCCTTATGTGCCCCCTAAAAAAATTAATGACATTTAATGGACATGCAACGTGACTTGTCAGTACGTTTTTTGTCGCGTCGGACCTTCAGGATTGCCGGTGCTTCGCAACAAACACCTCAAAACAAAAGTCAAGCATTGTGGAAAACTGGAACTAGCATTGGGGCAAACTGGAACTACAGCAGCATCATTCTAGAGAGGAATTTATGTCCCCCTGAATCTGAAACCTTTAGTAGTAAAAATAAAATATTTGCGATAGAGCCGCACACTATTTCGCTGCACAGTACACATGCCTAAGCTTGGTTGGGCTGATTCAACATGGACCTGCAACAAGATCACACTGTTACTAGGAGGATGGTTGAGCCGCACTCCACTTCAGTTTCCACATTTGTGAGATTCACATCTTGCAACTCTTAACCATCTCTGGGACAGTAACCACGTATTTTTTGATTCTTGCTCGTATCGAACAATCTAGGCCCTATTTGGTTGCTATTTAAGAATGAGTTCCCCTCTCCGCGGCTTCAGAAAACTTGCCACGTTGATGGGTTTCAAAACTTATGATTAAAAGATTTCTTTTTAAAAGAACACATTTCAAGAAAACGCCGCAATCCTAATAAAGCTTCCATGGGGTGTTTTTGAGTGAATTATAGATTCTTAAATTATAATGAGAATTTGTAAAAGTATTTGGATCATGTGTGTAGAATAGAAGTTTTGCTGAACGGTTTTATGGGAAAAGTGCAACAAGAACTTAAAAAACTCCTGAAGTGATTTTTGAATTCTGGAGAAAGCATTCTCTGGTTCATTTTGAGAATGCATTTTGACAGATGCATCTTAAAATCGGCTCCCGAACACACCAAATGCAAAAAGGAAAAATTGGGCACCCAAACAGGGCCGCAATGACGTTTTTGAAAAAAAAAATTACATCCATGTGTGTGAGCCTTTTTGAATACATCGCAATTGCTCCGACCTCTTATTCTGCACTCAGCCGGACTGGAATATGCAAATTGCAACATCAAATTATGCACAATCCAAACGATTAAGCACCACCAAAGTTCAGCAAAGGTCAAAACTCCAAACTATACAAACATTTTTAGGTATCAACAAAACAAAACTATTTACAATCAAAACACAGAGCTACAGTGTCATATTCAGTTTCATGAACCATTCAAAACATTCTCTCTCCATAATGTACGCAATCTATCCCTCCATCTCATCGTCCTTGTCTACTTCCTCAATCTTCATCTTCTTCACTGACTGAGCAGCATCGGACTTTGCATCGTTAGGGATTTGAATGAGTACATCAGACTTCTGCCTGGTAGCAGCGTTTACAAGTCCACCATCTTTTTCAACCCGGTACACTAAATCATTCCCATTAGGCGGGGCATCTATATAGACAGTTGAATTTTCGTCAATTTCCTCTCTCGCAAGCATTTTTGATAGCTCAGTGACCACCCTCTTCTCCAACCATCTCCTAATAGGTCATGCACCATAAACCTGGAAGCAGTGAGGAAAATAGCTTAGTCAGGATGCAAATGACAGTAACAAAATGTATTAGCCGCAAGTTCGACATCATTAGAATGTAGAAACACACCACAGTAACGAAGATATCAACTTTTCATGTGTTTGGTTAGCAAAAAAAAAAATGATGTGAACCACAGTACCATAAAATTATTTACAACCACGTTATGCAAGTTATGCATTTCAAGTGTCCTTTTCATCTCTTGCAAAACCACAAGAAAATTTCAATTTGCTCATGGAAATGGATACCTACTATTCGAAATTCAGTATTATCTTTTTTTATCCAACAACTTCCTCTTGTCAGGTTAATTTAAAAGACTTTATGGTATCCAAGCTATCTAAACAGATAACTCAATCAACATTTTCCTGTCTAGTCAAATGAATGCAATAAAATTAATTTTTCTTTGTTTCTTTCACTTTAGTTTTTACCATTTTCACATACCATTTATTTCTCCCTAATCAAACGGGCCCTTTATGTCACTTATTTTCCTCCTAACCAGACGAATAATAAGACTATTTATAGTACTCACCGGGTCATAGCTCTCTGCTAATATAACGTCCAATGCTGCTTCAGTCACTGCTAAGACCCCTTTCTGCTAGGCGGATGGCAATATCATTCAATTGGAGCCTAGCAACCTGTCTCAATTGCTCATGAGTAAGAGGATTAAATATCACAATCTCATCTAGCCAATTGAGCAACTCAGGCTTGAAATGTTTCCTCACCTGTCACGTGGACAAAACCAATTGACAGGATGACTCAAAACATGATTCCTATTCTTTTCCACAAACAACGAAATAGCCAAGATATGGTGTCAAATGGAAACATGCATAATAGTGCACCTATTCGGAGTGCCATCGCAATGTTAGCATACCTCTTGCATCACCATTTCCTTAGCACGCTCCATAGTACACTTCCCAGTTAATCCTTTCAATAGGTACTCGGCACCAAGGTTTGAAGTCAAAATGATCACTGTGTTGGTAAAGTCAACTGTGCGTCCTTGGCCATCAGCCAACCTTCCATCATCCAAAACTTGAAGCAAAGTATTGAAGACATTCGGATGTGCTTTCTCTACTTCATCAAAAAGTATTACACTATATGGCCGCCTCCTAACAGCTTCTGTGAGTTGTCCTTCTTCCTCATGCCCAACATAGCTGAAATCGCGGACATATAGACATCAGTATATATGTTGTCACACTTGCGGTCTTGTTTCTCAAAAATTAAAAACGAGATGGTGGCGGTATCTACTGATTACTCATATCTACATATGAATGAATCAATCGAGGACATATATACATCAGTATATATTGTTTCGCTATGTAACCATACTTGCAATCTCATTTCTCACAAATAGAAAGCACATGATGTACACTGTGACTTTACCCAGGTGGAGCACCAATTAATTGAGCAACTGAGTGTTGCTCCATATACTCAGACATGTCGATCCTAGTAAGCATCTTTTCACTGTCAAACAGTTGCTCCGCGAGTGCCTTTGCAAGCTCCGTCTTCCCGACACCAGTGGGGCCCAAGAATAGGAACGAACCAGTCGGTTGTTGCGGCCTTCCCAGCCCAGCCCTTGACCTTAAAACAGCTTCAGCAATGGCATTAACTGCATGATCCTGTCCCATCACCCTTTGATGTAACCTGTCCGTAAAGTATAGGATAGCAATTACAAAATGCCATTTGAGGGGATTAGTCTTGCTGAACTCTAGACACCACTTATAAAAAAAATTAAAATTGAAATCTGATGTCAAAATGATGCAACCTGTCAGCAAGGCCAACCAGCCTCTGTTTCTCATTCTGACCAAGTCTCATCACGGGTATACCGGTCCAACGACTCACGACTTCTGCTATTTTCTCCGGTCCCACGGTCTCCGTAAGCATTTCGTTTTCTTGTGTGCTTTCTTCAAGCCTTTGAATGGCAGCCTCCACTTCTTGAAGCGCACCATATTTTATGTCGGCAACTCTAGCTAAGTCGTATCTTCTTTCAGCTTCTTGTAATGCAATGAGGAGCTCCTCCCGTTTTTGTTTGAGTCTGAGAAGCTCATCAATCCTTTCCTTCTCCTTCCTGTACTTCAACAACAAAGGTTGAAGCTTGTCCCTCAATTCATCAAGCTCTTTTTCAACCTGATGAAGCCATGGGCGAATTTCAGCTCAAATTGGGCCAAAAAAAAAACTATGAAATGATAAACATCATCAAGCCCTAACCCAAGAATTAAAGTTTTGTTTCAGTATGTTGCTTCTGTTATTTTTGCAGAATTTGAACATGTTTCAATGTGTTTACTATATACGATTGCTAAAATTTTGGAATTTCAAGATTCTTTTTGGTTTAGTATCCAAGTTGCAGTTTGAGGAAAACAAAATGGAATTATGATCTTGTCCAGAACATGATTCAACGACCAGATACTCACTTCAGCAAGCCGAGCTTTACTAGCCTTGTCCTCCTCCTTTTCAAGAGGATGAAGTTCAACTTCTAACAGAAGTCTTTTCCTTTCGAGCTTATCAATCTCTTCGGGTTGACTATCAAGCTGGACCCCGACATTTGCACAAGCTTCATCAACCAGGTCAATTGCCTTGTCCGGCAAATAACGCCCTGAATAGGAAAAAAGACATCCATAGAAATCAATATCTTGCTGTCCAACTATGTCAAGACTGGAAGGTTGGTTTTAGGCTTTTAGCAAATCCCAACTTCACAAACTTGAGACCCGGAAAAAGAAATGATGATACAGACACATTGTTGACATGGAAAATGCAATTCGTAGCTACCATGAATAAGTAAAGGAGTTTGTATCTTGTCCAGATGAATCACAATTTTTATTTGAGTATATGGATCAGTATAATTTCTACATATTGACATGCTATTGAATCAGGTGTCTCCCCTTATAACAACAAAGTAATTGATTCACAGCTGGAAAATTGGGTTCAGAAGTCAAAATTCATAAACTCGAGATCCAAATTAATGAAGGAAGTATAGCGGATGATGACAAAGCTGATTGGAGCCTCCCTTGAGCATGCTCAAATTCAAGATGAGATGGCCCATCTAAAGCATGAGACCTCCCCGGTAAAAGAAGTCCAACCAAGGGCATAAGAAGTGTAGTACCATTCGCGATGAAAGAAATCCGCTATTCTTTTCTTAGAGCCTGCTAACTGCTATTTTCACTCCTCCCTGTGGCTTATCATTCCAGCTTATCTCAACATATGCGAACGAGCTATAAATGAGAATGCAAGAAATCACTTTTTCGATACCAAGAAAGGGACTAGTTTTCTCTCTGCTTATATGTTTGGAATGACATGTAATGAATGAGTTTATTAAGAGAGCTTGCCTTCTAACAACAAAACGAAGTCACGATTAGTTTCAAATTCACAAAGTCGAGACCTACAGATTAATGAAGAAAGGATACCACCATAAACAGATTAAACTGCAAACAGTAATCTCAACCTACCAGTGATATATCGAGCAGATAGCTGTGCAGCAACAACAAGAGCTCGATCCAGAATCGTAACGCCATGATGCCCTTCATACTTCTCTTTCAGCCCACGAAGAATACTAATTGTGTCCTCAACACTCAGCTCCGCTACATAAACCTGCTGTAACCGTCTCTCAAAAGTGGCATCTTTCTCCACATACTTCCTGTACTCATCGAGAGTTGTTGCACCAATGCACCTGAGTTGACCCCTGGCAAGCATTGGCTTGAACAGGTTGGCAGCGTCCATGGACCGTTCTGTCCAACCGGCACCAAGAACGACATGTATCTCATCGATAAAAAGTATAACCTTTCCCTCGGCGTCTTTGACTTCCTTCAAAACAGCTTTCAACCTTTCCTCAAACTCTCCCCTGTACTTGGCTCCGGCTATCAAAGCCCCCATATCTAATGCAATAATAGTAACATCAGCTAGATTACTCGGGACATCCCCTCTAACAATTCTCTGAGCTAAACCTTCAACAACTGCCGTTTTCCCAACACCTGGTTCTCCGATAAGAACCGGATTGTTTTTCGTTCTTCTACATAGAATCCTAATAACCCTCCGAATCTCTTCATCTCTACCAATGACAGGATCAAGTTGGGTAGCCATTTCGACAAGGTCACGCCCATAAGTTTTCAGTGCTTGAAAATTGCTATCGCCTGAAGCACTTTCCACTTTTCTACCTTCCTTCCCACGGAGCTTCTCGACCTCTGATTTCACCCTTGAAGGACTAACCCCTGCTTCTTTCAAGAGATCTCCAACTTGGGAATCTTCTAGAAGGCCAAGGGTTAATTGATCGACGCCTAAATGGGTGTCCCCATGGGACTTCTGGAAGGACTGGCCACGTCGAATCGCTTTAACCAGCGAACTGCTTGCTGGGACTTCATCTGGGGGAGGGGTTTGGGATGGGAGTTTCTTTAATGCCTTATTGAAGACCCTCTCAGCCGACTTTGCAGCATCTTCGCCACCACCTGCATTTGCAATTGCTTGCCGGAAAATGCCATTTTGATCTGAGGCCAAAGCAGACGCCATATGAAGTGGAGTGAACTGTGCATGACCAGCATTCGTAGCCAGTTCATGAGCCCCGGCAATGGCCTCATTCGTCTTGTGGGTGAACTTATCAGGATTCATGGCTGGTGGTTAAGCCTGCAAAGAAAAGTAGGTGGGGAAAAAGGAAGACAGGAAAAAAATAGTGGGTTAACATAATTCCATGAATACAAGACAGTATCGCAACGAGACATGCCCAGTTCAGTTCTAAGAACACAACTTGACCATAAATACAGTATTAGAGCTTAAAATACATGGCACATCAATCTTATAGTTGGCCGCTGTACTTGAAGAAATACATATTAGATCTACAATATCGTGATGAACACAATCAATCAAGCGAAGGGTTCACATCCAAGATTAAAATCGCAGGGCAAAAAGGGCCTGAAAGTTCGGAGGGCAAAACATAGTATATTGTACCACACAGTTTCCACATGTTTTGAATTGCCACTAGTAAACACAAATCCTGTATTTAGTATCAGTCCAAGATTTTCTATTCGAAAACCTAAAGGAAGAATCACCATACAAGCTACTAGTACTTTCAACGTAAGGCATAAAGCTAGGAGTACTACAATGGCGAATCCACGGTAGTAGATGACACCATGGTCAAAACAGTTAACTCTGTTAGGAAACCGAATCCATAAGACCCAGTAATAACGCGTACAGATTAGATAACAAAAAAATTGCAAAACTCTATAAGGCAGAATTAGGGTTTTACCCCAACTCCCGCGTTACGATTAAACTTGATATAGCACACCTTGCTTAGACTTGACACTCGACCGTACCGCACACCTTGCTTAAACGATCTTCTACCCTATGGACTTTATTGTGATCTGTTTGCTCTCTCTAGGTCTCTCACTATTTCGTGAATAATAGAAAACGTGTATATATAGGGTTACGATTAGGAACCTGAGGAGTTATAAGTTTGAACTCCCAGTGTAAATAAGAAATCCTAATTCCACCAGAATTCTATTTCTTATTTCACTAATTATAATTCACCCCACTACAGAATCATAATTGTATTCCGCTTTTATCTCAATTATATTACGAATTCCATGATATTAAATACTTAAATATTTCACCACGTTAAAATTACCGATACCTGTTGATTAAAATAAATTACTAACAAACTCAACATTCAAACTTGCACCAAGATTCGAATATCCCACATGGACCATCAAAATATCAGAAACACCAAAGCTCTATCCTCTATGTCAGCCGTGATCTTCCTCTTGAAAACTGCTTCCCAGAGTTGATAATATTTTCTTTCATTCTTTCTTACTAATAGTATCCCTGCCAAATGGTTTCTATACAAAAGCCATATCCTGAATCTCGTGTAAAATCTCAGGTGTGTTTTTCATGAATTCGACGCAAGAGCTCAACTTTCTCATATGTTTGTCCGGCAGGTTTCCAAGTTAAATATAGATGAGTCTGCAAGAGGTAAGTTAGCCCATAGGAATTACAAAGGTTTTCCATAGTCCTAAATCCCAAACGCCCACAACGGGCTCAAACCTGGCCTAGCTCTCACATGAGGAGGACATGAGTTACCAAATACCAATTGAGACAGGAGCCCATTGACGATTGGTAAGCCCATTAGTAAGCAAGTAAGTTGACCTAGACACTGACTTATCAAAAAACATGTAGAAATAATTATTCTCTGACTCCAAGAACACAGAACCCACAATCTTCATAGTTAATAGCCAGAAATCGGTTGCAAAGTTGCACATAGAACAAATATGCCGCCATTGTACCTGAGAGGGAGTTCCTTTGTACCTGCGCTGTACAAAGTTGGGCAGAATTTGTACTTTGATTTTGCTGGTCTTATTGTTTGTGGGTGTTTTTATGGTAATGCAGAGAGAGAGAGAGAGAGAGAACAATTAAGTTGGAAGTGTAGGGAAGTACGTGGTAGTAAGAGAGGGAGAGGGGGGGGACATTTCGTTAGGAGGGAGAGACATCTGGATTTTGGAAGCTTGCATGGAAGCTTAACCCAGAAACTACTCCTCCTCTCTCTCTCTCTCTCTCTCTAAACAACCAGTTTGCCGCCAGGGGTTCGGTGCACCTCCGTACCATGGAAAATTATTCAATGCTCCTAGATACAGAGCCAGCTCAAATATTTTAGAGCCGAGGATCGAATTTTCTATATTGAATCCCTTACCTATTCATGAATTTTTTTTTAAATGATAAAATTTCAAAAATAACAAAAAAAATCAAACTAGAAGGATACAATTATGACAATATAAATGTAAAAAGATATGATTGTAAGAGTTTTTGAAGAAAAAATAAAAATAAGTGTGTTTTTATTTGAAAATATTATAATATTAATATGTAAATTACACATTATAATGGAGCCTCAATTTTGAACAAAAATTCGAGAGTCGGAAGTGGTTGCTTCTCTCGATCGCCTCCCTTATGAGCCAGCCTAGCCTAAATACCATCACATGGTGTCCTAAACTCTTTTTCACCTCACTTCACCACAAAGTGTGAAGCCCACACAAATGTGTCGTAGAGAAGAGTTTGGAGCACCGCCACATGGTGCCCTAGAGAATTAGAATAATTACTCCCCAGCCATTATCCACCAAAAGCCTTCATAACTTTATTTTTTTTTCTTTTTTTGACTTTATAAAACTCACAACGGTGATCTAAACGGTTTATCTCATAGTAGTTTTTACTAACAACAAAATATATGATCAAAAAATCAACTTGATTGGTAACCAGTTGATACTTAGCTATTTGTGTACATGTACAGTTCGCATTATTTTGAAAATGAAGTGTCATTTTATACAATTTGTGTATCTATTTATCAATGGCCAATAAAGTTGATGAATAGTCCAAATCACCATTGTTAACTTGCAATGGGACCCAAAAAATGAACACCTGATAACATTTTACCTCATATGCGTAGGTCTCACGAGAATAGTGTTACAAATAACAATTGTATCTAAATTTTCTAGTATTACTCCCTCCGTTCCTTAATCAAGTTCCCTCACTTTCCTTTTTAGATTCCAACTTTTTAAATAACACCAGAAAACAATTTACCTCAAATTTCAATATTTCATTTCTTTAGTACTCCTTTATTACAAGTCATTTGTAGCACAATTATCGATATCTACGAAAATAGCCTTTGGAAAATAACTAATTTCAAACATTTTGACATTGGGAGCATTATGATATCTATGATCCAATTGATTAGGAAGAAAAGAAAGTAGAAAATAAAATTAAAAAAAAAGTAAAGTGACATAAAACGAGAAATTATTTATTTGCATGTGTTTGGCACAATGAAATTTTTGTAGGAAAATTAAAAAAAAAAATCCCGTCGGAGAGTGGTGGTAATGAAAGTCAAACCCAAGCTGTAACTAATACAACAAAATACCTTAAACCCTTCGCCACATACAAAACAAACTCTTTTCATTTTTCTATCTCAATATATAATCAAGTATCTTAACTAAAGGATTCGGGTTTGTTGAACAAAATCAATTTATTACAAACGGAAAATTTAAAAATGAGAAGAAAATAACATGAACAGCGACTCCGAAGTAACCCCTCAAAATTATTTGCCAATTCATCTTCTCTTACAACGTCAAGCATGAAAGCGCACAGTTAAATTTTAATCCTCGATAAACAGAACTTCAGTTGTGAACAGTACAGTAAAGAGAAATTACACTGGACAAATATTGTTTCGTTCAACTCGAGGACCGGCAATCCATGAATTATCTTCAAATCGCCGATAACTCCTTTGATTAATTGAAACATAGAAAGATGAGCCTCTTTTTCATCCATCCGCTCCTGCAAAATCAAATACTAGAAATCGCTGATAACAAAAAAATAGAAATCTGATGCCAATTAGCTGGCACTATTTTGTAGCTAAAATTAAACTAAATCGAGGACAGATACAATCGTCATGAGAAACTTTAAGTGCAAGGACAGTCATAAATCAGTCTTCTTCTGATACTGATAATCCAGAAACATAACTGAAAAGGCGGGTAGATGGCAAACATTGAAGCAAACTTTAATGATCCGAACCAAAGGCAAAACATCACAACTTCAAACTTCCCAATATACCATAATACAGGCTTCCAAAATGTAAACAATCATCCAGCAGATAACAGGAACCACAGTTACGAGAATTTTTGGACTTCTTAGTAACAAATTGCTCATCAGAAAAAAGTTCAGCAACTATTGTACACAATTGGATATCTATAACTTCCACCACAAACCCCACAACACTTTCAAGTTCGTTCCCTATGTTACACATCTCCCCTCTCCCACAATCCAGACTGGATTTAGTACCCACGATAGAATGTATGGTGAAAAAGATGTCCTAACTAATACCCTGTGTAGAGGTAAATAAGCTAAGAAATATCTGTTAACTTCTCCAAATTATGCTAAAGCTAAACAGTTGATCAGGGCTTCCATGGCGCTGCAAAAGAGTTAATGACAGAGATACAAGAATCACATGATGCTATTTGCATGTCAAGCATTCCCTTGATTCAATCCTTCCTAATGGACCTAAGAAAAATATACAATCCTTCCTATCAGAGCATCTAACTCAAAATCAATTGGCAATGACTAGAGAAGCCGCCAAGACTCATATTCTAGTTTTAGAGGTTATGTTAACCAATTTAGAAAAAGCTCTAACACTCCACTGCATGTGCGACCCCTGACCCGCAGGCAAAGAGGTAAGCCAAGGATCCCTAAACATAGGAAATTAGGGAATAGGGATCACAAAGAAACAATGTGCACTTAAGGCACAACCAACGGGACAATCAATCAAGAGTCTTGTCCAACCAAAAGTTAAGCTCTAATACCACGTTCAAACATCCAACTCAAAACCAATTGAGTGAAGAAGCCGCCCATGCTCATATACTAGCTTTGGAGGTTGTAAATAACCAGTGTGAGACAATCTCCAACACTTCCAAATAGGAGCTAATATTTAATCGATCTGCACCTAAATGCAGAGCAGAATCAGCTAGCAAGAGCTAGTCCCAAATTTCCTCCTCCAAAATAGGAAAATAATAAATGCGTGCATTCCTATCAACCTGGTACTGCAATCAAGAGCAAGGCGCATGTAGAAACTAATTATAATTCTTATAAAGGCAAAATTTTATACTCCTCAAATTTAACATATCATAGGAATATAAGATATAGCATTCCGCATGTTCAAATCAGTCCAAATACACACAAAAGCATGACAATCCATCAAAAAGGAAAAAAGAAAAAGAGCAATAGGTGTCCAGACTGGGGTAATTAGTAACAGTCTTGGTGATATATAAGAAAAAAACAGAACATTGAAGAAGGAAATGAAAAAAACTGAGCAGCTGATACACTTCAATAATAATACAGAGAAGAAGAAAAAGAGCAGAGCAGAGAAAGAAGAAGAAAACAGAGCAGAGAAGAAGAAGAAGTGGAAGAACCAAAAAAAGAGCAGAGGAAGAAGAAGAAGAAGAAGGAATAATTTAACTGGAACGGAACAGCTCAGCAGGTGAAATCTGAGGGTAGATATGAGAAAAAAGTGTGAGGCTCTCAGCCTCATGCGCCTCAGGGTGAGGCGTGCGCCTCAAGGGCCTCAACTGCGCTTCATGCGCGCCTTGCCTCCCAGTGTTGAAGCCCTTTCAGTGCACCTCACTGCACCTTTTAGAACACTGAGTGAGGATCAACTTAGTGCCTACTACTATACTTCCCACAGGAATAAGAAAGCATACAAGAAATTGCCTCGAAAGTTGTTCTCATGGTCTAGACCCAAGATGAAGGTACGGCAGCTACCATTCTGGTTGGCATGGCTCAATCCCATAATGTAACATGACACGTTGACATGTTTGACAGGTCCAAAAGCAACTCACAAGGCTAATACCTTTGTAATCACAGAGATGATGGTGGGGGTAATATGGCATGCCATGTAGACATGCCCATGAACCCAATAATGTAGCCATTACATGTACTGCAAGACTAGTCTTAAGGATTCGTGCATTTGACCTGGCGGCATCAGTTTCTCTGATCCCTTTTTTTCAACAAAAAAAATACATTTGATTTGCAAAAACAAACCGGAGATCACAAATGCTGATGATCACAAGAGGAAAAAACAGTGCACCTCCATGATTACTCAACAAGTGCTTCTGAAAATTATGTCCAATAATCAAATGTACAACTGATATAGTTGTAACAAAATTACCAACAAACAAAAAATATGCAGATTTCTCAAAATCACAATAAAAACTGGAAGGTGAAACGGCTACATCTGGTTTTTCATGCTTATCAAGAGGCCAATGCATCCTTAAGTGAACCTATATGAGTGCCTATTTCACCACACAAATTTTAAAGCATTTCATATGAGCATCATTAGATATTTGCTCCGACAATCCATGATTCTATGTCCCTGTGGGCATGTTTGGCTGATCAAAATAAAAATAAAAAATCCATGATTCTACGTAGTATACGTCCTGTTCACCTCTGGTGCAAGAAACACTTAAGAGCACAAAGTGCACTTTAATATGTTACCATGTAGCGTCTGAAGCATGTTTTATTCCTCATCGCTCTCGATAACAGCCATTCGGCGATGGGTTGTCATCTTTCTTGGAGGAGACTCCTCATCTGACTCAATTCCTTTCCGCTTGAGACTGCTACCAAACTCCTTGGTCTTTTGCTTTGGCTCCTGCATGGATATCAATAAGTTGATCTTATGGCTTTGTAATGCTACAAACCAACCAAATAAGACAATCTACTGGACTTATGAGTCGTGGATACAGGAAAAGACTTCACATAAACGACATTCTCTCCCAGGGAAGTCTTCAGATAACTAAAAAAGAACACAAAGAGTTGACCCCTACTGCACATTCAAACAAAAACAAACATGTTTAAACTCCCTGTGCATTGGTATCCACCACCTGATTTTTAAGGTATATAGATATAGAAGTTACTCGACGTGCACACCATAAGAATGGATTTAACAGTTGCAGTAAAATGTTCATCTGATTACTTGCACTCTATACTCTTGTCTCTGAAACTTCTTCCAATATTCACTCAATATTTCAGTCAAGTGAATTAACAGACGTGTAAAAACAGATTTAGTCTCAAGCTTTCCAAATCTGTTGCCTTATTGCAGATAATTGGCCAAGGTCAACTTTAAACCTGGTGTAAGAGTAAAAACCCCCTAAATGGTTGTATACTTGTATTCAATTTAGATTTCAATATTTACATGTGGACGCTAAGCATGTGAGTAAGAAACAAACAATTGATCAATTGATTTTCTTCTTTCTCAAATTGCTAGAGGAGACGAACTTGCGAAACGATATCTAAGACTGCAATTGTTGGTGTTAAAAACCGAATCCTGACAAACTTCCGGCGGCCATGCAGCCTTAGCATATCAGCAATTAGGATGAAATGTTCCAAAAAAAGATCTGCATACCTCAGGCTCCTCGTCGGATGATTCATTTGCTGCTCTCTCTTCTTCATCATGGTCGTCTTCTTCATATTCATCCTCCTCCTCCAGCTCATCAACCCTTCTACGTTGTGGGGCCCTTTCATCTTCCTCTCCCTCAGTTTCATACTCAGATTCCTCTCTCTCACTGTCAGAAAAATCGATTGGAGGACGAGATGACTTCACTAAGGGCTTGCGAGGAGTGTCTTTCTGTCCCTGTGGCTAATAAAAAAGAAGAGATCTTAATTTTAGCAGGAGATAAATCTCCATTAACAATTTGGGATACACACAAGTAATGTGGTTTACACAAGGTAAAAGTGGCATACCCTCTTTGCATTCATAATACGTTTCTCAGCTCGAGCTTCCATTTCATGATAATCTGGCTCATCATCCTGATCGCAATGTATATCAAGAACAGTATGATGAGGTTCACATACTACTATAATTATGTCAATGGTATGAGGTTCACAGACTACTCCAGTGATCAACCAGTTACACAAACCATATAGCAGTGAAAATAGAAACAGGATGTAGCAACACCAACCTCATCCAGTGCATCCTCCAGGAAATTCGGTGAAAGCTGGCGCTCCCTGCGTACAGTTTGTGGATACTTGCGATTCACCTTTTCTTTCTTCCGGGTAAGAAGTTCATTGGCTCTGATCGTTTGACTTTCAGCCTACAAAACCAGAAGAACAATGGGATTTTGTATCCACACTGCTAAACACACCACAGAACTATTTTTAGCTAGTTACCTTCTCTTTCTGCTCCTTTTCTCTCTCAGGGTCAATGTCTGTGAAGCAGTTCTTGACCTTATAAACCTTTTTATGCCGTGAATCAACCAAAGCAGTCAACAATCGATGAGAGTTAGATAACAAAGATGATGGCATAAATCTCATCTTCCTTAGAAGTCTTCCCTGTGACTGGAGGATTCCCTACATTATAGGAATAAAGAAAATCAAGGACATTGCTTTTGTGGAAAAAACTCAAAACTGAAGTAGAAACTGCTCAAATAGACAACTACTTAAGCGTTATCATAACACCACACAAAAAGGGCTACCCAACGCAGCTCCTGCTACTGCCGGGTCTAGAGCAGAGTTGGATGTATGCGGCCTTGACGGAGAGGTTGTTTCCGCAACTTGAACCCGCAACCACTAGGTCACGTTGGGGCAACCTTACCGTCGCGCCTGAGCCACCCTTCATCATAAACACCACAATTTCCTGAAATTGGCTTAAATAGATGCTTCAATACCAAAATCCAACCACAAGCACCAATTTGCTGTTCAAGTCAGGTGAACCAAGCCAAAACTAAGCCTCTCCTAGCCTATTGGTAAGAACCGTGATTCTAGAATTTCAAGAGGGCAAACTCGCCAATGCTTTACTAAAATACGTGAATCAACGAGACAAATAAGGATATAGGGATGGACATCAAGGGAACATCAAGGGCAAATACGCTTGTCAAAATCTCAAAATATAGGGTATGAACATCAAGGGAACATCAATATTCACACTGATACAAACACAGTGCACATATGTGCTATGCATAATTGAAGTAGAAAAGGGACCTTACCACGATATTTACGTGGAAAGCAACCTATCCCTCAACCTCAAGTATTCATCAAATTTCCCAATCCTCTCTAGTGATATCATAACTTTACCAAAGCGAGACAAGTATTATGCTCTATGAACGTTTGACTTAGAAGCAAATCTGGTCCTCCTTACCCAAAAAAAAAAATCTGGTCCCAATTAGTCTCTTTTCGGTACCATAAACAAGTTCTTTTTTCTGTCAACGTAAAAGAAACTCTTGCTATATATCTTCCTACAATTTTGTCAAAAATCAAGGCATGTTTCATAAATGTCCTAGCATATGTGACAAGCATCACAGACTCTCAAAATAACAAAATGAAATAAAACAGCCAATGATATGTCTTTGAAGTACGGGGCATGTATCCATGAGTATCCAAGGAACAAGATAAACAAACTCCACATAATACAAGGTCCCTTTTCTGCCAAACTCTACAGTTTACAAGGCTTGTTGCATAAACATCCTTGAACATATGAGAATCATCAAGGACAATGAAAAATACAGAATAAAGGAAGCATTTTTAAGTACATGACTTGTAAGCATCCAGGGAATAAGACAAACAAACCTTAAGGTGAGACAAAACAACTTGAACATCTATGCTTCAAAGAGTAAAATGTCTTTACCCAGTATGGCCTCCACGAACAAGTTGTATAAACCCAAGTTATGAATTCAATAAGATTACAATGTAACATGAAACATGAACACGGTGATCTAAATGCGACGGGTTTTTTCCGCATTCACCACATACGAGAGATGGATGTATTAAATGTAGCACCGACACGGACACACAAATTTCCAAACAATGGGGGACACAACACGTTTGGGGGAACGTGTCGGAGTATACATACATGTTTATATACATGTGTGTAAATATGTATATGTATACAAATTCTACGTAGCATTGACACTTCGCCAGAAGCAACGTACTGGTGTCCAACACATATCCGACTCTTAATCTCATAATGTCTTATTTTTTTCCCAGTATTTAGGGGTTGGACACACTCCAACACTCTAAGGACACCGACAGGAAACTTTGGGGAGACTTTAATGATTGTCCTTAAAGTGTCCTTAGAGTGTCCAACCCCACATATTTGGGGTGGGGGGGGATTTAGGGCACTTCGAGATTAAGTGTCGGACACGTGTCCGGAGCGTGTCCGGAGCGTGTCCGGAGCCGACACATGTCCGACACTGACACTTTGCTCCCGGCGAAGTGTCGGTGCTACATGAATACAAACAGGCATGATCATGAGTTGATGACTCTATGGTTCGACAAGGACAATTCATTCCAAAGACAATAAAGCTCTCCTGCTCAAAATTGCCCAAGGAAAGCACAAACAGATGTAATTCTGAATCAAACATCACAAGGCATAAGTTCACCTTTCCATGCCTAAGAAACAGATGTGCTTGATCATGTTGAGCATCTTGCACAGATATGTCCAGAACTTCATTCCCAATTAATAACTGTAAGCTGCCATCTGACCACCTCACAAATCGTGTGTTGCTTTCATACTGCACATAGAAAGTGTCACAATCATTCCCCATGAAACATATTCGACAATCCAACATTAAAAGGTGAAGTAAATAAAACCTTAACCCACATCAAACTTCTCAGTTCTCAAACTCTCCTTTATGTCCTTTAGCATCTTACAAGAGTGTACGAAGCTAAAAGTAGGGTGCTAAATACCAAAATCATTTCCAAAGTTGGTCAAAACAGACTTTTAACTGTACTAGTCTAGTGTAAAAAATTTCCATGCTCTCTTGTAAGGGTGGGTGGTTATGACAGTTGTTGGGCATATGTATGAAGTCAGAGTTAGAACTCCCAAAAACAATAGCTTGCTCAATACATAGCTTGAAGTTTGAGGTTAAATCCACTGTGCATGTTTCATTGTGTTCATTTGGATGAGTAACTTTCTATATCACAGATATGAACATACAGGTAGCATGTGTTCAATCTATGAGAAATATTTCCATCGAAATTTCATTTCATATCCTGTTCTATATACAGCCTTCCAGAATTTCAAACCAGCCCAAACCAAATATAGCCAGTTGCAGCCCATAAACAGAGGGAAAAAATCAGAGAGAGAGAGAGAGACACACACACACACAACGGCAGAACAAAGTTGTCGAAGTGTCTTTAGCCACCAAACAACTGCTTCAAACTTAAGACGTCTAAAAAGACCAGAAACATGATTTTACCTAACTACCCCTACCCCCTTACCAGCAAGCATTTTACTTAATCCATTCAACTGAACAACTGTGTTTGTAACTGTAGACATACATTAATATCCGGTATATCGGTCTTAAAATGTCCAAGATTTTCACCACTGGATGGGCATTGCCCTGTTCCCCAATCAAGTGTTTGGATGTGAGCTATATTCCGTGAGGAGCCAAACAGCCATATGGCCTTGCCGTGCAATTTGACCTCTCTTCCGGTGTGACTAGAATGCTTAGGACAACCTCTCAAGAGTCACCACCTGGCCTCTATTGTTGCTCAGTATGCTCGCACATCTTTGTCTATGAAATTTCTAGCATCCTATCCCTCTCTCTTCCTTCGCATTCACCCCTCATGGATTCAAACATTCTCTAGTTATTAGATGCAAGCCTCCTCCCTTTTGATCACCTTTGATCATTGTCTGGGTGGATTATTGCACAATTGAAGGAGGTGGGTGGGCAAGTCCGGATGGACCATCAGTGTTGCAATAAGCACAAATCAAATGGAGGAATGTGGTCTCCTGTCTCGAGCCCTACCAAGTGCAATTTATCACAAAAAAATTGAATCCAGCTTAAAAAGAGACTTTAACAGCCCCTTTGGATGGAATGATTTCAAGAGAAAAGAAAAGAAAGGGTTTTGGTTTCTAGCCAAATCACTCATTTGGATCGACTATTTTGGTGAGAAATGGAGAGAAAAGTACAAAATAAAATGTTTTAATTGGCTCCTCCCCTTTCTCACCGAATCTCACCAAAAATGGTGAGATTTTGTGAGAAAGGGCTCCCCTTACTTATCTCACCCTTTCTCACCATCCAAAGGGGCTGTAATAGTCACTTTTTAACACATATTTTTGGCCTTTATAAAACTGGTTGAGAAAGATTTACTTTTATGGAATTCTAAAAATTGTCCTGTATTATCAATTATGAACTTGCTAGGCAATGACAAGCTTAATTTCTGTCTTTCCAATCACTTTGACCCATCAAGAACTAAATTAGGTACCTTGTTTGCAAAGAGTGTTTTTTCACTAAACCTAGTACTCTTTGACAGAATCTTTTCATCAACTTCTTTGATGGATCTTAATCGGGTAGCAACAAAAAAAAAAAAAGCTTTGCTCCAGCCAAGTATAGCACGGCAAAATGTAAACTCAGTAAAAGGATTTCTGGGTAGCACTCACGTTATGGAGGTAAGAAGATTTAAATTGTCATATGATCACGGACTATGGTTGAATACGTTTCTCAATTGCCATCAAAACAGGTGAAAAACAATTCAGTGACCTATGGAAACAGGCTATCTGTTCAAGACATCTAGAGCAGCCAGATTACCTGCAGTCTTATGTACTCACAAGTCACAATATGCATACGATGACAAACTCAACCATAGAAACGAAGAGGAGGAGGGACAAATTATATGCATGATTCTCCAACAGAAATGTATATCAATGCCCTGACACTCAGAAATATTGGAGCATAGATATTCAGCCATGCAATGCAGTGCAAGCATAAGTTTTTTTTTGTGTGTGTGCATGTGGAAAATTTTCCGCCAATGCAGTTACTTTCACCAAATTACTTCAACCAAATTCAAGATTGCTCTACAGACAAAAACAATCATTTTTGTGAATCAACAAGAAACTTTAAATGAGCAAGGTAAACGCTGCAATCCCTATTTTATAAACAAGCACACAGGATCTACGCGGCCAGCAGCTCACCCACTAGGACCCGCACACCAGGTGAGTCAGGGGGCGCAAGTGGGAGTCATATACAAGACCTCTAGGTGTACACTTGATCCTAGTGATGATCTTAACCTGTTGGGCTACCCTGGAGTGTACCATGGAAAGATGAGTTTATCGCTCATTAAGTCCAGAAAACAACACACACGGCATCCACATATCTATGGCACATGAACTAATCCAATCATTCACTTACAGATTCTGTGCCATCTGAATTCCGTACAATCCTCCAGCGGACAATATTGTTGTCCAGGCGAATACGTTTTTTAGATCCAGATTCATCTGTCACAAAGATATCCTCTTCCACAAATGTCTTTGGATCAAATGGCTTCGGATCAATGCCCATTATATTAGAAACTTTAATCATGTTCATCTGCAACAAAAGAAGAAGAAAAGCAGGCATCAAAATTCAACACAACGAACAAATTAAATTCCTCCAAGCAGACCATAGTCACTTTGTAACTACTCAGCAAGTACCCCAAGACAAAAGGACAAACATGCCCGGATAGACACAAATGCCCACACATACACAAGCTTTAGAAATTTGAACTGCACACAAATCCTAGATCAAGATATGAAGCACAAAACCACAGAAAGTTTCATGCAGAAAAATTAGTCACAGTAACTACCTGTTGAAGGATTTACACACCAAATAAGCCAAGTTACAGCACAATGTTTTACCAACTACGTGGTCACCAAAAAATAGTGGAACATTATTGCCAGCATGCTACAGCCGCTTGGTAACTAACTCAGCAAGTACCTTAAGAAACTCCTTGAGACAAAAAAAAAAAGGGACACAAGGCGCACGCGCGCATATACAATAAATTTGAACTGCACACATGTACTAGCTTAGATACGAAGCATATATCGGCTTCAATTTTATCAAGACAAATTGGTCAGAAAATTACATGTAAAGGGATTTCACACAAAAAGATCTTAGAATTTGCACAAGATATCTCCTCTAAAATGTGCTCATCAAGCAGTAGTGAAAGCACAAATACAAAACTATGATCCAAATCTACTATCATGTGTTCCCCAACGTCCTATGAGGATATAAGTATATAACAGAAAATACAAACACATATAGTGGTCCACCCAAACCACATCCAAAGATTACTGAAAGAATGATTCCTCTGGCCGACTCCCACACAAATTCAGCACATGAAATGCTGCATATGATCCACTTCAGCAAGTAAAAACAATAAAACATAAAAGAAAAAAAAAATTGTACAATGATAAGTTATAACAAGAAGCGCTGAACACAATAGTAATAATAAAAAAAGCATTGAGAACGAAGGTCCTTCACGAAGAGTAAGAACAACAAAAATACTTCCATCTTAGGCAATTCGAAAATTATATAGAACAACATAAATTACGCAATCAAATGCAACTACAGAAGCAGATAGAAACAAGAATCAAGAAAAAACCTTGTCTGGGTGAGACGGAGGAGGGCGGAGTGGAATTTCTAGCTCCAACGGCGGGCCAACAGGTTTCTCCTTGATTTTAGCCTCCAGGTTCTCTTCTTCAGAATAATACTGAGCTTCTTCATCAGGTACCATATCTTCAGGTCTCAGACCTCGCTCATAGCTCCCTTCCTCTTCCATAGGTGATCTCTACACAATATACCCCAAATTCATTTCCCTTAGGACAGTAAATATAGCAAGGCTAACAACAAAAATTCCAAAACCCAAGCATTATTTTTTGACACCTAAAACGAACATTTGAATCTTCCCCAACATTATTCTGAATTGTGTACTCAGCTGGTTCTTCATCATCGGAGTCACCAAATACATCACGGATCTCAGGAGCTGAGTTTGAAATGTGAGCATCATCTTTCTCCTCTCCAGGTGACCTACTGTAGAAACTTAAAATATAAATATTTGTTCATATCATCGTGCAAGTAAATGTACAACAAGGAGTTGGACCTCCTTGTGGCTCATTGTAGGGATGCGAACCACAGGAATCATGAATGGACAATACACTGCAAACCATATCAACTGATGATAATAACAATATATCGTTTAAGACTTGTATCATAGAGCATCAATTAGGACATTGTCTCCTTCCATTTGGGAAATACAGAAGTGAATTGCACAAAGTATCAACTACCATTGAGCACTGGACTATAGCACATTAGTCCTTAGCACTGAAGAAGCACTAGTGTCATAAAATTGGTTGTGCTTAGCAAAAAAAATTTTGGTAAAAATGGTTGTACTCTTAAGTAAAGAAAGATGAAATGGATGCACCAAAAGACATTACCGGGCAAATAAGCTTCAGTAAAAAGTAAAGTAATTTGGGATAAATGCAGATAAAGCATGAGCAAAAGAGCGTGAGAATGAAAAACATCGAATGTCGTGGAATGTCCCCAACAGTAGTTGTGAATCGTGGAAGAACTACAGATGAGGTAACTTAAAAGAAAGGAAGCACCCTAAAAATGATCAAAACAAAGATGTGTCCACTCACCTATAAATTCCCATCAGCTTGATATAGAAGTTCAAAATTCTAAATCCACAAACACTAGAATCTAGCCAAGGCAAAACAATACATAAAACTGGAAAATAGGAAAACAAAATTTAACAAACACGATTCCAGCTCATTGGAAATACATGAAGAAACAAGACCCAATTAACATAATAAGAAACACAATACAACAGCATCGAAGTTAAATAGAATAAACAGTGAAAATTGTCCAGAGACACAGAGAAAATGAAAAACAGAATACCTTCCACTCCTAGCCTGATCAACCTCCTCATCATCATTGTCTACATAACGGTTTTCCTCAGACCTCTCTGACTCACTTTCAATCACCTCTCTTCTCCTACTGGTAACTACTCTTTGACCGTACTCTTCCTTTTCATCACTCTCGGAGTCTTTTCCCTCGCTTTCTTCCCTTTGATCAGCGACTTCCACTTCTTGAGAACTTTGCTCTCGTTCACCCTCACTTTCGCCGGGATCAGGATCTACATCATGCAAGTCACCTCCACTCTCCACTTCTGCTTCCCCATGACCTTCTACTTCTACTTCACCTTCACCCTCAGGCTCTATCCCTCCATCCCCCTCATCCTGGACCAATAGCCATGCACCAAATGTTATGCTGAAGTCATATTACGATATATAACTTTGGATTCTTATTATGCATATATGGAAATATGTTTTATCGTGTCACATGTTCAACTGTACATATGCTAAATCATAATAAAATATATGCATTTAGAATCTTAGAAACATTTGTGTATGTTCCACATTAAGCATTAAGCATCGATAGCTCCAAATTAGCAATTCATCAAGTTTTATACGCTCCAAAGAGCGCAAGCAACTATCCAGTAACATGTCCAACCTTGTAGGGCATAGCAAGTATGCAACCGCTGAACCGCAAATCACAGAGACAAAATAAGTAATAACGTATGCACAAAAAAGATGCTCTTATGTTAAAAGAAAACTTTTCATGGGTAAACATTCAGTGAGGAGGAATGGAAAAATCTAGAAAAGGAGATAGTGAGACACTGACAAGGCAAGGGAAACAGAAACAATATATACTCCCACTGTTCCATACTGTGGTTTTGTATTTCATACTGGGATGTCCCAAAATCCATGCCCATTTTGAAAAGTTAATGCAAAGAGCTTACAACTTTCCAACTCTATTCATCACAAATAGCTTTTGGTCTATTTGGAAGCCAAAAATGGAGGCAAATTAGGAAATAATTCAATTTGAATTCAACAACAATAATAGCATGTCCCTCAGAAATTTGGAACTCTCGTAAAGGACGATCTCCCTTACCTTCCTATATTAGTATATTATGTGCTGCCCAGTTGGACCTCCTCCAGAGTAGTTTGCCCATTAAATGATCAGAAGGCACTCTCAGTGACATGTAGCTATCATTCTCTTGCTTAGGGCCTTGGGGATCCAAACTAGCCACGTTACTTTTGCAACTTTTCATCAACTAGGAGCACCTCGCGGCGAGATCCCACTAGCTATGTTGTTTTTACAAGTCCAGGGAGTGGGTGCGGGAGCGCATCAAGTGTCTTTCTCAAAACTATATTGAGTCTGCGTCAAGAGTCTTTATCACAACTATATTGAATATGAAAGCTGCTCCTCCTTATTGTTCTTCTTCGGTGTCTTAGTGCACCTGTTGCCTTTAACAATTAGGGCTACAGTAAGGAAAAGTGGTGAGATCTACCTTACGATCCCCTGGAGTGGGTGCGGGAGCGCATCAAGTTTCTTTATCATAGTATATTCTTCTTCTACTTCATTTACGCTCTTTTTTTTTTTTTGGGGGAGGGGGGGGGGAGAGTTCAACTAGTTATGATCGCTAGATGTTTCTGTATTTGACTTGTTCGGTTTTTTTTTTCTTAAAACATTGCTTTCCCATCAATGCTAAGCCTTTTCTAGTATTTCATGATTCGATCTTTTGTGAGTTAGACTATTTATGATGGCTAGATGTTCAAGGATTTTTATTTATTTTTGATAAGTTAGATGTTCAAGGAAAATGACTCGTCTTAAAGACAAGATAGACTTTTGTCTGATTTTAAATTCTTTGTATTTTTGTTCTTAAAATGTTACCTTTTCAGTAATGCTATGCCTGATCTAGTATTTCATGATTTGAATAGTTGAAATGCTGTCATCTATAATATTCAAAATTCTAAAAATTTTGCTTATGTTGCGTACTGTTCCAATATTACACTTCTATTTGTTTTCAAAACTTCCGTCTCGCCTCCACAGGTCCATGACGGCTCGGTTCGGCTAGAGCTTTTTAAAACACTGGGTCCAATCAATCTGCGAACTATACCCTATTCCTCTTCAAATTCGCAGTTGTCACCAATTTTGCCTTGTAATCCTATGCATATTGAGTGGCTTACGATAGCACTATTGTCAATACAAACGCTAAGGGAAGGAGAAAACCCAATTTGACATGAAACTATATGCTAAAAATTAAGATGGATTAGATAAATTTAACCGAACCTATATCCCTTGACGGTGGGGTCGTCGGTAGGGGTGACATATAAACCGGAAAAACCGAGCCAACCCAAAAAAAAAAAAGAGAGGTCAAAATGCTGGTTTGGTTTGGTTTCCTCAGGGTATTGGTTAGATTTGGTTTTGATTTTAGATTTGGTTTTGATTTTTTGAGAAGTATAGATTCTGCCATTCCAGTTTGGTTCCGGTTTTCTAAGTAAGAAACTGCGAGGAACAAAACCGAACCAAATTTTAATACCAGCGAATCATGACGGATTTTACCGTCCACGTGTCGCATAAAACAAAACCCTAACCCCAATATAAATCCACTCCCAGCCCCCACCAGCCCTATCACTTCTGTAATCTCTCTTCCCTTATTACTTCTCTCTCTCTCTCTCCCTCTTCCTCTCCCTCTCTCTCTCTCTCTCTCCCTCTCTCTCTCTCTCTCTTTGGAATCAGAACAATCACCAGAAATCAGAGATTCACAAGCTCCACATCACAAGGAATGGAGGTCATCTATAAAACAATACTAATGCGATTTGATCAAGATTTGGTAAGAAAATCAACACAAAGCGATACATATGTGGTAAGAGATCATCACAAATCTCTCTCTCTCTCTCTCTCTCTCTCTCTCTGTATCAACTTCATAAAGTCCAATTTCGGAAACCCTAGAGTTGTGAATCCATCATTATTCCAAAACCCTCGAACTTGAATCCCTAACCTTTCTAAAACCTCCCAATGTTGAACCCCTAATTTCTATTTTCCCCAAACCACCAGCAGTAATTCAGGTTTAGATCGAGTAAACTTACGAAGTTTGTTGTTTGGTTTGTGATTTGCATAGTAGATATCCTAGTTTCCCTTGTAAACCAGTGACTTGTTTGATTTTAGTAAAGTAGTTTGCATCTAATCTAATTCACTTCATTACTGGTCCGCTTTCGGTTCTAATGTGTTCAACACGAAATATTCGGTTCAGTGCCTGAAATGGTTCAAAACCGAACCAACCGGACCAGTTCCAGTTTTCACCCTAGCTGTGGGGGAAAAAAGATTCCTGTCACCGTCCAATATAAACTCTTATTCTCCGCATGCAATTCACAAAAAACCCTAAAGTCACGATGTTTTAACTTTCACACGAAGAATCAAACCCATTGGACATGCATCCGATTCCTCGACCTAAATTTACATAGGGCGAATAATTATCTATCAGCAACTCAAATTTTCTCCTTCGCCTGAAATCAAACTAGAATTTTGAAAACTTTAGGGTTTAGAGTGGAGATCATACAGAGGCGTCGTCGGGCTGTCGATTAGATTCGTGCTCCGATTCGACCTCCTCTTCTTCCTCCTCCTCCTCCGACTGATCGCCGAACAGGTTTTGCATCATCTGATGCCTCTTCACTTCCCCAACCATCCTGCTTTCTCTCTCTCTGGAAATCTCTCTCTTTTCACTCGCTCTCGCCTTCTCGTTCAAGCTCCTCCGCAGCACTTCTCTCTTTCGCCAGGTTTTGTGATATAGGGAGGAAATTTTGTTTTATCGTGTTTACAGTGTCTTAGCCGTGACTTAATACGACGTGACAGACGAATGGAATAAAATTTATCTTCCAATAATTAGAGAAAATCTTTTTCACGGCTCGATAGCCATTTATGCATTAATCGCGACCGTTTATAAGTGTTCTAAATGGTCCGAATGTCAATGAAATTTATTTAGAATGTGTTTTGGATGTTATGGCCGTCTAAAACACTTTTCGACGATTGCGATTGATTATTACGGTAAAAAAGTTATTTATGATTTAGCGGTGAATAAGCTTAAACTACTACTACTAATAAATAAAAGGACAATTTGCACTTGTACTTTCATTTTTTTCACTGTTCTTCCATATAATTTTTTGCTAAACCTTGTTTTATCTAGATTCTTTCGCTCCTTAACTTTTTGTTTGCTGAGAAAAACAAACGTCTCTCGCGGCGTTAATTTGTTGTGTGCACGTAATTTTGAAAACTTTAGGCGTTATATTTTTTTGTGCGCACGTCATTTTTTGTTTTTATTTATTTTTTAATAAGAAATTATTTGACACCTAAACAATTAATGTGGAATTGAAACGATTTTTTACTCTTTTACTTTGCTTATGCAACTCTTATATGGCCCCGTATACGTCATTATTGTTCTTCTAACACGGAGGGGCCTGGGATTTGGTAGGACCGTATTCAACCTCGTCTACCCTGACAAGTCAGTTGCGTCAACGCCTGATAGATGCTCTAAGCTACGCCTCGGCCCCTAGCTGAAGTTGTAGTCCGGCCCTCACGAGGCATATGCCGTGCTAGACCTAGGTAACGTGTCGGTTCGGGTCGTGTTCATATCGTATTAGAGCCCGTTCCATTTTCTCTTCTTTTTTCTAAAGTTCCTTTTTTTCAAATTTCAAACTCAAATATAATGAAAATAAAAAATAATTTTATGATTTTTTTTGCACCGTATTAAAGATCTCAATGAGATCTATCAAACAAGATCCATATTGGTAAAAAAATTATTTACGAAAACACATGATTTTTGACCTCAAAATTCACCTTCTTTTTCAAAAACCCACTTTTACAAAAAGCGGAACGGCCTCTAGTCGGATTCATGTCACAAACCACTCAACCCGAATCCGACTCATTTAGAATTCGTGTTTCTTGAATCGTGTAATTTTCGTGTTTCGTGTCAAAAATACTCAACCCTAACTGGTTAACTTCGTGTCCGGTTCGTACCGTGTTATCGTGTCTATTGTCCAATTCTATATAAAATTACATATATACCATATATTATATATATATATATATATATGTTCGTGTTAATGGGTAATATAGATTAGTAACCGTGTTTATCATGTCAATTGCGTATCTCATGTGTTCAACCTGAACCATTTAGAATTCGTGTTTCTTGAGTCGTGTCATTTTTGTGTTTTATGTCATAAATGTTCAACTCTAACCCGCTAACTTCATGTCTGATTCGTATTTTGTTATCGTATTTCATGTTCGTTACCTAACTCTATCCCGTGCATAACATCCGAACAAGAGAATCGATGCTATATAAAACAATAACAAAACAAAGAACAACTTTAATCTTGACCTAACTATAAAAATAAAGTGCAACACCATGTCACCATTTGGATTACCATAGTCGGATAATATCACTTTGTTCATAAATAAAAATCCAAACAAGATGTAACATCGACTTTCAACTTTTGAAGATCATAGAAACTCGGATTTTGACTTTTTGAATGATGTTTTATTTGAGAAATAAGTAGAGTTACTATGGAAGTTCTATAGCGACTGTATGTGAAATTTCCAAAAGTAAAGATCAGAGGTAAACGACATCCGTCAAATTTATTCTTCTGTTTCACATTCATTTTGTTTTCGTCATTATGGATGTTTTGGAAGCTAAGTCCCAAATAACTAGAGTGACTTTGGAAGTTCAAAACCTAATGTATGTAAGACATTCGAAAGTTGAAATCCGAGATCAATAAAATTCATTGAATTTTTACTTCCCATGTAAGTTAGTTTTGGTTTCCTTATGATGGTCATATCAGACTTTCAATTTTGAATGAAAAGCGACGAGTTTGGGACTGGATATCCGAATCAATTTTCCCGGTTTTTTTTGTTTTCCTTTTTCGTTACCAACTTATCATTAGAGGGATCAAGAATTTCCAATTCTGTTTTTCTTTTACTGCGAAGTGTATTCCGAGGAATAAATATGGGCATTTAAGAAGGGTGTGTTGGAGAGTTTTATTGTGTTGTAGGAGTACTTAGAGATATGTGTTGACTGGTCTATCTTAAGAGTTGCTCTATTCATACTTAGCCTTTTTCATTTGGCCACTTCACCCATCCTCAAAGTGTGATCGATGGATTCGGCTCACGCATTTTGATTTAAGGCGGGTATTTTTGTATTTTGTATTATTTTTTAACATTTTGTTTGTTGTTTGTGTACTTTGGACCGATAGTATCCTTTTTATATTTATACAGTATAAGATATGTTTCTTTCTGATTTAAAGAAAAGAAGGAGATCATGTGAAAGTACAAATTAGCAAATTGGGTTGTACTAAGGATAAGTTGTGTTATGTAAATTGTTCATTATTGGTGGAGGATAATATGTGATTAATTTCAAAAGAGTTCGAATATTAATATATACTACCTCCGTCCCAATTTACTTGTCACTTTTTGGAGTTCGTGCCACTTTTCAATTGATTATATCTTGTAATTTATAATATTTTAGGCGATTTTGAAAACACTGTATTATAGAACAAATCGAGATCTATCAAATAAGATCCATATTGGATATAAAATTTATTACCAATTTAAAGATATAACTAATTCTTTTTTCCGGTTGAAATAGAACTGTGACAAGTAAATTGGGACGGAGGGAGTATCTCACAATTATTACTTCCTCCGTCCCAATTTACTTGTCACTTTTTGGAGTTCGTGACACTTTTCAATTGATTATATCTTGTAATTTATAATATTTTAGGCGATTTTGAAAACATTGTATTATAGAACAAATCGAGATCTATCAAACAAGATCCATATTGGATATAAAATTCATTACCAATTTAAAGATATAATTAATTCTTTTTTCCGGTTGGAATAGAACTGTGACAAGTAAATTGGGACGGAGGGAGTACTAAATTTTTGTGGCACGAATGTACTTTTTACCTCAGTATAAGTATATATGGTTTTCAAATAGATTTGGCCCAACTTGATTCGTTTCAAGATGAGGGGTATAAAGTGAGACTGAGTGATAATTCAGGGGTTGTTCCAAAAATTAAAGCCTACCTCTACTCTCTCTCTCTCTTTCTATCTCTCTCTCCCATCTTCATTACCTATACCTATCTTCCCTTCACCAACGCCCAGCTCCTCCCCCCACCTGCTTCACCGCCGTCCACCATCCACCTCCGACCACGTTCCACAACCGATCCCCTCTCCGGATCCTCTCTCCGTCCACCTCCCTCTCCTTCTCTCTCTCCCCACCTCCCTCTCTCCCCAATCACACTCTCTCTAAAATCTCCCCAAATCGTAAACATCAAACCCACCGACGCCCTCCGTCGCCGAGCAAACAGCTTGAGGCCTTGAATTCAACGCACCAAAGGTAAATCACTTATCCCAGGTTAAAATAATAGGAACTACAGATTAGGGTTTTTGTTAAACAATCCTTCGAACTTGAGTTTCGAGGACGGCGGTGACTTCTCTCAAAACCACCGAAAAGGTTTTTACTTTCACCGAAACTTTGAACTTTGCAGTGGGACCAAAGTGTAAGACGCTCTATCTCTCTCTCTCTCTCTCTCTCTCTCTCTCGTTTGCTTTAGAAGAATCTGATCACTTTTTCCTTTCCTGTTTTGCAATATGCTCTTTGGTTTTTTGAGGTTCTATTTCTCTCACCCAAAGAACATAATTTTCCTCCAGAACACTTGAGAAAGTAATAAATAGTGTGATTAGATTGTAAAGTTAATATCAGAGTTGGAGAGAGCCAAATGCCATACGTGCTGCTGTGTGACCCCCCGGCTGGTGGTGGTTGTGTCATTGCCCTGGATATGCAGAGCCAGGGCTGTCCTAGGAGGAGTTCTATGTAATTTGTTGTTGTTGGCTTCTTCGACCCTTTGAACCCCACAGGAAAAAGAGTTGGTGTTCCACCCATTGTGCCTGAGAGTATTTTGGAACTATGAAGCACGGATACTTCTAGATGGGAGTCGCATCCCCATAGAGTACCGATACTCGGTGGATACGAATTCCAGAAGCATCCACAATAAAATTTTTATTTTTTTAATGTTTAAGTATCGGATACTTTAAGATATGGCTCCGAACTTTTGTGAAATTAAGACTTGCATATTTGTAGAGTAGAATTGTTACGAATTAAAAACATGTTAGATTTGTAACACTTAACTTACTTTCTAGAGAGAGAGACATGGTGAGATTCTGAACATATTAAAGTGTCATAAATGTGTGCAATGGAAATTAAATTTCAATAATTAAACCAGTAACCAAATAAACTTTTACTAGAAAAATATTGCATAAGGAAAATACAATAGTTTTCTCTCTGTTCTTGTTATTATCGGTAATACAGTGCTAAAAAGCATTTGCTAAAAAGCCATAAAATGCTTTTTAATTTAATGTGTCCTAGCCGTATCCGTATTCTGCTTTTTTAGATCTCGTTTTGCCATAGGCCTGTAGCAGCATCATATTGTGTCCATATCCCGTATTAGTATAACGCTTCATAGTTGGCTACATTGTATTGCCCATTTGCGGAATGATAGGGGTAGCACCGATAGAAGATAAGTTCAGAGAAAATAGATTAAGGTGGTTTGGACATGTTTAACATAGATCGACCGATGTGGTAGTTAGGAAGAGTGATATGGCTACGATTGAGGGTAATCCAAAGGGGAGGGCTAGATCAAAATTGACATTGGAGGCGGTGGTTTGAAAGGATCTAGGATTTTTGAATCATTATGGAACTGATGCCATCAATAGAGCTCAATTGAATGGATTTATGAAGCCGAGCGGCCCGACCCCAAATGATTGGGACTTAAGACTATGCTTGGTTTGGTTTTATAGTACATATGTAGTTATTTTCCTTACGGGGTTGAGTCCATTTCATTGTGAAATCAAAATATCACTTTGGTGAGTATTCTTGCCTTAGGGGTCTGTCTAAAATGTTTTTGTAACGAGGGAAAAGCTCGGACAATGGGGTTTGCATGTACCTTTTGAAGGTGATGGACGGGCTTCTGAGTTTGAAATGTGATTTACTGGGATAAGATAACCAACTGCATCAAGTGCTTTATGTTTAGAAATGTGTCTTCTATATGAGACAAAGAACTCCGGAGGAAATTTAGGGATAACCGATGTCATAATCAAAAGGCAAGAATTTGTAGTGATTAAAATGTAGATTTCTCGAATGCCTGGATGAACTTTTATCTTTGCTAGAATGAATTCTTAGTAAATTTCCCGATTATCTGGATTCTGGAAGAAGAAAACATTGACAGTTCACCCTTAGTATCATTGGTTTTTGTATGTATTGATTCCTCATCCATAAAATGCTCTCTTCCCGCGAGTTGTTTTTCCTCTTGATTCAAGTTTCAGGTTTAGATGATATTTTTTTTTTTTTAAAAGAATCCATGGGACCTTCGAATGCTATCACTTATACTATTTATGCTGATTTTTTTCTTGCTTTTCGTTTTGTTATGTCTTCCACTTTGGATGTTTTTGGATTTCATGGATGTAAAGTTGAAATCAGCACAGCAAGTTCAAAGTTGTAATATGAACAGATTTTTGAGACCTGAAAAGTTGACTATGGAGTTGACGTATGGTTCGAGCATGTGCACTTATTTTCTTAGCTAAACATATGCATTCATGTTGTTGAAATTGGCTCTATGGCCTTGCTTGAACGCAGTAGTGTTTCCCTTTGACAAGGTCCTCTCTATTGTGAGTCATTCGGGGCCTCAGGCACCCCTAAACATTTGAATGTGCATTCCAGTTATTCCACTTTCATGGAAAAGCCACAAAAAGTACACTAAGTACTAGATTTTCGTTTTTATTTTGTCTTGAACTGGCTTTAACATGACTTCGTTCGTATAACAGTTTTCATCTGGCCTTTGATTATTTGACCATCTTAGTTTCTCTATTATGCAGAGTGAGGTGGGGATCTTCGTTGCTGGATTCACACTTATCACCTACTAGAGAAGTGTTCTTGAATGCATGTTTTGGTTATGTCGGAGTAGAATGCGATTGGGGCTTCAAATGATTGGATCTCCAATACAATGAATTATTGACTGCGTTTATTTCTGTTAGGTGATTTTTGCATAAGAAAAATTAGCTACTGAAACTGTGGTTGTACTATCTATGACCGGCAACGAAGTTGGAGACAGGGTTCACAATTTCTTTGCTCAAGACAACTTGTCTGAGGGCCAACATCACTCACAGGTTGTTGACGGAAGTTGGCAGGTGGTAGGTAACAATCCGTGGGTTGGAAGCAATCAACATATTGGTTTACCAAGTTCCAATTCAAAAAATTACAATCCACAGGAAGCAGGTATTGGTTATCTGCCTTTTTAGCTTGCTAGTTACTTATGGTTTGTAATGTTTTTCATCATTTATCTAAAGCAGTTAAATTACTTGTCGTTGGTTTTGCATTCCATTTATTTGAGGTCCCGCTTTGCAATTTATTGCTGTACTCTGCTTTAGAAATTGACTCTCCTCTTTTCAAGCTTAAATCAATTCTTCTTTTGTCATAAGCAGATACTGAGAGAGGACATAGCAGTTATTCTTTCCCAGTGTCACATGGCTTGAACCTTGCACAATCTACTCAAAGCCAACAGCCAAATTTGAATGGCTATATGTATGGACGCCAGATTTTGCAGACGAGGCAGAATGAAGCAAATTTTTTGGGAGTGGATACAGAATCTGATTGCAATAACATAACGTCAAGAGGCTTATCCACCTATAGTTCACTACAGAGGAATGGTCCTGAATGTTATACAACTGCGATTAGGTCGGAATCATCTGAATCTCCTGTTAGTTTTGACTTTTTTGGTAGTGAGCAACAGATGAGTGGCAAGCCAACAGGCATGCTGCAATCCTTGCCACAACAACAGTTTGGGTATGATGAAATGCAACTGATGCAACAACAGGTTATGATGAGGAAAATGCACGAGTTTCAAAGGCAACAACAGATTCAGCAGATGGAAGCAAGACAACAGAATTCAATAAATCAGATCCCTTTCATTACTAAGCAGGCTTCTGACAACCATTCACCTGCTGTAATTAATGGCACACCCATTTCTTCTATTATGGAAGGATCAAATTATTCTCGGGCTACTGAGCCTTCTGCAGGTAACACAAACTGGCTGCAGCGTGGTACTCCAACTATTCAAGGACCTTCCAATGGATTTAAATTTTCCCTTGAGCAAGGCCAGGCACTGAACTTAAAGGGTTTGGTTCCTCAACAAGTTGATCAATCTCTATATGGGGTTCCTGTTTCTAATACAAGAGGTACTTCTCAGGAATATTCTCATATGCCACCAGACAAGCCCACAATCCAGCAATCAGCCATGTATAAGAATATACTTCCGGATAATCAATATACAGGATTCCCAGATCAGGTAAGCATGCAGGATGGATCTTTGGTTTATAGACAGGGTTTTCAGGGTGAAAATGTGTTTGGTCATGGCTCTGGTCAAGGTCTCAGTATTGGGATGAATTTTGAGAACCTCCAGAAAGTAAATTCCCTGCAAATAAATGCACCTTCACAGGAGTTCCATGGGAAGCAGGAGCTAGCTGGTCCATCAGAAACATTGCAGGAAAGAAGAGTATCGCAGGAATCTTCTTCACAAAATGTAGTTGCCCTAGATCCAACTGAAGAAAAGATTTTGTTTGGGGATGATAATATATGGGATGCCTTTGGAAGTAATGGCAACGTTGAGGCAGGAGATTTTAATATGTTGAATCCTGCAGGATCTTTGAATGGATTTCCTTCTTTACAAAGTGGGACTTGGAGTGCTCTTATGCAGTCTGCTGTCGCCGAAACTTCAAGCAATGACATAGGGCTTCAGGAAGAGTGGACTGGTCTGAGTTTTCAGAATACTGAAGTACGGGTGGGGAATCGTCAGTCTTTGGCATTTGAAAGCAACCCAAAACCAGAAAGAATTTTGGCTGATAACAACTTCGACATTGCTTCAGCATTGAGTTCAGGATCTGTTCCCCTCTCCAATGATGTCAATGCAAATGATAGGCATCGGGGTGCCCCAGGATTTCATCAACCTGGACAGAAACTTTCATACGATCATGATGAGAGGTTGCAGATGGATTCTACATCCAGATCCATTCATCAGTCCGCAGAAGAAAGGAGTAAGTGGTTAAGCCATGGTCCTCTACGACAGCCATCTTCTGAAAGGAATCAGATTTATGGATATGCCACTCATTCTTTGGATGGACAAACAAAGAGCACTTCAGGACATTGGGCTCCTCAACAGAGTGTTTCCTTCCATAACTCTGGCCAAACGCATGATGAAACCAATTTTCGTGGTGTTGGTGAGTCTGATCCAACTTTGAAAAGTCATGAGAATGAAAACAAAGTACCCCGTCATTTAGAGGAAATTAGTCATGGGGGTCTTATTAGGAAAGCTGATTCTGGTCCAAATTCAGTTTTTGGGTTCGAACATTTTAAGTCTTCCATGGGAAGTCCACAGGTGACTCGCGGGGACTATAATTTGAATAACATGGCCGCGATACCACATTCTACCAATGCAAGGGCCAGCCAGGACACTGACCAACTGCTTCCCCAAAGTCATCACCTCAACTATCATGCTAATTATTCAATTCAAAGAAGTGAAAGTTTAGGGAAACCCCAGCGTGATTTGAATAAGGGACCTCTGGTTTTGTCGTCCATAGACAGCTCTGATAACAATGCTGTTAAAATGCATGAATCCGAGAACTATGATAGGAAAGGGGATTCTAGCGACAGCCATCACACAAACTTACCCCAGCACACCACTACTGGTGGTTTACCTGGAGGCAAGCAAAAGTCATCTGGCCGAAAAGCTCCTGGTCCTCGCAAATTTCAATACCATCCAATGGGAAACTTGGATGAAGATTTAGCACCTTCTTGTGGAGTAAAAGAAGCTACCCATTCACAGGTCGTTTCCCAGCAGATTCCTCGAGCATCATTCAGTCATAATCAAGGGTATTTTGGGCAGTCCAATTTTTTTGGTCAATTCCCTAAGGCTTCTACCAAAGTGGAACAGGTAAATTATGGATTTACACTATTTTTTCTTTTATGTATTAGCACTTATTTCATCTTGAACATATGAAATTATTTTATTTACAGGGGCATTCACCTGATCCTGAAGGGAATAGAAAAGGAAGTGATGAGGTACCTCCCAGAGGCACTTTTCCAGCCTTTTCATCTGATACTTCTGCTCCTTTAGACAGATCTGGTGGCTTATCTGCACCAAATAAGGCTACTCAATCAAGGTGGGTTCTGAACTTGTGTTATCTTTTTGTTTTAGCAGTAATGTCATTCCACTTAAGTAGCTGTAATGGAGTCTGATTGGGTGCATGATAATATGATTTGTTACTTTTAATCCAGTCTAGGTATTATGTTATCTGATACTTGTACTGTGTCTCTGTTTTGGGTTTTTGTCAACCTTTGTTGTCGGAATGTTGGAATATAGGTTCTGGTACACTTTGCAATTGTGTGATGCAGAGGTAACTTGATCGATTTTGATTTTGTCACCTGGGGGTTTGGCATTAAATGAAAGTTTCCTCATAGAGGTGGTATTTATGATATACTTCTCTCTGATAGTGTTTTCTAGTGTGTTCTGTGGCGTATTAACTTAGCCATATTCATTTGATGACTTAGGACCTTGGTGTACTGAGACACACCCCAGCCATGTTAATTAAACCCATAGCCATTTTTATGCTTCTATTTTTAGTTTTCCTTTTTCGTTAAATGATAAAAAGATGACGCATGCAAATTTGAACATTAAGAATGAACTCTTTAGGGTTTTTGTTACTCTGAAGAATCTTTCACTATAGTTGTCCCTAAAGTCAATTCTACTGTCTTTATGTTTTCTAAATTCAAGGGAGGTGATCAAATTATTAAAATTGAAGGCTTATTAATATATGGTCATCTAAGAAGCATGGAAGCAGACACAGATACCGATTCATGCATGGGGCACAACTATTTATATGACCAGAAAAACTATTTTTATGTAATTAATTGGTGATCGATCAAATAGACAAACCACAAGGCACAGATGACAAGATGAAGTAGCAATAGTTCAATGCAATATCACAGCAACTAGTGAGCAGTTAAATTATCCATAAGCAATAAGCATCAATACAATCCAAGAAAAACATGTGTACTAACAAGCATCCATTCCAAAGGGATCAGGGCAAGCAAGCACTTTTTGGAGAGAGGGGTGGGTGGGAGAAATCTGAGAGGGTTTGCTTGGTTCATAAAAAGTTTGGGCTTTATTAGATTGATATATTTTTATTTTCAATTGTTACATTTTTCAAATAAGTAATTAAAATTATGAATTGACCGTGCCATGTTCCCATCCATTTCTCACTTGATTCACGAGTCCCCCGTTGTGTCCTTCGGGTGTTCCCTGCTTAAGGATTAAGAAAAGTAATTGGATATTGGCATGTCCCATATGGCCATATGTATCCTGCGGCGCCATGTCCCCGGTATATGTCCCCCACCTTGTGCCCAACAAGTGTACAGGTGCCAGGTAGACGTGATGGTACTTCATAGATTGCCATAGCTGAAATTCAACTCCATTTGTTGATACGATTCTATTTGTTCTTGTTCATCCCATTTTGTTTTCTTTGCTTTGTACTTTTTCCCGTAAACTCCTTAGATAAGAGATGGGTATTCCTTGGGGAAAGAAATATGGTAGGGTATGTGCCGATCTTCCTTGGAATAAGCCATGGATAACGGGTGGACTATGTATACAGCATAATGAATAATGACCCTGGTGGTTGCGAGGGAGTAGGTGCTGCTCATTGAGTTTGGGCCACTAGAGGTGTTGGTATTTGTTTGCTTTGTACTTTAACGGTGTATACCATCAAGATTAGGTATGGCTACTCCTAGGATAAGAAGAGGTAGGGACTTTATCTGTCTTCCTTAGAGTAAGCTATGAACCTTACGTGGATCAATCTTCAAAAAAAACAAATAACCCTTACATGGACCATTTAGTTTGAGCCCATAGGCACATTTTCTAATCCAATTTTATTTGTTGCTGATAACGAAAAGGAAGAAAACCCTAGACTAAGGTGATATCACTATTGGAGAAGTTGATCGTTGAAAGATAACCATGGCTGGCGTTATTAGAATGCAATGGAACCTGGTGATATATCTTTTTATGAACAAAGAATTGCCTCCTGGCTCCCGAATTTTGGGTGAAACATGAAGACAGACCTTTGAAAACTTCCTCTATGTATTTTGGCTTCTTTCTCACCTTAGTATTTTTTTGGCTTCACTATACTAGTTTGAATTTAAAAGCGAGGCTCTCATTGTATGTACTATTCCATAGGTAAGCACGTGCAGACGTGCCCATAGTGCACGCAAGTGTAGCAGGTAAGTGATATGATGGAAATCGGAATTGTTAGTGCTTATGTTTCTTTTTCGGTTGAGTTTTTAAACTTGGCGTGGTAGGAATTTGTAACTCAATGCCTTTTTTTGGTTTGAGCTATGTGGTTGGAGATTATTGATTTAGCAGTCACTCTTGTATGTTGGGTACCAGTACGATTAAGGGTAAGCTTTCATTTGTACTTCTAAACATTTCTCTGGGTATATTTAAACTTATAGGCTTATAGCCCACTTTTGTAATTTGTATGGTGCTTGATATATTCAAACCATAACGTCTTCGTTTCCTACGATGTGCGGCAAGATGCATGATTTGCCTTACAGTTTCACAACTCTTGTTAATTTCTAGTTAGTAAAATACAGTTTTATGGACAGTTCTACTTTTCAAATGTAAAGGTTTTCATTTTTTTACCGTTGTGGTTTTCATTATGTCTTTGGGTGCCTCTAAAAGTGTATGTGTTGTCACTTGGATGCTTTAAATATACTGCCTATGTTTATTGCAGTCAAAATATGCTTGAGCTTCTCCACAAGGTGGATCAACCCCAGGAACATGCCAATTCTGATGGATCTGTTGGTCATCTTTGGCGAAACCAATCGTCCACTTCTCAGGGTTTTAATTTAGAACTCGCACCTCCATCACAACGGCTGCCTGTCCAAAACCATGCATTGGCTCCTCAGGGCTCCAATCAGGCAGACTGTTCTTTCAGTTCGAATCACACCTCTCCTGAGAGAAGAGACAAGGGTCATGCACGGCAGCCTTCCTCATCTGAAGTACAGCCTTTGCCCTCTTCCCATGGAACTTCTCAACAAGAATCCAAGAATAATTTTATTGGTTTTCAAGGCCAGAATGGCAATGAAGCCTCACATTATAGTACCAGGGGGAATGGCTCTTCAGCATTGACCTCTGGTCTTCCTCAATCAAGGAGTCGGCTTCAAAATCAACGAATGATGGGTTCGAGTGGAAAGTTGGCAACAAATCAAACCCATGATGTAAGTTTTGATCGAGATTCTTCCCATTTTCAACAGACTGATGACAGTACCTCTAGAACTCTTACCAGTCAGTCTATGCAAGCATCGTTGCCTCACACCGCTGGTATCACTCCAAATGATAGCACACATTCTCATGAAAGAGTCTCTGCTCCACAAATTTCCATGGGGCGGGCTCCGCCATCCTCCCAGCCTTTTATTGCATCTGGCATTTCTCAACAGAGGGGCTTTCAAAAAATGGTGTCCAATGAATGGACTAATGTTTCTGGCCAGCATCATTCGTTTGGTGTCCAAACTAAGGTTCCTCAGAGTACTTTGCAATCCAGTCAATCAAACTATAATGTTGTACCAACTCAATTAACTCAGCAGGATCAAGAGGATCAAAATGCTGAAGTGGGAGGGAATTACCCATCTGGCAACACTGACTTGGCTGAAAAGATGAATGCATCCCAAGGAATAGAATCTGTTGTCAAGAACCCATCTGAGGCATTTCCTTCCAATTCTACTTCCACTATCAGAGATATCGAAGCTTTTGGCCGTTCTTTAAAACCAAATAATCTTCTGCATCAAAGTTACTCCTTGCTGCATCAAATGCGGGCCATGAAGAGTACAGATATTGATCCAAGTAATAGGGCCATGAAGAGTTCAGAGATTGATCCTAGTAATAGGGGGTTGAAGAAATTGAAAGGAGGGGATGATGGTTCGGGCAGTCAGATAGCTCCTGAGGTCGGGCAGTCAAGTGAGCTCAATGTTATGGGTGGAGATCCGTTTGTCCATCATAGTGCAGTTCCATCTGGAGACTCTAGAATGCTAAGTTTTTCGGGGCCAGTCGACAGTCGGGAAAGAAATGCTTCTTCTCAACTTAGAAATACAACTTCTCAGGGAGTGCTTGCCTCTGCTCAGAAGGATTCTGATAGTTACTCTCATACTAAAAATCCTTCTTCTGTTAGAGTTGAGCATTCTCAGATTAGTCCCCAGATGGCACCCTCCTGGTTTAATCGGTTTGGAACCTTTAAAAACGGGCAGATGTTGTCAATGTTCGATGCACAAAAAAATGCCACTGTAAATACAGTGGAACACCCATACATACCTGCGAAGGCTACAGATACTTTGTGTGAACATAAGCCGTTGGAGCAATTAAATGCTGCTGCTGATTCGAATCAGATAGATAATATATGGCAGAGGTCAAACTCCACTTCTGTACCAATGGAACATTTTTCTTCCCCCCAGTCGGTGGCCCTGGATGTCGCTGATCAATGTTTGGTGGTTGTGAGACCAAAGAAGCGGAAGGGTGCCACATCAGAGCATCTTCCTTGGCATAAAGAGGTGGTACAGGGTTCACGAAGTCTTCTGTCTATAAGGTTTTTCTCTTTAACTAACAGACTAATGAATTTTTTTTCCGTGTCATTGTGTCCCCACTATTATTTTCTTTCAGTGAAATTGTTGAAAACGATAACCTTACTTTATTTGCGTGAACTGCACGATTCCTCTTTCTTTAATCTTCGCTTCCCTGTACTAATCCTGATTGGTTTTGGGTTTGGTTTTTTCTTTTAGCATGGCAGAAGTTGAATGGTACGAGTCAGCAAACCGGCTAATTGACAAGGTATGCTGGTCTCAGACTCTGGTTTTTGCCATGTGTATTTTTCTAGCGTTTGATTGTTTTGTAATGTTCTCTTGGTGTTATTTCTGATTACAGGTGGGAGATGAAGCAGAAACGATTGACGATCGACTGCACAAGCTTAGACCTAAGAGACGGCTTATCTTGTCTACACAACTAATGCAGCAATTGTTCTGCCCTCCCCCTTTAGCTGTTCTCTCTGCAGATGCTAGTTCATCTTATGAGACAGTGGCTTACCTGGTTGCTAGACTGGCTCTAAGGGATGCATGCAGCGTAATCCCTTGCTCAGGAAGTGATTCCTTTGTGCCGGTTGACAGTGGAAATCTGTAAGTACTACTCTGGAATTTACCTGAATTTTCTTAATCCATGCCCATTCAAATTAATGCTTCATATTCTATTTTCTCCGAGCCTTTTGTCCTGCCCATAATATTTGTTTGTAAAAATTGTCGTGTAGCTTGTCTGATGAGCGTAGAACATCTGAGAGATCTGATGATCAGCATCTTTTGAAAGTTATGGAAGACTTTATCGGTAGAGCAAAAAATCTTGAGAAAGATTTTATCAGGTGATCCTCCACATCTCTAATTGAGTATATTGTCCATTTGTTTACTACATTCGGTGCAGGATTTGAGCTTGATTTGTGACAACGTACTTGGCTTCTAAGATTTCAACTTCCTGTTTTTTAAATTTCTGCCTGTTCTCTAAGTTGCAATGTTAGATTATTAGTTTTGGTTGTTTCAATCATATCCTTTTTAGGGTATGTTGGTTTTGCCGTCATACTACAAAATAGCATGTGGCACTTGATGAGGAAAGCGGTGTAAGGATTTCTCTAGCCAATCTTGTTAGTTGTGATTAGGCTTGTGAGTGTATTGATTTTAAGTCCACCTACTCACATTTTGCGTGACCACGGGCTAGTCCAGGAGACCCAGGGTGGGTCCAGGCTGGCTTGCCCTAGAATAAAACTAAAGGCAAGCTGGCCTGGGCCAGCCTGTGTCATTTTCGGCCTAAATGACTCATCCTATCGCAGCCCTAATAATATTTTAAGCCCAAATTTTCCAATAAAGCCTGGAAATCATTAGGTAAACAGAGGAATGTTACATATCAACCGTACATTAATTGGTAGTGTTGGCAGCACTAATGCTTCTCTGATTTGGGACCTCATAGGTTCAAACCTTTTTTTGCCAGGCTCTTCGAAGTAATTTAGTCATGGTGTTCTATTACTAAATTTTCAGTTAATATGATAGAATTTTTTGGGAATTGATTTCTACACTCCCTTTTTTTATGTCCACACTCCCTTTTTTTATATCCACACCCCCTTTTTCGTCTTTTAGCAAAAAAAATACACACACTTTGGACACTAAAATCCATAAAAGGGAGTGTAGAAACAATTTTTTTGATAAGTAAAAGATTATATTACCAAAAAGGCGTTAAGGGAATACCATTTATATACAATAAAAGGCCACAAGACAATTACATGCATGAATAGAATTATTGGGAGTCTATGAAATTTGGCTTTGTTCGGATGCCATTTTAGTTTTAGTTTTCATTTTGTTTCTAATCATTACTCTACTTCTTTTTCCAATCATTACCTTATTTTTTCAATTATTACTTTCTTATCTCTCTCTATCTCTCTCCAATCATTACCCCTATTTTCAATCATTACCCTATTTCTCTCTCCATCCACTACCAAAACTAAACTAAACTAAACTCCCAACCAAACACTACCTTTATGTTTTCCTTTTAGGTATGAGTTTTATGACAAAGTACAGTTTTACTCCTTTTTTATTGGCATATGAAAATCGAATGTTTCTTTTAAACATAGGAATGCATTAAAGAAAAAAATAACTAAGAAGTTTGGGGACGTATCCTCGTAAGTGGTAACTGTATCCAACAATACTTATCCACGAATCCTCCATTTTCAGCCATGAGGTGCCTAACCCCTTGGTACACACCCGTATCTGGTTCACATACCTGTGTTCGTCTAATATAGATTGGGACAATAAAATCATTGGGTGGGCCGGCAATCAACTGCTCTTGCAAATCCTGAACCGTGAATTCAAGGGGTTTTTAAATCCTTCCCCTGGCCCTAAAATATGCTGGGCGGGCTTGGTGGGCCACTGGGTCTATGGCTTTAATCTTAACTCATGTCATGAAATCCCTTTCATTTACCACTCCACTATTGGCGCCTAGCAATTTTTAGAACATTGCTAGGTCTAGAACTGCCTTTATGGATTTCGGTTACAGACCATTGCTCGCCCTTGTAACCGGCTTTTCAATCTCCCTTCAAGCACATCTATCAGATTGTACATTTTAATCCTGTTGTACAAACCATTAAGTGCCAAGTATATACAGGATTATAATATGGCGCTTTATGTGGTGAACCCATCTCACCTTTGGCAGGCAGAGTTATACAAAGGAACTGGTCTTAGACTTACGTAATGGAACTATACCTTAAACACGCGGAGCATATATAGCATAGCCTCGGATCAGCAACTCCTCAGATCTTCTTCAATTAGCAACTCTCGAATGTAATGACTTCTAAAGTTTGCCCAACTATTGGAGCTTAAATTTGTGTTTGGAATTGGTAACACAATCTTGTAACTGTAGCATCTATGACAATCTATGTTCAATGTCCTTTTTCCCCCACTTGAATTACTCAAGTACAATTATAGAAGGTAATAGAGATTTCATTTTAACATCTCTTCAGGAAATGTACGCGTCTTGATTAAGGGGTTTTAGTATGGGATCTCCATTTTAGGGTAGTTCCTGGACTTCTCATGTTTTTTAATCTCAACAATAAGCCGTCAAAACACTCTGGCTTTATTGGTTAGTATGGTTTGCGGACTTTGTCCATTATGCCTCTACTAGAGTGGGCCTGCTGGATCAAGGGGGGAGAAAGTTCTCTTCAGAAAGGTTTCGGACTTATCATGCCGATCAAAAAATTGTGTTGTCTCGTGGTAACAAAGAAAGTTTTAAAGAGAAAGGTTGGATTGTTCCAGTAACCCAGTTGCAGCTGCTGTCATTTCATATTTTCTCGTTCTTCATTTATTGTAATTCCTTTTTTGGGGGGTTTTCACTTTTCAGGGTCTTCTTTTCCTTGTAGTAACGCTTTCTTATGGTCCAGGTTGGAAAAGGGAGCATCACTTGTAGACTTAAGAATTGAATGCCAAGATCTGGAGAAGATGTCTGTCATCAATCGGTTTGCTAAATTCCATGGTCGGGGGCAAGTTGATGGGGCCGAGACCTCGTCGTCCTCTGATGCTGGTGCTGCGAATAGTCAAAGAACCTTCCCCCAGAGATATGTTACTGCTGTTCCATTGCCTAGGAATCTTCCTGATAGGGTACAATGTCATTCACTTTGATCATTAATTAATTTATTTGCCTCATTTTTCTGTCGACTCTCTCGCTTCCCTCCGCTTCTATGATCCATTTTCTTGCTTAGTTACTGTAAGTGCTTTTACTGGCACCAATACCGTAGAACCAACACAAATGGATGCAGATGAAGATTGGGCTCTAGATTGTCTCCTGTAAAGGAATGGAGGCTGTTTGATATTTTTCCATCTAGTCCATTTGATGTCATTCTTCAGAAATATAAGATAAAAAGCCCCCTTTGTACATCTCTGTGAAATGTGGAAGATAGTTTTGGGTGCCCCTTCAATATTTGAGGAAAATGGGGAGAATATGAGTGCAGCGGCTGCAGCCTGGATAGGCTGATGTGCCGAAGACTTTTTACCTGTAGTTGGAAACTCTCTCTTGTGGTATATTAGCTCTGTATTTACTGCTGTTCTTTTTTTTTTTCCCCTGCAATTTTTATTCAATTTAGAAATCGACGGTATTTTGCTTTCTCGACGTTCTAACTTGGGATTAGTGTGAATCATCGTCTATTTCGTTTCTAACATTAAATTGGTGCAAAACTTCCTCCATGTTGACCTGTTTCAAAAATTGTAGTGAAACCAAGTGTTCTTGTACTCACACACGGTTTTGGTGTTGGAGTTCACCTATCGAGTAAAGGTCTTGCTAAGTTTTGCCCATTAGACGAAAGATAATAAGTATATAATGACAAACAAGTTTAGATATCAATACTCATTTCAAGGATATCAATATACTTTTTAGGGAAAATTTCAAAAAAGCACCTGAATTTTCTGACAATTTACAAAAAAGCACCTGGACTTTCACTATTAACAAAAAAGCACCTGAACTTTTCTGACAACCTGCAAAAAAACACCTGGACTTTCACTATTAACAAAAAAACACCTAAACTTAGCATTCCGTTAACAATTAGACCCCTGCAGTCCAATTTTGTCAATTTGTAACGGATGGAGCTAACGAAAGGCGTTAACTTTTTATTGTTTTTACTTTTTACATTCAAAAATTACTTTTTACTCTTTCTTTTTTTATTGTTAATTATATATATGCAATAAAGTTCTTTTTTTTCTTATTATTTATCGAAAATTACTTTAATCTTATTTTTTATTTTCAAATTTTACCCCCCCCCCTTTTTTTCCTTATTAGAAACCCAAAATTCTTCTATCAGTTGGTTGTGGGGTTAAATTTGACCAGTTTGGAGAAACCCAAAATTCCTCTATTAGTTGGTTGTGGGGTTAAATTTGAAAGTAACAAAAAAAAAAAAAATAGGGCGGGGTGCGGGGAAGCAGAGGGGGTGTTAAAATAATTTTCCTAAATAGTTAAAAATTGGGGGTGAATAATTTTTGGAAAAGAGTAAGGAAAAAAGAACTTTATTGCATATTTATTTATGACTAAAAAAAGAATGAGTTAAAAGTAATTTTTAGAAGTAAAAATAGTAAAAAAAAAAGAGAAAAGGTTACAAAGAGGAGGTTAAAAGAACTTTTGAATTTTTGAAATTGTGGCTAAGGCTTTGGCGGTTGGTTGTGGGGTTAATTGGTGGTGTGGAGTCGATTTTAATAAGAAAAAAAAGGCGGCGGGGGGGTTGTGTGTGTGTGGTGGATGTAAAATTTGAAAATAAAAAATAAGGTTAAAGTAATTTTCGATAAATAATAAGAAAAAAAAGAACTTTATTGCACATATATTTACCAATAAAGAAAGAAAGAGTAAAAAGTAATTTTTGAATGTAAAAAGTAAAAAAAAAAAAAAAAAAGTTAACGCCTTCCGTTAGCTCCATCCATTACAAATTGACAAAATTGGACTGCAGGGGTCTAATTGTTAACGGAATGCTAAGTTTAGGTGTTTTTTTGTTAATAGTGAAAGTCCAGGTGTTTTTTTGCAAGTTGTCAGAAAAGTTTAGGTGTTTTTTTGTTAATAGTGAAAGTCCAGGTGCTTTTTGCAAATTGTCAGAAAGTTCATGGGCTTTTTTGAAATTTTCCCTACTTTTTATCCATTATACCAGATTTAATGGGCGGAGGTTAGCATTTTTCATATGCGTTTCAGTTTCCTCAATAACATCAATTGCAGCTCGGGAATTTGAATTATTGTCAGGTTTGTCGACTAATTATATACTACACCAAATATTATATATCGGGATGAATAATGCGATCAAGACAAGACATAAAAGTAAATCTTTTTACAATTGTCGATACTTTGAGTCAAGAATGATTGAAATGACCCATTAATCTACTAATATCAATTTGAGAATTTTTTTTGATAAATAGGTTGGCACGAACCTTTTTAGAGGTGTGTTCTCTTATTTCGTCCATATTAAGCATATTATTTGGATGATATGAATGGTTTCTTTTTGGTTGTAATCCTGGATCAAATATTTTCAAGCCAACAAGGATTCGTTTAGAAGAATATTGAGCGCTGCTATCAACGAAAGTTTTTGTAGAAGACGAATCTTGCAACGTGATATTTTTTCTCTCCAATATTGTATATATTGGCAGGAGTTAGCGGGATATTAGTAGGTTAATCCACAAGGGATTTTGAAGGCTATTCATAGCTCTGAATCTCAAACGCTCACGATGAGATTCGAACCCTGGCTTCTCACATGGGAAGGACCAGGAGATACCAACTGGGCTAGAGCCCATTGAATTGCAACATGATTGAATGGTTGTAAAGAAATTTGTTGATTATTCTATATATAAGCTAAATAACAAAAAAAAATTTAAAAGTAGCCAAAATTATGGTTCACACTTTTTATCATTTCTCAAACGCATTTTTCCCGTCTTGGCTCCTTCAAGTTGTCTTTGAATTTTCATGGGATCTATCCTGGTTGAACAATTAATAAACCACCAAAAGAAAATATTTTGGGTGTTTGTCGTAATTCAAGTTATTGCTTAAATAATTTATTTACAAGCAGAAGTTAATAAAAACGTCTTTTAACAGATTCTTTAAATTTTACTAACATAGAAGTGTACTTTGCTACCTCAAATCATTTGAAGAATGAATCTCTATAATGCACTCGAATAAATCCTTCAAGGATGACCGGTCAAACAGCCTTATCTCAATAAAACAATGGTACTCCATTCTTATGACCAAAAAAAAAAAAAATGAAGCACGAAAGACAAAAATTAAGCTAAAAATAATAATTTGCATTTCAGGGGGATTACCCATCCTTCAAATTTTAAGATTTGAGTGCAAAATGAAAGGAAAAAACAATATTTGAAGTAACTACTGAAACATGCAAAATATTTTGGATATCAATTTTATCAATATTTGATATTTTAGTTGTGCTCTAAAATACTCATGGGAAAAAAAAATAAAATCAGCCAACAGCCCCTAAAACTACCATGCTTTGAACAAAGAGCCTAATCTTCCTGGTGTTTGCTATCCAAAGAGTTGCAACCGGAAGAGTGACTCCTTGCATCTAGACGGGGATATAATTAATTGCTCCTTGAGCATCGTCACGTGATGGAGAAGACCTCCGGAACACCGCACCACTTGGGTGGAACACATAATCACTTGTTCATTTTGACAAAATCCATTCCAAAATTGGCTACCAAACACCCAAAAGGAAAAAAAATGAAATGGACAAAACGGACAATTTAAAGTCCTGGGATATATACATTCAAAATGACAATTTAAAGTCATCTAAGCCTGCTAGAATCGCAAAATTGCTAACCTTGATGGAATAACATTGCAGGCACATTGTCCACACAAACATGATAAATATATCAAACATTTGGAGTGACATCTCTCTGGTTTATACAACAATCAGACAGTGAATCTCCTTTGTGATCTTCTTTTTTCTTGTACAAGTGCTGCAGATGTAGCTTCAAGTAAGGCTAACATGCATTTCCTCTCCGACTGTAGCAAAAATTTCATCTACCCTGTAGAACAAGAAAGTACCAAAAGTCAATGTTATTGAGGCTGAATTCCGAACTAGAGTAACAAAAACCAGTTGCTATTATCCCTACATCACTGCTCCCAAAGATCTTTAACCACGCAAGTCAAGTTCTATCTATTTTCAGATTTGCAGTCCTTAGAAAATGGTATTGCAGCTATAAGGGACCGTTCGCTAGTACAACAACAACAACGGAACCCATGTAGTCCCCAATCATTGGGGGTATGGGCGGGGGAGGATTGGAGACAGACCTAACCTTTAGCAATATGCACAAAGTGGCTGCTCTCAAAATACCACTGAAACAGTGGCCCCCCTATACCTATTTTGCTGCGGAACCATGCCCCCAAATCAAAGCCGAATGGCATCAGAGAGGGCAGACCTAACCTTTAGTCATAACTTTAAATTTGTGTGTCGAAGTTCACTTTCCGTTTTCCATTCTCCTTCATTTGGAACAGATTTGAAGAAAGAGAAAATTTAGATGTACAACACAAATATCTATTTCAGAGTAATACATAGGCAATTAGGCGTGTTGGCGATTTTATTCTACATTACCTGTATGTATCTATGTTCACCTCTGCTAGCCAAGTTGTTAAGTAAACCTGCCACTCAAACAAGTAGTAGTTCAAATATTTTGAAGACAAGGAGCACTGTAATAACTGGTCTTTCAACATGTTTTCCACTACATTGACTCTAACTGAAATAGAAAGCAAAAACTGTTCAGTCAAAGAACTAGGAGGTCCCAGTATGAACGCTCAAACCGGTAGGCGGTAACATTAGCCAGACATTCCATCTCTATCTACCTGATTTAACTTCTGAAACAGAAAAGAATCCATTTACGAGAGTGGGCCACACATACACCTTCGCAAGATTCAGTTTCCACCTCTCTAGGATAACTTCGTGTGGCCGAAAGAAAATAACCTCCATAACACAAAATCGCCATTTTACCTTGAGTCGGGCATGGCTGAATGATAGTAAGGCTTGTTTGTTCGATAGAAATGTTCTATGAGGAATAACAAATTCGCATATAACATCTCATGGTAGAACTTTCTCAGTGTTCGGTTGAGAACTCGACAAAAGTTTTCAAAAATGAAGAAAAAAGCTTTCAAATAATTGAAAAACTAAGAAAAGAGAACTTATCAAAGAGCATTTTAGGTTAATCCACAAAGATGCATTTGATAAAACTACAGACATGCGAAGATCAATGGCACCAAGATGTGGTTTCAAAGAATCCCTATAGCTGTGTTTGAAAGTAGAAAGAGAACATCAATTGCACCACAGCGTCAGTTTGGAAAATGACTACCGGAAGTTTACTCCGTAAAATGTTTACGCCTATTTCATGCAAAATATTTTTCCCGCTAAAATAAAAAAAAAAATCCTTTCACATTGTGACATCTAAACGCCCGAAAATGCAAAAAGATTTTTTTTTACATGGAAATTAAAGGAGCCCAAGTGATTTGTAACTTCAACATTAATCTAAAATGGTAAAACATCCACACTAAAAGTCAGAGGGCCAATTGCCTGTTTCAATATCGAACACCAAGTATTAATACCACAGATGTCAAGAATGTTCTAAAACATGCATTGTGCATGGTGCTAATACCACATGAAAGTCTCATTTAGTTGTATGGTATGTCAAACTTCAACACAGAAAACACATCTTACACAAACTCATATAGCTAACTTTTCATATCTAAAGTTGAATGCAACGGACAGAATACCTGCAAAACATCTTGGTCTGGTTGACAATTAGATTGTTCAGCATATGTATCAGATTTCCAACCCTCTATCTTTGGATGAACTGGTTCACCAACTTCTTTGGAATACAAGTCGCATATACATAAATCGTCAAATTCTCCAGTATAGAGCTCATCTAACCAGCACACCCGATTAATCGGAACTTCATCAGAACTAATGGAGAGTAACTCTACTACAAGAAGCCGCTGCTCATTCAAAAATCAATATCCAAGATGAGTAGCAGATATTCAAAGTGAGACAAGTGATCATAGATTTTCGACGTCCTGAAATAGGCATCTCGTAGTAGCGGATATTCCTACTTACCTTCAAATTTAATTCCAATCTGAACATCTGAACAAGCTCATATGCCAAGTCCTCTGAAATAATTAAAAATGGTTACCACATTAAATTTCCAGTATAAAATGATGAAAAATTGGAAAAAGTTCCCAGAGAATAAGAACATACATGGTTCTTTATAATGTCTCATGTGATAAAACTTTTGAAAACCTTGCTTCATCTATTGTTCCCTATCTTTCACTAACTATATATATATATATATATATATATAGACAAGTTTCACAATATCCAAGAGTTCAGATGTTCTCTCGAATAACTCCAGAGTCCAGTCAAGGTTTCTAATTTTCTCACTACTGTATCTTTGGAAATTAGTCAACAGTGCTACACATTGCATTGAGAAATGAGCAACATATACTACATAGATTGATTTCAAATGACTATAATCTGTATCAGGGTATCTGTCACTTAAGCTACTTCTGTTACATATTTACAAGAAACTAAAACTCAACGGGAGAAGTCTGTCAAAATATGAACCAACAAAAAACCAATTTGATATGCAAAAATGAAGGTTTGCAGCAACAACCTAGATTTCATAATACTAAGACATCTGTACAGTGAATTGATGCGTATGCAGATATGGATGTACCAAAAGAAGAGATTGACCAAAAGGTATATACTGGGATCCCCCCTCCATCGCCATTGTCATTCTTATCTTCTGAAAAGCTAGAAAATTGGACAAGCGGACTACTAGTGCCCATAATAAAGCTCCTCATAGATCTGCTGGTGTTGACCATGTGCACAAGAACTGCCACCTGCAAATAATAATTTAAGACCAACACCCTATGATCTCTCTGTGGTAATCACCAGGAGTAGAATGCAACTAATCAGTATTGTAACACAAAGAAATTAAACAAATTGGAATCTTAGCAGAAAAATGTGACAGCTTGGTTCAAGAACTGCACGAATCGTGATTCCCTAAAAAGATTTCAAGATACATACGCTTCATCATGAAAAAGAAAAAGGCTTGTACACTTTCAAGATAACTTTACACACAATGTACATCCCTGGTACATTTCGTAAATACCCTGCCGGTGATCATTATATCCATTGAAGGATGTGAACATCAATATAAAGAAAAAGATTTGCATTGATGCTGCCTTAGGATATGGACTAACTTATAATCAAGTATGATCCATTGCCTACTGCAGATAATTCAACAAGGGTCAGCTTGTGTAAGCTATTACATGGGCAGTTGACAATTCGCAAGAGGACTTTTAATTTAAACTAATTAGCATGATCAACAAACCTTGTCCTTCACATCCGATGCAAAGGTGTGGGTGGAAAATAACAGAAAGAAAAAGCTAAACAACAAACAAGAAAACATCGTTAAATCGGAAATTTATAGTTTCCAACTTCGATTACAAGAAAAACAATAATAACGTGACAGTAAAGCCCAATCTCTGCATACGACGAATTTAAGGATTTCAAATTGGTTAATGGAAATGTAGGTTACCTTCAGGCTAGAGGTCAACCTTACTAGCTAACTGCATGCTAGTCAGTGATGGAATGAGGTTCACTTATAATTAACTACTTTAGGAGGAAACTGGGGCTAATGATATAAAACCGATCAACCAGGATAGATTAATTTTATGGATGCCAGGAGTGTTGATAACAAGTCGAAGATATCTCAATGCAGGCTAGCATATTAATGCCATTTTCCATTGTAATAAGAAACAACTTTTGTGATTGTCATCATGATACAAAGTGAAACTTGATGTGGGGGTAGCAATATGGGGTACGTAGACACATCTCCTTAACTTTCTTGTTGGTTTACATTTAACATCATCATTTGTGGATACCATAGAACAAAGAGTTGAAATATGGCCTTCTAATGGTGGAACTACAATTATAAATATAGATTAAATGAACTAACAAAGTTCATTCCCTAAATTTGCTCAACTTTAGCAAGCTAAGATTTACATACCATATCCTTGTAGGATGATAAAAGCTTTCTCCGATGCAGATCCTGCAAGAAAGAGTTTTCAGTGAGTATTACCAGAGAGCAATATTTCATTGGAGGAACACATAACCAATGTTCTTTCTATGACAAGTTAAAGGGGATTTTATACGCACAATAACCAACAGCCCCTATGTACTTGAAACATTCATTGCTATTTATCACAACCAAGTCAATCTTCAATAAACAGGAACTTGATTCAGTAGCCTAAACTAAACCAACTTTCTGACTAACAATGAACGAGATTCCCTGCGAAGTAGTAATAATTACCTATCACACAGCATAGGGAGGAAGCAATGCAAATTATGGGCCAAAATCATGTCAATCATTCTTAAGTTTGACTGAAATTTTGTTCTATTCACTCGTCCCAATCAAGTTATTAGGATGAGTGGATTAAGTTGCATGTTTGCTTATTGCTAATCATCTGGGGTCATAGTGGCTGTCCTATATTCCAGGATTTGTTTAGTAGCCAAGATAGAGATAACACATCCTCCAACTCAGGCATGTTCACAACACCTTTTTTGTTTTCTTTCCACATCTAATCAACAATTTCAGTTTACACACAATCAGATGATCTTGGAATACTCACTTTTCTAATTCGCTACATTTATTGTTGAATTCAATCGAGTGGGTTAAACATTCCTAATATCACCAACTACCCCAACTTATTTCCCAAAAGCTTCAACTTAGCTATACACGAAACCCTCCAAACTTTCATGCGAAAATACCGCACTTAGCTGTGTTCAAAGAATAGTGCCAAACTTCCACAATGTAATGAAAACACCCCATCTGAATTCAAACCAAAAAAACCAACAGAAATATATAAACAAGAGCCAGTTCTCAGGCATGGGAAACTAATTCAAACCCAAGAATGATAGAGGATCTGAAAGACAATGACCTGCTGCTTAAACAATTTCCAGCAAGCTTTCTTCCTAATGTCCGGCATATCGCTCAGGACACCCAACTCCATGGCATTCATGTACCTGTGTACAAGTGAACCCAGCTAAAACCCTGTTGAGTTCTATAGTTTAAACCCAACTTAAAATTTCGTAAAATCCTATATAAACTCCAAAAATCTAAAATTGGTGGGTGTGTGACAGTCTCTTATGAAGAAATAGATCAATGAAGAGTCGGATTTTGGAGAAATTAATTGCCTTTGAGAAAGATACGAGTTGACGAGAGACGTCGCGTGGGACCTGGCGGATAAAGAAGAGGAGGACCATTCTTGGTTGTAAGAAGCCAATTGGGACCACTGGTTCCTGAGGTTTCGCTGCGCGACCGGCCTCCAAAGCCGTGTCATGGAAGGCGGTGGAGGCGTCGATGCAGAAGAAGACTCCGTGCCGTTTAGTTGATGCTTGGGCTTCGTTGATTCTTCTGGGGAAGGAAGAGGAGGCGATGATGAAGGCTGGGTGGTTGAGGCCGCCATGTTCTCTTCCAATCCAAGGTGACCCCGGAGGTGCTATTTTTGTGACCGGGAGTTGGACGGGTTAAAGTAGAGCTCGTGTTTTCAAGACGCGAGGTTAATTTGTACTTTTACCTATGACTGCAGACCGTGGGTCCAAGATAGGAGGCCATAGCCCCGATAGATTCATTCATTCTCACTCTGTGTGTGTGTGAGAGAGAGAGAGATGTCGCACAACAATTCGTCATCGTCGGCGGCGAACGACCCTCGCCAGCCGTCGGCCGTGAAGCCATTCGTGGCAACTATGGTATCTCCGCAAGATCTTCCCGTTGACTACTCTGGTTTCATCGCCGTAATCTGCGCCGTTGCTGGCGTCATGTTCAGGGTCCGCTCTCTCTCTCTCTCTCTCTCTCCCCTCAGACAATCTTATGTATATGTTGGCATATGCAAATTCGATCTGTTTTTAGATATTATGCACAATACATGTGTGGGCCCTATGTATGTTGTTTTCTTAGGGAATTTTGATTGATATCTAGACCTCAGTTTTGTTGATCCATGTCAGGCTACTTACGCTTAATACATTTACAAGCATATCAGGTGAAGTCTTCGATTACATTATTCCACGGGGAGGTTTAAGTTTGGAAGAAATGTGATTGAATGATGGGAGAGGTGAGAATTGCAGACAAAGTTACAATTAGGAACATTGGGAGTTAGGATCCTGCCTTCTCCCCTTTGCTCGCTGCTCAGACTCATGTACTTTTCAATTACAAAATAAAATAAAAATATAAACTAGGTACGATGGGTGTGAAAAAAGAGCGAGGAAAGCTTGTTTAAATTTACAAGGGAATTTACGAGAATCATAGATAGATTTTGAAAGGGCAAAAGTGAAGTTAAATGTATTGGAGGGGCCAAAATGCTGAAATATTTTGTAAATATCTAAAAATATAGGGTGTTATGGGAATTCAAAAGTTTTGGGGGAATGAGCGCCGACACTCCACCTTGTTTCCACCCTTGATCCAAATAACCAACAAAATGTGGTTATGTGGCGCATGCTTCATGTGAGAGTATTCTATTGTAACCGCCTAGACGAGATGTAGCTCTCTTGAAACTCACTAAGGACACAGGTACTATGTCCCTGACACTAGACGATTGCTTGCTCTTAACCACTTGGTCATGTTATGCCCAACAATCTCAGTCTCACTAATACTTCGAGCCAATGAGAGGGCTGTCTATGAAAAAGAGGTCCTACTAGTCATGGATCTGACTTTTCTCATACGGAGAGTAGTTATATTACTCTCTCTTGCCACAAACATTCTTGAACCCTCTTTGGAAAATGATTTGCCTCAGAGTTCAGTCTCATCCTTATAGTATTAGCTATGACGACGTGTCATGGGTTATTAGACTCTTCCTTTGTACTCAATCTACTTGTTAGAGCTTGTCTCACATTGGTTAATCATAACTTCTGAAACTAGTTGATGAGTCCGGATGGCCTCTCAATTATTGCCAAGTGGTTTTGAGTTATACACTTTAGAATGGTACCTGAGCTAGGATTTCGGAGGCTTTGGACAAGACTCTCTTGATTGATTGCCTTGTTAGTGCCTTAAGGGCACCTTATCTCATTGTGATCCCTTTATTATAGATCCTTGGTTACCTCTCGATGTGTGGGTCAGGAGTCGCGCGTGCGGGGTAGTGTTAGACCTTGTCCCAAATTGGTTAATTCTGACCTTCAAAACTTATATATGAGCATGGGCTCTCCACTCATTGCTAATTGGTTTTGAGTTGGATGCTTTAACACTACTAATTCTTCAGGTCTTATCTTTGCTTCTTCATCATGTCTTCCTTGAGGGTACAAAATCACATCCTCTTCCCGACTCCTGATCTTTTGTTTTGCGAGACCCCCAACCCCGCAATCTTATTTGGCATCTGCCCATAATTTACTTGTCCATGTGCTAGTGAAACTTGTTCCTATCCCTAATCATGGAGACCTTTTTCATGTCTAAAATTGCACCAACATAATCACTCTATTGCTAATTGTATATGCTTTGCTTTGCTTTGTATCTATGGTTCCACTCCCTCACAACGGGTTTTCTAGGTCTTGATGTCTTTCTTCTTATGATCGCCTTCACTATCTATGTGCAGTACAAGCTTGGGTCGTGGCTCGCTCTAATTTTTTGTGCCCAATCACTTGCCAATATGAAGAATATGGAAAATGATATGAAACAGATCTCAATGGCCATGATGTAAGTAGATCTTATTTGTATATAAGTTATATGTAGTATGTATATCAGGCTTGTTTTGTTTGTATCTTGTGGTGGTATGACATGTTAAATTGGTAGTCTGTCTTGTTTAGATTGCTTGACTAATGAAGACATAGTTTTAGACATGATTATATGTTGTCTTCTTTTGCGCCCCGCCTTCTAAAGAGAATTGCATAGATTAACAATATGCTTTCTAAGTAGGAACACGAAACCTTGGAATAGCTAACTGTTACTTGGGGTACTTTTGAAACTATATATGATGAAAATTTCACTTCCCATGGAATGACATTATGCAAGTTAAGTTTTGATGATGGGATCATGACAATATAGAAGAGATATCCAAAACTAAGGAATTTATTTTAGTAGTCTTAATTTGCTTTGCTGTATTATTAAGTGAGCAGGAGACGAACAATGGTGGCTATCCTACAATTAGAATTATGATAGTTCTACACCTGTGTTCCAGGGAGATAAACACCTTTTAAAACCACTAAAATTAGGAGATTAGTAGTTTTGCTCATTTTTACTTAAAATAGCTGCTGACCATTTGGCCAACGGTCCAAGGTGTCCGAATTATCATCATCAACCCCCACCTAAATGAAATTGAAAACCTAGAACTCAGTCATGGTTAGCTCTGGCTAACATGTCCCTTTCCAGCATGGATTTGCACCTCCCTTATGTTTTCAGGTGATTTGGGCTCTTTTGGGCATGGTTTTTCAAAGTGATTTCTCTCTCTCCATGATCTGATCGGCATGATAGCTTTGATAGATCTAGAAGAGAAATCTTGGAGGTGAATTACCTTTGTCAGTTTAATCAGCAATGAAGCCAGTTGGAACTGGACTTGGTGTAAAGGGTGCGTTCAAAATTTCAAATTATATCCAACAAAAGGTGAGGTCATGATCATGTGACTCAAGTTTTGATGGAGTTGTCTGACTTCGTTGCATCTGAGAATTCAATGGGCTTGCCTTTAGAAGAAGGTGATCCAATGGTGTAATTCTAGAGCCTTTCCGTTTATATCGAGGCTGGACCTGTCTTTTATTGGAGGTTACTTCCTAGTGCTACAATCATGCTTGTCTACTCGTATGTTTGGCCCTTTAAGGTTTAACAGAGAAATTGAGGTTGTTGAGACAAGGTATTAAATCTTGTAACAGGTCTTGGGAAGAGTAGTGTACACATGTAGACTTGGGGACTAATAGATGAAGGTTTTGGCTTGTTTTGTGCTGTGGGCCTTGCAGCCATATACCACTAAGCGAGATGTTTGTGGAGTTGTTTCGATTGACTTTGGAAAAATATTAGTGGAGGGTGGAATCCTTACTTGCAGAAGGGTTTGGAATTTGGTTTAGTTCAAATCCTCAGTTTGGAGAGCTCTGAGGGATTGTGGAAGTCGGTCCATTGATTTTTCGTATTGTTCTTTTATACATCTTAGGTACCGAGGAGTGACCAAGATGTTCTGTCTTGAAATGGTTTACATTATGCATAGAGGTGTTTTCCATGTGGTGTTATTATCAGGATGTGTGTGGTCGTGAGGACCCATTTCTTACTTGGGGAGGTGTTTGGAGATGAAAGGTCCCCCGTATGTTTTTTTGTTGTTGCTTGGACCGATGATTGCAAGGCTATTTAACTATTTCAACCTTAGGAGGACGAAGAAATGATTATTGATTGGTGCTGTACGTGTAAGAAGGCAGGGCAGAGTGCTGATCATCTTCTTCTTCATTGTCCCTTGGACCAACCCACCTCTCTCTCTCTCTCTCTCTCTCTCTCTCTCTCTCCCCTGTTGTAGTAGTCTACCCTCACCAAAATATTGTTCTCAACATTTCTTTTTTCTATTCTCTAGTTGCCTGATGGTAATCATCAAGTTCTCTCTCTCTCCCTCCCTCCTGTTGTAGTAGTCTACCGACTCTAGTCACTCTACCCTCACCAAAATACTGTTCTCAACATTTCTTTTTTTCTATTCTCTGGTTACCTGATGGTGATCATCAAGTTTTCAGTTTGCTCTTTTCCAGCACTTCTCCCTTGTCCTTGGTTGTCTATTTTGTTATCCCACCTTGTTGAATTGTATTGTCCCAAGTGCTTCTTGCATCACACAAAACCAAAAACCAGCTACGAGTATATGGACCTGTGGTGGAATGAAACTCAGTGATTTCTATGATTTGTTGTCCGCATGTTATGTTTTGATATCTATGGATGGGTAAGGGCCGGGGCTAGCGGTGGACTTAACCACAAAAATAAAATTTTGCCCCTCTGAGTTCTTAATTATTGTACTTAAACCCTTCCAAAGTCTAAATGATTTTAACCATTATCCATTCAAAAAACAAAATTCCTGCGATCGCCAATGCCATGATTGATAATTATATATAGCATCTAATAAGGGGTTTAACTTTACGAATTTATGGTAGCAACGTTGGTTTGCCTGTTTCATATCCATGTTTTACACAAAGGTTTCTGATGGAAGAGGGAAACTGATACACAAGAATAGCTTCTTTGACATCAAATTTACAGTGTCCACAAATTCTGCTATTAGATTTTAAGCATAATTTTATTCTTGCGTTGATGAGTTGTTATCATCGAAAACAATTCAACTTAATGATTATTTAGTTGCTGACTTCTTGTAACTTATCCATCTAAACCAGGTTTGCTATAATGGGATTGATGACGAACTACTTCGGGCCTGCTCGACCAGGAAAACAAGCTTAGGATACCTTTGATAATGGAGTCGGATTTCCAATCCGAATGTTGTTTCTTTATTCCCTTTCTTTCCTCTTACTTATGTCTCAACTTAATTAGCGAAGTTCCGATGGAAACAATTGGAAGGCAAACTTAAATGTACCTACGCAACGGTCAATATCTTTTCAGTTTACCTTATAAATTTGCTTCCACAGGTTCATCTTTTTGTTTATGCTTGTTTTGCCTGGGCATAGTGCTGTGGCATTGTTTTTACACGTGGTATTTGCTTGATGCATTCCTTAATGATTTGTTTAGAAAACTCTACGAAGACAGGGGCAGAGCCTCCAACTAGTTGAACACGGAGCAACTAAGTGTCCAATCAAAACAAGTAATCATCTGTTGCATTGCTTATTGAGATATTGTGGCTTTTTTTTATTGGCGAAAATTATTATTATTAGAATAGTTACATAAGCACTTTAGAAGAGAAGTTGAACTTCTGACCTCCTTCCTCCTGACACCTAAGTGCACCCGTGATGTCATCGGGCCATAGACCTCTTGGCGAGATTTTGTGGCTTTTGAATGCATGGCGAAGCTAGTAAGGTCTGTTTGGTTGTCCCAATTTTCTGAATTGCTAACTTTTTTAGTTACCCATTATCTAGTTCTTCTGCTTATTGAGCGAGTTTAAGATATCATCTAAACTGGAGAAGCAAGATTCGGTCCTGGGTCCTGCATTCTTGAATCAAGAAAAGCCTTGGAAGATTTTCATTTTGAAGGGAGAAGGCACAAACAGATGGAGAACAGTGCATGGTGCTGTGGATATGAGAAATAGGGTCTCCTAGCTGGATGCCTGGATTCGTCAAAATGTGTAAATAACCCGGACACTCAACACTCGGATACAAGATTTGTGTTAGACATGGTTAGTTGGATAGTATCTCATGAGCTAGGCATACAACTCCTATTTTGCTCATGAAAGGATCTACGATAACTAGTAAACATAATAATAATGAAGTTCTTTGGCGTGTCCCATTGGGGTCAAATTGAAAATTAGATGAAACTGATACCCATGCCTGACAATTGTGCCCAAGTCCATGCAACATAGCTCTGCTTTATATATTAGTACTGATGACTGATGAGGTTCGGTCAGTATCAAAGAGAGTGCAAATGCGGGTGATCTTGATTTGGAGTTTCTATTAGAAGGTATCAGAGTGCAGATGTGGTTGATCTTGGTTTGGAGTTGCTCTTTGATTTTTTTATTTTTTTTATTTTTGTATCTTTATGATTAATGAAATTTTCCTCGCCATTCAAAAAATAATCAAAAAGAGTGCCAACTCGATGTGAAAACAGGAAAACCCTTTGTATTGGACTTTTGGGAGTTATTATAACAGGAATTTGGAGGGGGGGAAAAAAAAAACTACCCCAGCCCTGTCAGATTGACAAGGACAGGATTCAACAAGGCCCAGTTAGCTACAAGGGGGGAATCAAATGCAATTGCCTGGTATCAGAGCAAGAGTGGAAATCAAATGCAATTGCCCAGTATCAGAGCCAGAGTGGAATCAAATGCAATTGCCCCATTAGCTACAAGGTAAAAAGAAGACAAGTTCCCAATTCATAAAGCTGTAAATGTAGTCCATGACGAACTCTTAAAAAGGCAAAAAGGCTACAATGACAAAGCGTACATCTTCAATAGATAAACTGCAAAGCGTTATCCTGCAATCCCTAATCCCTAGAATTACGAGAAAAGACAACAATAAAGCACATCTTCAAAAGATTGACACCAGGAATCATCAGCTCCCCCTCCTCAACCAGTTCAGCCCTTCCCAACCCAGACTCCACAGTCAAGTGAAACTGATTCCCTAAGCAAAGTACTGAGATGCCCACCTTTAGCCAGCATGCATGCAAACCAAATTCACTCAAACAATATGAGAGTTCGTCTTACATAAAATGTGTTATTTTTAAACATTCTTTGATGTTGCATTGAATTGATGTGTGTTATTGTTATTTTATGTAGCTAATCAGATGAACTCTGTTTAAGAATATTTGAAAATAATACTTGTAGGAGACGTCAGCTTGATTGGTGGGGCGGCCAACAGTAGAGAAGAAGAATTTATTTAAACTGTGTTCAAAACGTGTTACGTCGGCAATCACTAGTGAATAGATATGACCAAACAAAAAAGTGTGACTATTTGGGTCAAATATACGTAATAGACATAGATATTATGAATAAACATGATTAGTGATTTTAATCAATGAGATCTTGGCCAACGATCACGATGCATGCCTATATAAATTAAGGCAAGTCTACCAATTCAGATCCTTAGAACAATCATGATTGTTCTTTCTTTTTAGAATTATTTCCTAAACTTATTCTTAGCGGGCTCGCAAAATTCGAAATTATTTTGGTCTTTCTTCGTAAGCGCATGGCGTAGTTAGACATAAGACCTTAAGATTGGACTTGACTACTGGACTTCACTGTTCTCCGAGATGATTTTGCGGTTACCAGGTGCACACCAAATTCACTCAAATTAGTGGGGCAAACATAGTGTTAAGGATAACGTCTTGGATGTTTTGTGAATAGGCCGACTCACGATTGAGAAGGCCAAAAAGTATTGTGATTAGATTGACCCCATGATGTATCCATTGATAAATAGGTCAGCCTGAGGTTTATGCAAAGGACACGACCAAATCATTATTTAGATTTCAAGGAACCAAAGATAAATCCGTAATTTTCCTTTGGTTAAATGCATTTTAGTATATAATGTGTTGATTAAAATGTCACTTGCCTTAAAATGCTGCAAAACGATAGTTGTGTGTTCCATTGTACAATCAACTATCTTTACCGACTTATTAACGTGTATTTTACTGCTATTGTTAAAACTTAGACCATGGATATTTATATGATGATTTAGAAGCAAGAATGTCATGATTTGCCAGGGCATGTTTTGCCAAAGGCTTTCAAATTATGATTTGTTTGGACGGCATTCCATGTTGTAGGGGACGACAAACAGGCTAGTGCAGACATAAGGTTATTTTGTCTAGTGCAGACACAAGGTTATATGGTTCGAGGTGCAGCCAGACACCACACGAGGTATCATACCATCTATCTATGATGGTATTGAGACCCACTCTCTTTTGGCTATAAATGACCAAAAGGTTCCTGCGACGTCAAAATATGTCTTACTATTTGGTAGGAACCTGGTTCGTGGGGCAATATAGCATCACCCATAATAGTATTGGTTTGATTTCCTTCTAAAGTGATAAATGTTCCTATCACTTGAAGTAACCCATAGACTCAAGTCTCAACTAAGAGGCCAACAAGTCAAAATCTTGTGGAACGCAAGTATTGATTTTTTGTCCCCTCATGCATGTGATGTCTATGCAACATTTAGACCACACTTGGAGAGGAAAACACAAAACAAAACAAAACGGTGGTTTTGAAGTTTGAAATCCAAACAATTGAGCTGTTTCGCTTTGCATGTAGAAGTTCGAAGTTTGAAGGACAAAACTCGAATTCTGGTTGACATTGATAAAATAAAGGAGACACTGAAAACCTTGCAAAGCCGCACAGAAACTAGAAATCTTGCAAAATCCGCACAGAAATGACATTCGCATTCATATAAATAACTCCCTTGGTTCAAAATTTATGAGATCAACTAACAATACATGCCAAGTTTGAAAAGACAAATGGACTAGGGCTCCAACCGAGAAGTACAGAAATAAACTCAACTCTAAGTTTAAACTCTTAATATGCTTTCACAGAGTAACGATAACAGAAGATAATTACTTTATTCATCATGGCGCAATGACAAATAGGGGCTGCAAAAGAGGAATTGGAAGTGTTAGACAACAATACTCTGAATTTGATAAATAAAGAAAGGGAACTAAATGGAGAGAGAGAGAGAGAGACCATGTCAACACTAACTGGTTTCCCATCACCTGCAAGTACTTCGACTATAGTTCCAGATCGATCAGACTGCCACAAAGTATCAAAAAGGCAAAGCTCTTGTTAATATCGAGGCACACGAATACAACAAATTAAAATTTGCTTTTGCACGAATTTTGTGTAAAGTATTTGGCGGCCTTTTAGTGTGCTATGTAGAAAAGGATCCAAACGATTGGAGAATCACCAATCGAGATTTTGGAATATAATATTGTCAAGATGCCCTGTCTAAAGAACAAAAAGGGCCCAATTCATACTTCCCAGTTATCCCTTTCAGAAATCTTCCAGCTAAATTTTTTTTCCCTTTCTTTGGTTCAACAAGCATAAGGAAAAAACAAACTCGTACATAAGATTGGTAAACAGAATCGAAACAAAATTATAAATAAAGCAAGATACTTACTTCAATCTCATTCATCAATTTCATGGCCTCAACGATGCAAAGAACCTGGCCTTTCTGGACCACATCTCCTTCCTGGAGAACCCGAATCATAATTAGTAATAAGGAAAAAGGTGGCTTATCTATTTTATGGCACTTTTGCAGTATCTGTGATTCTGTGACTATGAATTATAACGTAGGAAAAATTAGGGGAATAAAGTTTCTTCTTACAAGGGAATTTGAAGAGAAATTTTGATCAATGGGTATGATAAACAGTAAGACATTGAAATGCTAAAATAATTGTACTAGATCAAAACTGCATCAGATCAGAAAGGAGAATGATTATGTATTTTGTTCTTGAACTGTTGCGGAAATAAGTGTCACGAATTCAAATCATAATCTCCCTGCAAACAGGCCCTCCCTGAGGGCAAGCAAGCAACACACCCGCTTTGGGAAATTGGCCCCACTTTGACAAGTTGCATGCATATCAATAAAAAAATATATCCACGTTGTATACTAAAGGAGAATCTAGTGCAGTGGTGCGCATTTAGCTTTCATTTTCGTGGGGTCATTGGTTCAAATCTCACCGAAAGCTCCATTTTACTGTTGTTACCATTTTCAGGTGCCTAATGCATTGTCTACCCGAACCGTAGTCACTTGAATTATGAGGTATATACTATATTGTCCCAATCCCATGAACTCGTTGTGGGACTCTGGGCCCCCCAAAACCTCAAGGCCAGCACTGCTTGCAAATACACCAATGATGCTTATAAACCCAGCAAATCAAAAGCCACAAGAATACATGCACTTGCACACACAAGTACGGAAATCAATAAATATATACCTTCACAAAAGGAGGAGCTCCTGGAGCAGGACAACGATAAAATGTTCCAGCCATTGGGCATTTCATAGGAGGATGGGACGATTTTGGCTTTGCAGGGCTAGGCAGTGCTGGTGCTGAAACTGGAGGTGAGGGAGCAGGAGCTGCAGAAACAGGAGCGGCCGAAGCTGGAGCACTGACCGGTGCTGGAGGCATTTGAAATGGCCACATAGCTTGGGGAGCAGATGATTGCATCATAACCGTAGGAGCTGGAGCAGCTTGCTGTTGCAAAGCTTCCTTTTTTCTTATGATGAGTTCACAACCCTGCTGCTTTAGATGCAGCTCCACGATGTCTCTCGAATCTACAAGCCTGATGAAGAAAATAATATAACTCTCCGAGGATGAAAACATATGGTACATGGAATCTTCTACATACATAAAGTACCCGTGTTCAACACTAAATACTCGGATGCACGTATGGGATAAGGGTGCATAATCTGTGTCCGACATATTAAGGTGGACATTCAACTAGCAATCCCATTTTAGTTTCACTTTGTGATAAACTATGAATAGAAATGTTATGGTATGCAATGAAACGCCTCAAGGCACTAGAAGCCATTTCCCCTTGAAAATAAATGAATGAGATGGATATAAGATGAATCACCCATGAAAAAGATATTCTGCCTCGTATATAAACATTTTGTGGACAGAAGCATGGGGTTTCAACATACTCAACAATGTCTTGCACTTGAGTCATAAATGCTGTAATGGATGATGCATCTGGAACAATATTTTCAGCAGTAGATTCCTCTGTCTTTGTCTCAGTAACAGGTGCACAATTTGAGGATTCCTTGATAGCGACCTTACATGCGAAGAGTAGGTTTAGATAAAGCATAAAGCCAATAAAAATATACGAATGCATTATAAACGAGTGAGGAGGCATATTGAAGTGCAATAATTCTTTATCTGCCTGTAGCTTACCTCGTTAAGCTGGGCAGACACCTTGAAAGCACCAGATTGCCTAGACCCCTGCCAAAGAGTTACAACAAAATGTAAGAATATCAAAACCAAAGCCATAGCAATCAGATAACAGACCAGATAGCAAATGACTAGTCCCGAAGAAAGAGGCAGAAGAATTGGCGATAAATGTTGACTCCATGGATAACTTAAGATTACCAAGAGTTGAGTTTTGTTCACCCTCCACTTAAGAGGGTGAACATTACCCTCCTTCCTATTAGTTGAAATGGTGTGGATCCCACCACAAAGTTATGTCATGCTTACCAAAAAGTGTATTGCATGGTAAGCATGACATCACTTTTCGGTGGGATCCACACTATTTCAACCAATAAGAGGGAGGGTAATGTTCATCCTCTTTTAAGGAGGGTGAACAAAATTGCACTCAATTAACAACCACAACAACTGAAACAGGGATAACAAATTCTCTCAGTTACCCTTGCACCCACCCTAGTTATTCATGAATAGAAACCTACAATATGATGAGGTAAAAGTTAGTGTCTGATTTGTTTCACTTCCACTTCCCTTCACCCATCTTTTGCTTTTATAGATGAATTCTACTCCAACTTTTGCCAAGATGCACACTAAATAAGCTCATAAAGAGTTTGTGCAAACAGGTTCTTTATGCCATTGACTTTGAGCAAAAATATAAGCCATTGTATCTATGTTAGCTCCTAAGCCCCAACTGACATATATTGAATCAACCCACATAGTGCCAGGAACAATTCAGTACTCACAAACAGAATAAGAAGATGCACAAATATGTAACTCATTTATCTTTGAGTAGATGCACAGAGTGTTGGGCTACTAAGAAACAAGAAGAGAGTAAGATTTGTGTAGCTGAAATAAGAATGTTGAGATGGATGTGTGGTAAGACTGTGTGAGATAAAATTAGAAAAAAACCCTTCACGAGATGGTACGGGCCGTACGGCTAGCATTGCTGGAAGATACAGTGAGACAAAATTGAATAAAGTGGTTTGGACATGTCTATCGTTGATCAGTGTACGGAAAAGATCTACCATCTGCGTTTGTTGGATATCACGGAACACCAAGCCCTTAATAGTGGAGAAAATGGATTCATATTGATTGGGACCAAAAGACTTATTTAGTTTGGTAGGTAATCATCTTCTGAGTAGATAATAACTCCCTAAGTGGTTTGAATTCCCTAGGTGATAGAAATAAATACTCCAGTATCTCATCTACTCTACAATATGTCTACCACGTCAGGTTGAAATTCCAACTCTCCCCTACATTGCACTCTCTTTCCAACTGATAATCGATCCCTCCTAGTTCTCTCTAAGGCACTATTATAGTCCTAAGGATTAGAAATGTTTGAAGCAATGTGGAAAACATTCTAGAGAGGAATTTTTGTCCCCCTGAATCTGAAACCTTTTGGTAATAAATTATGTACCAGCTCGTACTATTTGCATTTTCAACACGAACGTAACGCGGCTAAGGCGTGCCCCAACGCCATAGCACGTCATTAACATCCCAACTCATCTAAAAGCTCGAGCAATATTACCTAGCAGCTATATATCTGAACAAAGATCGAATTCTTTTCCAGAAACCACAAGCTCACATTTCCAATTATGCCAATTGAGGTTTTAACTCTTCGCAATACTGAAGATAATGAAGGAATTAACCTGAAACCTGAGGGAAGATCCAACGATCGAGGTCAGCTTGAACGCGACGGCGCATTGCTGGGGCTGTTGCTTCGGGGCGGGGCGCGGGGCGGCGAGGAGGGCAGATGTTTTTGGGCAGGGAACGGTGAAAGAGGCCATGGACGACGATCGACTGGATTGCGCTGCGACGGGTCTGATCTTGGGGGGAGAATCCTGGTTTGTAGGAGCGGAATTTGCTAGAGGGCGGAGAGATCGAGTGAGGAAGTCAAAGAAATGATAGAGAGAGGTGATTATGGAGTGTGTGATTATATAGGTGGGGCGATAGATACTATGGGAGGTGGGGGTTTTTTTAGGTTTTAGAGAGAGAGGTGAGGAGAGAGAGAGAGAAGTGATCCAGATGGTGGTTGAAGACAGTTGAGTAGGGGCCGAGACCTATACAACTGGCATGTTTTTTACTACTCGTAGAGGAGTATGTTGCTACTAGTGCTATCCGTGCCTATCCGTCAGAAGGGAATGACAGTTGTGTGATTTAAATAAAAAATATGTGCACTTAATCGAAAAGTGAAAGGATGCTCTACAGTCCCACATCCTTCTATTTTATAATAGAAACTAGTGTTAACTCGTGCTTACGGCACTACGCATTTCTGTTGGCAGTTGTGTGATTTAGGGGAAAACCATGGGCACTTAACCGGAAAATGGAAGGATGTACTATAGCCTTTGGATCTAATGAATCTAAGTCATTCTAACAACTTGTCCCCACACCCTTCTATTTTATAATAGAGATTGTTTAAAGCATCAACAGTGGAATAACCAAAAGCATAAAGTTGTTAAAGTTAGCAATGTTCTCTAAAAAAAAGTGTGCTCACAGTGGCATAACCAAACTTAATAATCTCTTAGCAACTCAACAAATTTTGGCTCTTGAATAATCAAAACTAGCAACTTTTTGCCAATAACCAAAACATTCTCTCTTTCTCCCTCTCTCAACAATGTTTCTACGAAAAATATTTTTGAATTTTTTTTTTTTTACAAAACCAGTTAGACCGTTTTTTAAAACTATTTTTTTATTATTAAAAACTGTTTTTTTTAAAACTTTTTTGGAAAAGTGTTTTCCAAAATAAAAGTTTTCAAAAAATTATTTTCTATTTCTAATAACATTTTTTTATTAGTTTGAAATCTATTTTAAGAAAAATATTTTATATGGTAACAATTTTTAAATTTTTACAGGTTGAAAAGATGATGTGACAAGTTTTGATTATTTAATGTTCGATTATGCTATTGTGGACATCCATATTACTAATCTTAGCAATCCCTTAAATGGATAATCAAAAAGTGATGTGGCAACTTTTGATTATCCAAATTTGATTAGTCCACTGTGAATGCTCTTATGATTTGATTTTTTATTTAAAAAATAATTATTTTCACACACTTGATAGTGGACTCGGCTCAGGTCCAGCTTCTTGCCCTCCAATCTGGTCTAGTTTTGACAATTTGTAGGCTCTTTTCTGGATTCACAACAATGATCGGAATCGTTTATTTTTTAGAAATTTGTCAAAAATATAGGCAGTGTAAAAAATCACATAGATTGGATACCGTTTGATACGACTTTGAAATGCATTAATCATGTGATAAAAAATGTGTGCAACACTGGATTGCAACCCATTTAATACATTTATCGGAAGCTTAATGCATTAAAAAATCGTATCAAATGGTATCAGATCGACGTGATTTTCGACGTGGTCAAAGTTATCGATGAGTTCTAAAAAGTGAACAGTTCTGATCATTGTCGTGGACCTAGGAAAGGCCTACAAATTGTCGAAACTGGACAGCGGACTAGAGAGGAAGAACTGGACCAGAGCCGAGTCCCTTGATAGTAATAGCAGCAGTAGTAGTAGTAGTATCATACTGAGTACTATCATAAGGCGGGATGGTACAGCGCTTACGCTCAATCTCACCGTTCAAAAGTGTTATAGATAGTTTGGATTTTAAAAAAAATATTCCGTAGAAGAGTTTTTTAAAAATCAAGATCATTGTTTGCTGAGTCGAACGGTGAAGACTTCGGACAAAGCACTATTTCGTGTAGCGTGACAGGGGTGTGAGGCGCTATAGGGCCCTCGGATCCCATATATAAAATGTTGCTTTCATCCCCACTTGTTGACCTGTTTAAGTATATATATTTTTCGTTTTATGAGACAAGTTATTCTCTTAAAATACATCACTTTTAATTCAAAAAATAAGTACTTATTTTTGTTAGTGGAATGAAGCCTTAAAAATTCTAATAACTTTTAAAATTACATTATCACGGCACTTGTCGTATTTTAATTTTATCTTTTTACACTAAACGTCCTTTAATAAAATCATCATTGCTTTATCACTTATAATTAAATTTAATAGAAAAGAGTAAACTCATTACTATCTTTTTTTCATTTATTGGGAGAAATATCCATGATGTTTAATTTTTAAAAAAAAACCCATATCGACCGGGTTTTTTGTTGGTCTAAAATGAGCATTAGAGCCCACAGACTAATCAACCCTTTTCACTTGGGTTCAGAACCCAACTCGGCCCGCCTTAACGGCCCACAGTCCCATTACAGACGCCTCCAACTATAAACCCTAGCTAGCTTCACTTCCCTACCCATCGTTTCTTTCGAGCGCACAAGAACACAAAAGCCTCTCGCTAGAGCGCAGGACAGATCCGCCGCCGCCGCCGCACAGTCCCAGCATCAGTAGCAGAAATGGGAGTAGAAATGGAGGCAGCGAAAACTGTCAAGGATGTCTCTCCTCACGAGTTCGTCAAGGCCTATTCCTCCCACCTCAAGCGCTCCGGCAAGGTCTCTCTCTCTCTCTCTGCGTCTCTGGGTGTTTATACGCATATTTGAGCTAGGTTGTATGCGTTTGTTTTGGGGTTGAAGCTTAATTTTAGATGGCGATGATTACATATGCGTAATGGAGTAGTAGTATAATATTGGAGATATATAGTTGGGTTCTTGTTCGAGGGTGTCTTCTATTTTTTGATTGATCTATGTGTGAGAATACGTTCTGATCCAATGACAGGTCAATTGTTTTTTTTGTTATAGAACCATCTCAAGCATGTATAGATATGTAATTGCGATGATTATGTATGCGCTATGGAGTTTAATGATGATGAGAGCGTAGAAAAGGTTGGACAAGTATTTGTTGGTTTATCGATCAGCATTCTCTTCTATTCAGTGTTCTAAGAGTCGTGAGGCACTAGGCTGGTGGAAGAGGGGCACCTGGTGTCTAGAGGCTGACCCGACTAACTTTCCAGGTGGCCGACTAGTCGGCGAATAGGACGTTCATCTGGGCGTTGGACCCTTGCTTAGTGCCGACTAGTGGGCCGCCTAGACCAATTTTTAGAACAGAGGCACTCTAACAGGAAAACTCCAACTGATCCTAAATTGGAATGAAAGATTTTATTAATAGCATAGTTTGAAATTGGGAAGGCGCATAATCGCCTCAATTTATAAATTTACGATTCTTCCTTGATTTAAGTAAATATTTGAGTGTAACTCTATTTTATATGGGTTGGAGTCAAGGAGTGATTTGAGTGAAGGTTGTTTTAAGGGGGTTTGCTCAAATTTGAGTTTCAGTGGAGATTTTTGTTAATTTGCATGAATCACTGTGTATCCTATGCTGTCTATTGTAGTGTTTTCACACTAAATTCTAGATGTAGGAGTGCATCGTAGGTCATCTTATATGCTAGAGGAAAAATTTGTTCTCCTTTTGTGCATTCATCATTGACCTGTTTTTCATTTCTCTAACTTTGTTTAGTGTCTAGGTTTCATATTTGTATTCGCATATCTTTTTGGTCAAATTTGGAAATAATAATGGTAGTTGGATGCTGGGTATGATGAGAAGATTGGACTTATACTTCAGTTCTTGTGTACTTTCTATTTACAGCTGCCAGTGTGGGAGTGCGAGTTCAGTGAGCTGTTGTCCATAATTACATGAGTGTGAGCGTGTTGCATAATGGAATCCAATTTTATGCTTTACTACTAAATTTGTAAGGAGAAAATGCTCCCAACTCCCAACATTGGTTACATAAGAAATAAGGCCAGTATGCGAAGTTGTATTTTTTTGAATCTTCGCCCCTGATAGCTACTGCACTTTCTCTCGAAGATTGTGTTAGCAATGTGATTAGTAAATGTCTTGTGGGGGGTTTTGAGCCATTGCTCTTATGTTGTTTTGGTAACTTTTAAAGAGTACAATGTTTGCAAATGCGTGTATTGGGGGGATGATCAATGTGATCACTGTTTTGTTATTGGAAATGCCAACTTTTGTTGTGCTGTACTCAAGATTGTAACCTTCACCTTTATTCTCATTGTTATTGTGGGGTCATTAAAGTGTAGCAACTTCATGGCCATATGGTGATGTGCAATATTTGTATGCAATGGTCATTGACTCATCCGAGAACTTGGGAACTTACAAGACAGACAGCTGACGTTACTTGTGGTCCTTTCTAATGGTCTGTTTGATATTCCTTTGCTCTATGATAGATGGAGTTACCGCAGTGGACAGACATTGTGAAGACTGGTACGTTCAAGGAGCTTGCCCCATATGACCCTGATTGGTACTACATTAGAGCTGGTGCGTGATTCTTCATTTTGCCTTCCTCCATCCATTGCGCCCATGAGCGCACGCATGTAATTTGTCCATGCATGTAATTCACTTATAACTCAAACCCAATTTGCGTGGCAGCTTCTATGGCAAGGAAAATCTATCTCAGGGGCGGCCTTGGTGTTGGAGCTTTCCGGAGGATCTATGGTGGGAGCAAGAGAAATGGCAGTCGCCCACCCCATTTCTGCAAGAGCAGTGGCTCTGTTGCAAGACACATCCTTCAACAATTGCAGAACATGAACATCATTGACTTTGACGCGAAGGGGTAAGCTTCTCTATACACCTTTTGGGTTTAATGATTCATGCTCTATCCACTACTGTGCAACATTGCCACTGCTTTTTTATTTTTCTGATGACCACATAAAAAATGTGAGACAACCCACCAGGGCCTGACCTTTTTCTCATTTCATCCATTGTTCTGGAATTTATGATTTTATGGTGTGTTGTTCCCACTGGACTAAATTGCACTAGCATTATCCCGTGTTATGCATGGGCCTTCTGATTTTTGAATACTTGTAAAATTAGATTCATTAGTAATTTGAACACAAAATTACATATGAATATTATTTTTGAAATACTAAAAGTATCAATTGATTTTACCTCACAAATAAGAAAATAGGTGATAGTTAAGAAGTTTCATACCAATTGATAGGAATGATAAGTAAGACTCAGCAAATGAAATAAGTGGAGACAATATGTGATTTTCCGTTTCATTTTTTATTCTGAAAGTTCAGAATCTAGAATTTCTGATGTTGCCATTGAATACATTAACATTGCCATTCTGTGTTTGGCCTATTACAAAGTGTTGAATCTCATAGAAGGATTTCAGGCGCCATATGTTCATGTATATTGCTGATGAGATGACAACTGATTTTTTCCATTTTATTCACTTTAAAAAAAAAACAGTATTGACGGTTAGGGTATGGAGCATTTGCACTGTCAGTTCTATGGGTTGTACTATTATTGGCTTTTGGGAAGCGGGTATTTTTCAGTTTGAGATAGTATATAACTCTATGTTCGGAGTACTCTTTTACCCTGTTCTTCGGTGATTGAATTTATTACATTCTGAAAATTATTCTTGTATATCAGTGGGAGGAAAATCACATCGAGCGGCCAGCGTGATCTTGATCAAGTTGCTGGAAGGATCGTGGTTGCCATTCCCCAGTGAGAGAGAGATGGAATCAAGCGTCTTTATGCGCAGCATTGGTTACCCTGAATTATAAGTTTGGTTGTTCGGATGAGAGTAGATTTAGTGTACTGTTTGCACACAACAATTTTTCCCTGTTCGTTTGCCTGGTACTTCATGATGAAGATGTCTATTTTTGGATTTGATGCTTTTGTTGTCAACTTGGGTTTTATGATCTTTAATTTATAAGCTCATTTCCAGGAAGATTTTTTTAGAGCGCAAAATATATACACAGAACTAGTTCAACAAAAATCATGTTGCACCACTGCTGCTTGTTTAGGGCATCTCTAGCCCTAGCCCATTTTTTTGCTCAAATTAAGGCTCTCTTTGGTAAGAACAATTCAATTTTTAACCCTAACCAGCGTCCTCTGCCACTCTCTGCCACCGGAATTGCAACAATCAGGTCTCTCTTTCTCTCTCTCCAACACTACATGCCGCTCACTGCCACCGGAATTGTAACACTCAGGTCTCTCTTTCTCTCTCTCAACCACTACATGCCACTCGCCACCGCCGAAACTGTAACACCTAGGTCTCTCTCTCACTCTCCAACCACTACAAGCTACAATCTGTATTCTGCTACCCTAGCCGGAATTGCCGTGGCCGACAATCCTTGTTGGAGTTGATGACGACGACGACTGCTGTAGTGCATTCAATCTCCGTCATTGCTTGTCTTGAGTGTTTTCATTGGTTGCTCTATAGTGACCATCAAGTTATATTTTCTGGGTGCCATATTTGCTATGCAGGATTTAATATTTCACTAATCTAAAGTATTTATATGCTATACCTATATGCGGTGGGTACCACTATTTTATACCACTTCCGTTCCAAATTATTGTCTCTTTCCTTTTTGTGGCATCTCAAAAAATTGTTCATATATATATTTTTAATTTATAGTAATATTTTATATATAATAAATAGAGTTTGGTAGATCTCAATTAATTTTTGTTAAACAAAGATTTGAAATCATAAAAGGTACTACCTCTGTTCCACAATGACAGTTCTATTTTCTCTCGTATCTCTTTTCAAATAAAAAAAATTAACTACTTCTATGCATAATTTTTTTAATTTTTTCATACCGTATTAAAGATCTCGATTAGTACTTTAATTTGGTGCGAAAAAATTCAAAAAATTATATACGGATGTAGTTGATTTTTTGATTTGAAAAATGGCATGACTTTTCATGGTGGACGCTCAATATGGAATGGAGGGAGTAGTATTATAGATGGTGGAATATAGACAACTTTTTTGAGAGGTTCCAAAAAGAAAACATGCACAATTTGGGACAGATGAAATATTTATATTGCAAGAGTTTGTTGATATGTGTTTTACGTAGACTGTCTCATTTAATGAGAAAAATGGCATAAAAACATTATGGGTTCGACAAATATTCTATATTTACATGCTAACTAATTGGGATGGGTCTCACTATTGTTGTACACATTTGATTTTTATTTTATAAAACGGATCCCACAGGGAAAGAATTTAAAGGTATTGAAAGTGATTTTTTGAATTCTGCAAACTACGATTACAAATCACCTCTCCACTTTTATAGATATAGATAATCAAACAAGCATTACGAACCAAACAAGTAACAAGTCAAGTTTAAACAACTCAGTCATCAGCTTCTTAGGGCCCGTTCCAGAACCGGAATAAGAACTTATTTTTTGTCTAATAGTAAGGTATGTTCCACAAAATGGTGAATAAGTATTTATTTTTTAAAAAGGTAATTTCAATCTCAAAAATTATGTGCTTACGCAAATAATTTTTCTATCACTATGGATTTTGTTTGATAGATCTTATTGAGATCTTTAATACGGTGCAACAAAAATTGAAAAATTATTTTTCATTTACATTATTTTTAAATTTGAAAATGTGAAAATAAGCTACTTATTTGAATTTTGTGGAACAAAACTCAAAAATAAGTACTTACAAAATAAGAAGGTTTCTGGAATGAAACCTTATAATCCTAGTAGTATCTCTTGAACGAAAACAAAATACAAAATAAAATTCACTTGAATTTTCTACACATTCATAGTTATTTTTTAAATCAAAATAAAAACAAAATACAAAAAAATGCAAAACAAAAATGTGTGAACGTCAATTATAAACCCGCACAGGAACGTCAATTGTTAGGACTCGGGGGGGGGGGGGAGCAACGTGCTGCTGCCCCCTTTTTCGGGTTCACTCCGGTCTCGCTCCGATGATCCGAATCGTTCACTTTGTAGAGCTCGTCGAGTAGAACAACTATGCAAAAAATCAGTTTAATTGGATATTATTAAGTGCCTGATCGGAGCCTATATAACTCTTGGTCCATTGGGAATAATGGATTTGATCCAGTGTTTTGGATCCATTCTTTTCAAAGTAAAAAGGCTCCGATCAAGCACTTAATGATATCCAATTAAGCTAATTTTTGCATAGTTGTTTTACTCGACGAGCTCTACAAAGTGAACGATTCGGATTATCGGAACAAAACCGGAATGGGCCCGAAAAAGGGGGCAGCAGCACGCTGCTCTCCCCCTTGGGGGAGAGCAGCCCCCCTGAGTCCCAATTGTTAACCCACAGGACCCACACCCCTCCAACACGCTTCGGTGTAGAAGTAGACCGCGCCTCTTGCGCGTCCGTGTCCCAAAAAGCGAAGTGTTTGAAATAAAACGAACAAGTGGGACCCAACTCTCCTATCTCTCACCCGAAAACACTACGAGGACCGACGTGAAAGAATTGGTAGAGTACCTAACAACTGTGAGGGTTGAAATAAAACGAACAAGTGGGGCCCAACTCTCCTATCTCTCACCCGAAAACGCTATTGACGGGAAGAAAACCAATGGAGTATCGATCAATTGTGAGGCTTGAAATAAATGAACTGATGGAAAATATCACCCGAAAACACTACAAGGATCGACGGAAAAGAACTGATGGAATAGCGACCAATTGTGGACCCCAAGGTCCACAATTGTTTGGTATCCATTTTGTACCTTTTTCTGTCGGTCCCAGCATTAGGGATTTCGCCAGGTGTTAATTCCTTGTGGGGAGAATCTAAGCATCCGGGCGCTCTAGACTACCCCGCCCGCTACGTCCCCTTCACGGAATCTTTACACGGTCGTGAGAGAGAGAGAGAGAATCTATAAATCTGAAAAAGAAAAGGTAAAAAATAAGCGCAAAAAATTCTACAAATCAAAAACTATTAATAGGCCTGTTGCTTTACGATTCCGTCTGGGGAGATTTTGAGAGTTATATACTCACCTTTCCTTTTCGAACATCCATCCGCCTTCTATTTAGAGTATCTCTCTTGTTTCTCTCTCTAGGGTTTGCCCGTGATCTCATCGTCGCTGCCAAACTTTTTACTCTGTAAGTGTTTCTCTGATCTTCTGTCACTGTTGTTTGTTTGATCTTAATGTGTCAAAATGAATTGTGTAACGGAGGAGGAGGTGATATGCTATGTATGGAAAATCAATTTGATTTGAAACCTCCGGGTGGCTATCAATTCCTTTGGGACCAGTTGATATGGGGCTTTGCCTCTTCTTTAATTGGGGCCCTTCTAGTGGAGGGTGGGATTGGTCATAGGATTAGTCGAGGTGTGCCTAAGTTGTCCCGAACAACTGAGTTATCTAAAAAAAAGAGAGAAGCACCGGAATTGATAGGGTTAAGTGAATGGTAACAAATGACACTGAATGCGACTAAATTATTAGAAACTGGGAGGAAGATAAGTAGAGGAGAACTTAGTATATGGCATTTTTGTAATGGTAGCTATAGAAATAGCAAGATAAGATACCAAAAGTGAGCAGTTTCTCTACCAGGTTCAAGTACTGACAAAGATGGAGAGATTGAGAATGTTGGAACATTAAATCAAATAGGTTGGCTCAACTAGCGGGGTGCTTTTAGCCCATACCAAAGTGGAATGAAGAAATTATTGAAAGATAGCATTGTCTTGTGCGAGAAATGGTTGGGCAACCAATAAATTACACATGATTGAAAAGTGAGTGCAGCTAAGATGAGAATGTAAAGATGGATGTGTTTATTATAGGAGAGAGAGATTAGATGTCATAGCATTTTTGAAATGGTAGGGGTGGTATCAGTTGTAGATAAGTTGAGAAAAAATACAAATTAAGATGACTTTATGACAAACAACAATGGCATTGGAGAAGTAATAGGTGATTGTAGGTGGAAATGCTTGGGGAGGGGAAGACTTATATTGACATGTAATATTTTGGCGAAAAAATAGGTGAATCTATTCATCTCCATACAGCTATGGAGAAAATGATTCTGTTAGGATTATTGTTATACTTAGACAATTTCACCAGGAAAATGTGGAGTTTTTATTCATCTAGTAATTTCGTATTTGGATAAGCTATTTGTTACTTTGTATTCAGATTGTTTTAGGTTCATGGAGAATAAAATCAAGCTTCCGAGTGCAATAGTTGTTACTACTACTGTACTTGTAATGTTTGGTCTTAGACTCTTAGCTTTACTTTTTACCCTTGTTGAGTAGCATGAGATGATGGTGGTCGCATTGGACCTAATTGTAATCTATTTTCCTTGCAAAATTTTATTCCACTTAAATGATTCTACAGCCTGAATAAGTGGTGTTTGAGCTTGTCATCCCACAAGATATGGGTGGCACAATTATATTATCAGTCATGCATTTATATGTGATGCACATGTCATAATTTTGAACTGGAGAAGTCTTTTTGCTAGCCGTATAGTCCAATAATACCACTTACTTGTAAATAGCACAATAACAGCGCCCCCAGTCTGCAAACTACCCCTTCCACAATAAAATTCTGCCCTCAGATCCCAGGACTTCTCCCATTTCAAGGTCTGCCCTCAATCCTTGGACTACCCAAAGCTGCTAGTCATTAAGCTAGCTAGCCGTTCCTCCTCTGTCTGACGGAATGCTTTCTTTCTTTCACAACAACCTTCACAGCTCTCAGCTGAGTCTGACAGCTTAGAGGTTTCTCTGATAGGGAAATTGATTCTCCTCGTTTTCCCTAAATATGATTTGGCAGACCTGGCAGAACTTGGCAAGCTTTACAGAGTAGGGGCGAGGTCACCATACTAATATATAGATGGTTTGAATCAAGCGAAACCAAAGGCATTCGTTGGCACCCTAGATGCTAAGGAATCACAGACAGTTGGAAGGAAACGAATGTGGCACGGCACTTGCTGTAAAATGGGTTCGCTAAGGACTAACCAGTAAGGATAAGGTCTTGTATATCACACTCAAGGTTTTAAACGGTAATGGTAGTTGTGTACAGGTAGCGGGAGTACTAGTTATCAAAAAAATCAAATAATGGTAGCGTGAGTACCGGGTGATACGTACCTGGAATCAGGTGCAGCGATTGGTGAACTTTTTGAAATAATTTTTGGTGTCAAAGCAGTTAAAGCAGTCATACCGGTCAAATATCAATCATGAAGCTAACAAAATTCAGATACAAAGTGATACCTATAGCGGCGGCTAGTTGCAGGATCGCTTTGGTTTTAGTGAATTTTGCCCTTTTGGAAGGAAGTGCACTGTGTTGGGAATTATTGTAGGATTCCTTTGGTTTGTTGAATTTACCTTTTCGGAAGGAAAAAGTGTAACATATATCGGAACATGCATTCCACAACATAAATGGCAAGTGTGGTTGGCTATTTAATTTTTCCTAGTAACACTGCTGCTGATGACTACCTTTTAGTCAGGAAGTTTTCTTTTTTGTGTGCCTGTGTCTCAATAAATCTTAAAAATCCATTTCAATTCTATTTCTGGTGTGTGCATCAAACAACTTGCTTGAAATAGGTGTTCAGGCCACTTTTCTTGAATGCAACTTTGGGCAGAAAAACACTGCAAAGTGCAAACCTTTCTAGGTGGATGGGCTCTTGTATAAATTTCAAATTTGATTTTCAAACAAGTTAAGCTTCGAAATATTTTTGCAAATTTACCTTGTAATTTCGGCGACGTATTTAGCTATGGTGAATCATATTGTGCTATTGGTGTTGAACCAGATATTAGCATTGCCATTCTGGACCTAACACTGTTTTTTTTTTTTGCAGGCAATTGGTAGTTTATCTTTCCCTCTGAGTTGCTCTCAAGTTTTGTGCATTTCCACCAGCTTCAATATTAAGTTGTCGTTTTCGGTCAGATTAGAGGGTTAATGTATGAATGAATTGTTTTTTTTTTGTTTCTTCTTGGAATGAAGTTTAGAAGAATCACAACTATACCGCTTTTCTGAAGGAGTGGTTGGGCTTCAACTCACTTTATACTGAATGCAGGACAGTAGTAATTTGTTTTTGGATTTTTGGTAGTGTTAGGATGGGAGCAAGGTGGAATTTTTTTATGTAGATATTAGGAATGATTTTTCTCAGAAGAGTTGTTTGTCAATATGATGTTGGTTGGTTCCTAGTCTGCATGTAGGATCCAAAATTCTTAAGTGTTTAAAGAAGAATGGATGAGGACCGAGCACCTGCTTTCGTGCTTCCAAGTTGGATTGGACAGAATCAATCTGAGATGGCGGAATCTCGTCTCTTCATCATTTCTTGCTTTATTGCTGGCTTAATCGGGATCCTGACTATAGCCTACACTGCCTTCCAATGGAGAAGAAACATCAACTTGAGTTGGATGAAAGCTATAGCTAGGTCGAAGAAAAACCCAAAGGCAAGGAATAAGGTTCCCGTTTCTCCTCATACATGGGTGTTGGAATCTATATCTCGAGGGAAAAGTTTGAACTGCTGTGTGTGCTTAAAATCAGTCTCTCCTTCTCAAGCTCTTGGTCCAATGGTGGCCTCTGATACTTTTATACACTGCTGTAGCATATGTGGTGCGGCTGCTCACTTAGGCTGTTCCCCAACTGCGCACAAGGATTGCAAGTGTGTGTCTATGGTTGGATATGAAAATATGGTACACCAATGGGCAGTCCGGTGGACTGAGGTCACAGATCAACCGGATGAAACTTCCTTCTGTAGCTATTGTGAAGAACCGTGCAGTGGGTCTTTCCTTGGGGGATCCCCTATTTGGTGTTGCTTGTGGTGTCAACGGCTGGTTCATGTTGACTGTCACAATAGCATGTCCACTGAAACGGGTGATGTTTGTGATTTGGGCCCGTTTAGAAGGCTGATTTTATCTCCCCTATTAGTTAAGGAGCTGAACTACTCTTCTTCGGGTGGATTTTTGAGTTCCATCACCCATGGGGCTAATGAGATTGCGTCTTCTGTGCGTGCTACTATTAGGAGTCAAAGCAAGAAGCACAAGCAGGGAAATGACACCTCTGCAGACACTAGTGATGGCAGTGCTATTGGGGACCCATCCACAGATAGTACTGCTGAAACTCCTCAAAAAATGAACGGATCTCATAGGATGGATGAAAGTATTAATGGAAACCTGAATGTTGGTGCGGCAGATCAGCACCAAGATGGTGATGCAGTTAAAAAAATGGATTCTCAGCCTAGTTTTAAAAGAAGTTCATCAATCAATCAAAATGACGAGTCTCATAATTCAGGGTTGAAACAGAGATATGAGATAATTGATTTGGCCCCGGATGCAAGACCCTTGTTGGTTTTCATTAACAAGAAGAGTGGAGCTCAGCGAGGAGATTCACTCCGGCAGCGGTTGAACATGCTCTTGAATCCTGTTCAGGTCAGATTCTTCAAACCCCAATCACCCCCCCTCCTCCTCCTCCTCTCTCTCTCTCTCTCTCTCTCTCTCTGTGAAGCAATAAACATCGGTCGTGTTAAGCGGCGGTGGATAATACTCATGTAACGCATAAAAGTCAGGATTTCAATACACAATTCACACCAAAATACTCAAAACTCATTCATATCTTACCATATACTTTTCATGAATTTTAATGCACATTTTGTCATTATCCACCATACCAAGGGGGAGCATTAGCATTTTCACGAAACATATATTCCCTCTGTAATGTTTGTGAATGATGTTGGGCTAGTCACTGCAGAATGTATTGTTTAAAAGGCTATCGTCTTGTTTAAGTTTTTTAATATTTGACATTTGATGGTGCTCCCTCTAGGTTTTTGAGTTGAGTTCAGCACAAGGACCGGAGGCGGGTCTCTACTTATTTAGGCGGGTGCCCCACTTCAGAGTTCTTGTATGTGGAGGAGATGGTACCGTTGGCTGGGTGTTGACTGCCATAGACAAACAAAATTTTGTTTCACCTCCCCCTGTTGCAATCCTTCCTGCAGGAACAGGGAATGACTTGGCCCGGGTTTTGTCTTGGGGAGGTGGTTTGGGTTCAGTGGAGAGACAGGGGGGCCTTTGCACTGTCTTGCGTCACATAGAACATGCTGCGGTAACCATCCTTGATCGATGGAAGATCGCAATTCTTAACCAGGAGGGAAAGCAACTTCAACCACCAAAATTTATGAACAACTATCTAGGTAAGCCAATGCATTTTATTTCTCAACCACTCAGATTGTGCCTAGAGGTTGAAGTGCAAGCTCTTGATGTAGATTGCAAACTTAGTGTCATAAATGAGCATTCGCTTGGCAGGCGTATTGATGGTTCATACCTTGCTCCTGAGGGCTGTGAACCGCATCCGAGAACAGTTAAGTTTGTAGATTTCAGATTTGTGATTTGCTTTTGTTGAATAATTGGATGGGGAGAAAGAAGGCGATTCAGATCTGGTTTTGGGTTCGAGGCTTAGGAAGTGCTGAATTGAGACGGCAATTAAAAATGTTGGTTAAAAAAAATTACAGCAATTAAATATGATTTTAGTCTGGGCATAACACCTAAGGCTAGCACCAAAGACTACAACAGAAAAAAGACAATAACAGTACCCTTGAAATCCCCAATTGATGGGGGACTGACTATATCCTTTCAGTTAGTTGCAACATTTAATTGCCTTCAGAGCTGTCAACAGGGGCTAGGGCTCATCCTGCTGCAGTATGGTGGGGGAGGAATGCAAGTAGACCTGACCTTTGGCAATATATTTACATAGTAGCTGCCCTTAGAAAGTTGTACCTTCAAAGATTACGAGCTTCATAATCTGTGAAGTTGTCGAAAAGACACGTTACATTAGAATTCCTGCATTCTCTAGAAGTTGGATCTGTATTATCAACTTATTAGTGACTTCTCAAAACCATCTGAAACCTAAATGATCTACAAAAACTTCCATTAGTTGGTTGTTGGTGGCTCTAGCTTCTTTGGCCTCGTCTTTATACTGCAAAATCATTCCTTGGCTATGGAAGTAAGAAAACGTTGACGCAGATGATTCATAATCAACTAAGAATGCTCAGTTTGAGTTGGTCCTGCTTTGAGGCCACCAATTTTGAAAGTGCACTTCTTTTATTCATTTAGTTATTCGCTTTATAGCCTGTTTGGTGGGTTTGGTCTGTCAGGTTATCTGGTAGGACCCATTGTTGGTCATCCAGTGAGATTTGTGTTCTAGAGTGTGGGGCAGTGCCCAATAATATGTTGCCCTTTGCATGGGGCTTTGTTTGGAATCTGTAGGTTCATGTTCTTATTTCAGTTGTTATCTTATGTTTCTAAGTTCATAAGTTTTAGCATTTTACATTAGTTTGTCATGGTACTCCAGTGCATTATGGTGACAAACATGTCATTGTTGTTGCAGGGGTTGGTTGTGATGCAAAGGTTGCTCTTGAAATCCATAATCTAAGGGAGGAGAACCCGGACAAGTTCTATAACCAGGTAACTACGATTTTACTTCCAAATGAGTTTTGAATTCCTTTTCAAGGCTATACAAGTGACTCATGTGGGACTTTCCGAAGCACGAAAAAAAAAGTGACTTGTGTGGTCTTAGGAAGACTGAAGTAGTCCATTTGTTGAAATCACTCTTAAATTTTTCGTAAGGGACACTTTCCAAACTGTGGTTGCTCTATAGTCTTAAGATTTTAGATCTGCAAATTAATAGTTTTCCTTAGTGTCAAAGTCAAACAATGGGCTGAATTTGGCATATCTCTCTCTCTCACACACACACACGCACGCACGCACCCACACAGCCGCGCGCACACTCACTTGTGTTATTGGATCTAAAGTATTCATGTTTAACCTTTTAAGGGAGGAAATGAAGTGTTTCAATGAGGTTTTTAGTCGCTTGATCCATTGCATTTGATTGCGACAATGTTTTTAAGCAATTTTCTTTTATGGAAGAGTTTGTCTTAAAGATATCAACCATCTAGAAAGAAAGAGAATTTTGAATTAGAAGAGATTGACACATTTCTGGAAGTATTACTAGTACTGCCTCCATTAAATCTATCTTTGTTGACAGAAAAATTTAGTATTTTCTGGAAGTATTACCATTACCGCCTCCATTAAATCTATCTTTGTTGACCGAAAAATTTAGTATTCGTTTACAGGATATTAAGCTCTAAAATGCTGTTTCCTAAAACTCGGCCTAGGCGGTCACCCAAAGCCTAGATTTTAGGGTTAAGTGATATTTTAACAAAAACAAAGTATATGACATCTACCAATTTTATGTGTTAGTACTTAAATTTTGTTTTGACTTTTGAACATCGAACTTTGTATTTGACTAGTTGTATGTTTTTGTTTTTTTTGATCGGCTAGTTGACTAGTTATTTGTTACCGCTTACTACTTACTTTCTAGTTGTTACTTTAGTCTTAATTGTATTCCCCTAGCAGGGAGGAAGATAATTTGTAAAAAAAAATAAAATAGAAAAATTAACTTCCTGGTAATTTTTAGAACATTGCTGAAATGTGCATGCCTTCAACGTGAAGGACTGCCAATGAAGAAGAAGGAAATAAAATGTTAAACTGCAGGGTGAGTACCAACCTACTATTAGGTAGTGTTTCTTGTGGACTTGTTTGGTGTTTATAAAAAAAATAGAAAAAAAATAGAAAAACCAACTTCCTGGCAATTTTAGAACATTGCTGAAATGTGCACGGCTTCAACGTGAAGGACTGCCAACGAAGAAGGAAATAAAATAATGTTTAACCACAGGGTGAGAACCAACCTCCTATTGGGTAGTGTTTGTTGTGGACTTGTATGGTGTCCTGAGTCACCATGACCGTGTGTTAACATGGTTAACTTTTCGTTTAAATGACATTAAAAATCAGTTTTTTCTCTGTGTCAGCATAGCCTGTTGTTTAGAGTGGGTGCCATCTTAATTTTCTATTTTTAGGAGCTTATGTCATTGTGGATTTCTGGTTGGCATAACAGATGACATCCCAATGTGTGTGCCGTTATTGTTGTCGATTTTCTAGATTACGAAGTGATCGAATGAATTCCAGGCTTCCAGTGAAATGTGAAAAGGAATTTAATCCTGACTTTCTTACCCTGTCACCATTTTCCCCACTCTGTGGTTCTCTGCACCAGCAATCCTCTTATGTCTCTGGTAGCCATTATTCTTCCAATAAATAAGTCATCTTTGAGTACTTGTGGTCTTTGGATTAGATTCTTAACTAGAGAGCCAATCAGCCAAATAAACAATGATATGCTGATTTCTGCGTTAAGTAAGTTTCCGCGTTAAGTAAGATATGCATGTATATATTTTTCGTGCTTATTAGTTATTTTAGGCCCACAATAACTTAAAATGTCGTAGTTGTGAAATTGCTCACCTGTGTGAATTTTAAGTCGTATTTGTGAAATTGCTCGACTATGTGAATTTTTCAGTTGACTTAGTTCTAGTATGCTACAATCCATTTAATCTGGAGCACATTTATTAGAGTTTTGATAGTAATATTCAGTGAAATTGTGCTCTCTCTCATTCTTTTTCTTTTGCTTTTGTGCGTGATTGGGGTGGGTCTGGGCTTCTCAGCTAGATTGGCTACTCGGTAATGTGATTGTAATGTGCTTATTCAGTTTATAGAGCTGATTTTACCGCTGATGTAACTGCAGTTTATGAATAAAGTTCTTTACGCAAGAGAAGGTGCCAAGACTATAATGGACAGGACATTTGAGGATTTTCCTTGGCAAATTAGAGTGCACGTGGATGGAGTTGAGATAGAAGTCCCTGAGGTGGGTTCACAGGCAACTTTGTTGTTTATGTAGAACTCATGGTCTCCAAGTGTTTCAGAAATTGTAACTGTGCTGGTGGAGATATGTAATATTCTGAACATAATGGAATTGGTCATCAAGTATTTGTAGTACATCACGAGCTACCAAATGTTAATATTTTTTAACTTGTTCCAATGCAACTCTGTCCCACCTATTCATTTTTTAACAATATTTTTGCGAATCATTTCTTTTGTTGCATTAGGTTTACGGTTTGGGTTTCACAAATCTATTTAGTTTGTTTCTTACTTCCAATATTAAATATTTCCCTCTATATTCCAGACATACTTTGGCTCTGAATGGTTCCAGTTTTGGAAATTTCACAGCACAACCATTATTGTCTGAATATTATGATAATGACGTTCTTGATCTTTTCAGGATGCAGAAGGTGTTCTTGTTGCTAATATCGGAAGCTATATGGGTGGTGTAGACTTGTGGCACAATGAGGATGAAACGTATGATAATTTTGATCCGCAATCTATGCATGATAAGATACTAGAGGTTGTGAGCATATCAGGAACATGGCATCTCGGAAAGCTTCAGGTAAGTTGCTTCTCCTGCTTCTGCTTTCAGCCTGTACGGTTTGTTGGTTCTTGTCTGCATCTTCATCACTTTCCAATGTTGGTTAGGGCCTGTAACCGAACCACGCTATCCTTTAGAGATTCTTACTTGATAGAATTCTATCCTTTCTAAAGATTGTAGTTACCTATCTCTACTCACAGAAAAACCTGGATATCTGTTTGGATTTTTAAGAAACTTTTCAACTAAAGCTTTTGCTCTTCTAAGCCGTTGTTTTGTGTGATACAGGTGGGGCTTTCTAGGGCTCGAAGACTTGCCCAAGGGCAGTCAATTAAGATTCAGCTTTGCGCTGCATTGCCTGTTCAAATAGATGGGGAGCCTTGGTTGCAGCAACCATGTACATTGGCCATCTCTCACCATGGCCAGGTTCTCTCTCTCTCTCTCTCTCTCTCTCTCTCTCAATGAACGATTATCAGATTTTATTTGAAATCCTCTTCCTGTGGGCTGCGTTGAAGCCTTTTCAAATCGAATTCGCCTAAATAAAAGTTGAAGCCATATGACGTGGCACAGTTATGTGTGTGAAAGTTTACATAGCATTTGTTTCTCGTATCTTGCTGGTCTATGAAACCATTTGGTTATTTTATTCTGGTTTTCTAATGCCCCTGGTAGTAGTAATTTACTAAATAACACGGTTTAAACCTGCTCCTGGTATTGTATTGTTGGCCCCTCAGATTGACAGTGACAGAACTCTTGAGACATGCAGAACTTGACGTTCTCTGTGGATATCTTGTAGTTGTTAGCAGGACCTACATATGTCGCTTTGATAATGTAGCAATAGTCCCCAGTAAACCTAGTTGGTTGGTCGAGGAATCGGTCTTATTGTTACCCTCACTGGCCTCTCACTACTATTACAGTTGAGCCGCGCACTTCAGGATTATCTGGTTGCAAGTAATGGCAATTGGTTGTGGAATTGCAAATTTTTGGTTCCCCTATCAAACCCTAGGAATGAAACAATGCACATTTTCAAATGATTAATGTTTTGATTTCATTGAAATCAAAGACAATTTTTTCAGTTGTCTTGACTTTTTATTCAATGTTTGCAGTACAACCAACGTGCAGCCATATATCCAGGGAAAGTTTACATAGCATTGGTGTCCTCTACGATTTTAGGCTAAGGGTACCTGGGGGCTGTTTGGTTTCTAACCCCTACTTCTCTTGGTTGCTTTTTACACACCCCATTTCTGACACGTGTAGTGGTCCTTATGTCCCTGACCAGTGCATTTGGCAAACATTCTAGGCTAACTCTGCTCTTTTCTAAGATAACCAGTTACTCCTCCATTTCCATTTTCTTTTCTCTGAGTCATAGAATGTAGTGGAAAATATGTTTGACCTCCTTTGGATTGCTGATTTATATATATTTTTTTAGTACATCAGAAATTCAAAGAATACTAAAACAGAAAAAACAGAACCATAGTTTAAAGGTTACAAAACAACACTAAAAGTCTAAAATTAGTCCCTAAGGACCTAAGGTGACCCACACCCAAGGCATCTTCACGGATGAAGAATCTGACTGAAGGTGGGGTCTCCTCATGCACCAAGAGGTATTCCCTTTGTTCAGAATGCTGATTGATATGTGGTGTTGAAAGTAGCAAGCTCTTTTGAGGATTTGAAATATGTGAGTAAACACAATCCTCACTTATGTGCTCTTGCCTCTGTTGGGCCTCGAGTGTCCCCTTGGAATTGGTTACACAATGTCATTCGGGGCTACCGCTCTAAAAATAGACTTGTGGGTGCGATGTTGAATGCCATAAAAGACTTAATTAAAGCCCTCCCTAACACCAATTGGTTTTAGGAGAGATGGTCGAAAAGCGGTCCGACGAGTGGTATCAGAGTCAAGAAGTCATGGGTTCGAGTCGCAAGGGCGTCATCGTGAGGGAGGGATTGTTGGGCCTGAAGTGCCCCCATAGATTTAGTTACACAATGTCACTCCCTGCGACCGCTCTAAAAACAGACTTGCGGGTGCAATGTTGAATGCCATAAAAGACGTAATTGAAGCCCTCTCTAACACCAATTGGTTTTAGGAGAGATGGGGGAAAAGCGGTCCGACAGCCTGAATCGGTCGTCTTTTGGGAAATTGTAAACATTGAACTGTGGTACTTGTGCTGCTGCTTTAAGCCCACCAGCAGTGTACAGGATGCTCCATGTCCCATTTCAATCTGAAGATAGATAACCACAATTGAACAAAGAAGTCCACGTCTTTGCACTACCTCTATTAGGACCTAACCCTTGGAGGGATACGTCCCTGGTTATTCAATTAGTTAACTATGTACAGTTCTAAAGCCAGGCGCGGGAAATGGAATTTAGTTTCAAAATATGATGCATCTATCTACATTCCGAATCAATGTAAATGATCCAGATATGCTGAGTGCAGTTTATTATTCTCTATTCGGTTCGGGCCTACTTTTGGGCTTCATACACGGGATCCCTTGTATTTTGAAGGCAAAATCTTAGGCTGTGTTTGTATCATCGATTAGTGTGGACATTTACAAAGCAAAGGAAAATGATGGGGATCCGTTTTAGCTGGTATCTTTTGCTTTACTTTTCCTTCTTCCATGACTCGTACACAGCTTCACTGGTTTGAGTAGTTTAACAATCTCTGTGTGATTTTGACTTGTTCTACAGGCCTTCATGTTGAAGAGAGCAGCCGAGGAACCTCTCGGTCATGCGGCAGCCATTATTACCGATGTGCTAGAGAATGCCGAAACAAATCATGTAATCAACGCTTCACAGAAACGAGCTCTTCTTCAAGAAATGGCTCTAAAGCTATCCTAGAGTCGTTCCTGCCCACGCCAACACTAGATAAAATACATAGTTATGAGCTGCAGCCCGTTTTTGGAGTATTGCTTCTTTTGTGTTTATACATCTCTATCGGCTTGTCATTGTCATCTGTATTGTAGTATCTTTTGAAATCACACTTATGGCTGCTAGCTCAAGTTTCTTGTAAATGAAGTTTAATTAGTAGCAAATTAGAGAGAGAGACTTCCGGGGCGGGTTTGTACAAGGCAGAGTAGGTGTGCCTTTTTTTCCTGAGGATTGGAGAGGATTTTTTTTTCTTCTTGTTTTTGGGCTAGGTTATTCGTTGTTAAGATGCACAGGAGACTGATTGGAACTAGCACAGATGAAAAGAATATAGATGGCTTGTTATTCAAATCAACTTGTTTCTTTTTTTAGTAAACCAACTCGATTGCAAGTCTGGGAGTAGTTTTCGCAGAAAATTGGTCCTCCTCGCCGAAATGCCCTTTTCCTTTTTCCATTCATTGGAAGTACAAAATGTTGTACTTCCTTCGTCCCATCACTCAAATTTGATGGTTTTACAATTCATTACTGTTTTTTGCAATGCTTCTTTTTTGGTAGATTGATAAGATTGCAGTAAGCCTATGGACTTTTTATTTGTTTACTTTTTGTTGCCCATGTAGTGTGTTTCCTATTGTATGGCATCATATAGAAACTTACATCAAGCACGGAATTTTGGTACATCTTTGGAATTGTATGGTATCATATAGATACTAGTACAACAGAATTTAGTGAAATGAGACCACCAAATTACCTCCTATGACTGGAAAAAAAAAACAAAAAAGGAAAACAGAAATTGATTCCTACCCTTCCTTTTTTGATGATCATACTTCATTTTTTGGATTTTAGTGTTGAAAGTGTATTTATTTTTTTGCTAAAAAACCAAAAAGGGAGCATGAATATAAAAAAAGGGAGTGTAAAAATCAATTCGAAAAACTAATTTTAATGATGCTGTGCAAACTGCTCTCGCCTTTTCGATCTATTTTGGTTCATTTCCCACCAAGTGACTCCCCATCCTTTTTAGTTTTTAACTCTCCTCACCATATCCTCCTCTCTATTTCCATCTTCCTCTACTGCCCATAATCTCCAGAAACTCTACTAAAACCTGAACGATTGTTTTTCTTTTTCCCCCCCTCGATTTCCAAACAAATCCCAGCGTCTGTAAATTCTCCCCAATAACAGCATAACCAGTGGGCTCCAGGACTCTTTTTCTTTTTTGTGATATTGGTAATGCCAAAGCCCAATCCAAAAAAGCTGTATACTGACTCAGGTTCTAGTTTCTTAACACCCAAGATCGACAAATTCAATTCAGAATGGTATTAAAACGCAGGAGTAAAGCTCAAGATACATTCCAATTTCAAAATGCTTGCATAAAACGGAATTCAAGAATCCCAAAACTGATGAAATGACCAAAAGTAAAATACACTCTCCATCTATATACATTGTTTCAGAACCTAATTGTGGGTCTCTGTCTGAAAATATGAATGAGGATATTTCTATACACTGGAGAAAAATCACGACTAAAGACTACCAATGTACTTTCCAGGGTTATAACTTATATACAACATGGGGACCAACAAAAGCTAAAACTATTTGGGCTAAAAATAAGTCAAACAATTCACAAAATTTGCTAACAACAACAACTGCTCTCAGCATCTCTGAATCTTCCCTCAGCACCAATTAATTCAGGATTGAGACGCACGTCCTGCACTGTGAGACATTTTCTTTGATCCAGCTGCAATGAGCATCTCTGAATCTTCCCTCAGCACCACTTAATTCAATCTTGAGATGCGCGTCCTGCACCGCGAGGCATTTTCTTTGATCCAGCTGCAATGTCAAAGAGTTATGAGCGATTTTACCAGCATGGCAACATACCAGGAGGAAAAAATGCAAGCATCATATCGTTTCATACTCCCTCCGCCCCTTTTAAAGTGTCCTGTTTCATAATTTCAACTTATTAAAAAAACATCATCATGACACTTTTCACATCAATTTTTTCCTCTACTTTCCCTACTTACCTATCATCATTACACTTTTACTCACTAACTTTTCAAAATGAAATATACTTTTAGAAACAAAATAGACAACGCACTAACTTTTACCCCCTAACTTCACAAAATGGACACTTATTAAAGGACTGCCCAAAATAGAATACTGGACACCAAGTAAGGGACGGAGGGAATACTAAGTAACATTGGAATTCACGCCTGGAAGAACTCTCGCAACTGAAGGTCTAGCTACCAAACAAGTAGCCGTACTTTTTGAACAATTTAGAGTTTTAAACTCCATAATTGAGGTTAAAATCTTTCCAACAGAGTTTCAGTTCGACCAAGAGTTCAACTTTTAAATGCTCGCATCATAAGCTCAACAAATTTCTATATACACATATCATAATTCAAATGTACTAACCTAAGAAGCATGGACACAACCAAATTACAGAAATGGGAGACGCCTAGATGGGGATTTCAAAATCAAGGTAAGTTTTTCACAAGTTATATTTCATCTATATAACTATAATGGGCAAATATAACGAAGGATAATGGTGAATATTGAGATTTATCCGTGTCTGAATGCTTGTGGCTGATCTCTCACTAGCTGAAACTTTAACAGCTTTTAACAAATGCATCGTTGTAGAAAATTATGAGCTTGATCAACGTTCCTTGAAACATATAGCTTTATTTCTAAAAGTATTCTTTTTTTTGAATGGCGATATTTCTTAAAGTATTCACCACATCTCACATATGTTACTTTGAAACTTGACAACAGAATTTGACTTTCAAAGGCTGAACATATATAGAGCTTACAATGTCATATTAAGAGTCTAAGACGGAAGATATCCCAGCTCTTAATAAAACCACAAATTACAAAGCAAGGCAAATTAAAACTGACTTATTTTCAAGCAGAAGCGGGGAGAGAGAGAGAGAGAGAGAGAGAGAGAGAGAGAGTATACGATCTTCCACATCCTTCATTTGGTAATAGTGCGGAGCAATCTCAACCAACCACTCCGGTTTCAGTTCGGTAACCTGTAATTAAACTTCCCCAAATTAGTCTATCATGGTTGACACAGAAATCCTGTATATCGATTGCAATGATGTTGGTAGTTCTCCACTAAATTCGAAAAAGATGATTACCTGCCGCATGTACTCCTTTGTTGTCAGAACCAATTCATGGTAAATAACCCATCTTGGAAGTACCTATCAAGACATATAAAGAAATTCAGTTCCATGGAAAATCATGACCCTTCTATTACATGGAAGTAATGTTTGCTAATATTCATAGCATATGCATGTATGGCTGTACCTACTGGCTACTACCTATGCAAGATTGTATGACATCTTTTACAAGTTTTGCATAATGCGACATGATAATGTTTTCCTTCCTTATCTGTAAACTAAAACTATATTCTTTCATCAATGACATATAAGAGGACCAGGGGCTTTTCGGGTTGAGATATGGTCAAACCAAATACAAAATAATGCCAATTACAATAACTAAAAAATTTTAAAGAAAAAAGAGATTCAGTTAGACTTCCACAACAGGAGACTTCCACTTCCACAACAGGAGACTTCCAAAAGGCTAATGTGGCTAGAAATCAACCACATAAGCAATATTTAAATACAACACAACCAATGAAAACAGCAAAAGCCAAAACAGTCTATAAAGAAGAAGTTTCTAAAATTTTAGCACATATTCAGAAATTTTAACATTTCAAATAGCCATTTAACGGTCTTCAGCTAGGATTACAAACAAGAAAAGCCCCTCTTGTGATACGAACAAATAAAGTAGGCCAAAAGAAAACAAACAAAATGCTGCAACTGTGACTGTTTCCTCCAAAGAGAGAAGAATCCCTAAACAAACTCGGTTATGACTTATGTCCAATACATGGGGAGAACTAGAATATCGAATGTACCAATGGTAACCTCACACATTCCAACAAACACAATTTGGTGAAACAAATCTGAATGGCGAATGCAGACAAGAAGTTCAAAGATTTATTGATCCTATTCTGATGACCTCACCAATGAACTTTGGTACACTATCATTCCAATAAGAAATTTGCATGAACAATACTAGGGTGACTTTTGTCCGGCCTGAAGAGTGTACCTAATTCAATAGAAGAACCTTACAACCTTAATGTAATCTTGGTACGAATGGAAGATGAAAGAAAATAAGGATTAACATTAACCAGGAAGTTTTAGCCAACTTAACATCTCAATTTCTTCAAGGTTGAGTAGTTATTTCATGGGTAATGTGGGGTTGCAACCTCTCTTCATTAACCATATCCTAATTGACAAATCCATGACTGACCTGTGCTAAACCAGAAGTGGGGTGAATATACACCGTCTGGGGATGTTTGACTGTCCGATAAGAACCATTTTTCTGCATCCTTGCTGAATGAGGAAAAAAGCCTGAATAGAAGTAATTTAAATGACAAGGATAAATTAAACTTAACATGATGAAAATAAAACAATAACACTACAAGAAGTACTCAAACTTCAAGTTAACACAAGATAGAGTTTATGTTATAACCTGCTGTTATAGCCTTCTTTATTGGTTCTAGATCATTAGAGTTTGACATCAGTTCAATCTCAACCCTCTCCAATAGGCCCTCCAATTGATCTCTTATGTCTCTTGCGCGCTTCATACTCCTAACCTAAGAGGTGCAAACCACAACATATATAAATCATCATGCAAACTTATTTACGAGCACCAAATGAAGGAATGCATTTTTCAATAATCTAAATTGAAGTACAATAGCAGGGATAAGAATATGAAAGTCTGTATTCTTCACAGTTTAAAAACAAGTACGAACTATCTTCACCCAAATCAGAATTAACAGATTCACACATAAAGTATTCATAGAGCCTTGGGCAACATCAAATAGTCAACCACAGGATCCAGTTTAACCATGCCAATAGGAACCATGACTTCACATTTAATTATTTCCAGTAGCTGCATTTATCAAACAGATAACATAAGTAATTAAATCCTGTAAGGCCATCAGCAAAGCATCGAGCCTTCAAAAGCAGGTGGCACTGGGAAGGCACGACTGGTAATTTGGTACGAACTAAACCATTGGTGGTGCTTGCAAAAAGAAAGTATAGCAAATGCCTTCACAGCTAACCAATATCTCATAAATGACAGCGCAAGCTTTTACAGTCACACCACCACACAGCCTCCCATTAAATTGTATCCGAACAAGAAGTTAAGTAAATATGAAGCATCAATGGATTTAGACAAAAATAAAGCCTCCAACATAAATGATGAAGCCTTTATTTTAAAACGCACTTTACAAGAGCACCCTCTAGATTGCTCTGAACAATCATCATTGCATCTATAAAGAGTAAAAGCAGAACTGGATATGGAGATACCAAACACACCTGGATGTAATTCTCATAGCACCACTGAGTTGAGTAATTGGTTTCTTTCCAGGAACTGTAGATCTGAGAGAACAAAAAAAACCCAAGGTAAATAACTACTTCACAAATGCTAAGATGTGCTACCAAATCATGCCATTTGCGATCACTACGCAAGGAGAATATTAACTATCAGAGTGAACCACCCCAGATTTCATTGTTTCGACAATTTGGACATTCTGAAAAGTCCTCTACAACATAGACATGTTTCAAGAATTCACATTTGGTTTGTTGAAATTAACAACTGGGGCCATCATGCCTCGATGTCGGTAAAGATGGCAATAGCAGAGAAAGATTGTGGCAGTACAATATAACAATTTGGAGATACGTAATGTTTGTGAACAAACCTTAAGCAACGCAGTATGATCTCCAACATTCCCTGTGTGAAAATTCATTCGTGCAGTGTCCGCATGGACTTGCTTATCCTTTGGGCGGTAAAAGATTGAGCTTCCAACAGAAAGCATAGCAGCAATGGATATGATTTCATCTGAGCACTGGTATTTCTCTGATGCAACAATCATTTTAGATAACATGGGATCAAGAGGGAACTCCGCCATTCTTCTACCTACTTTCGTCAGTTCTCCCAACTTATTCAATGCACCTAAAGCAAAGAGCAATTCCAAGGCTTTTAGCAAAGCTTCAGCTGGTGGTGGGTCCATAAAATCAAAATTCAACAGGTCGTGAATGCCAAGGCTCTTAAGAGTGAGAACAACATTTGCGAGGTTAGTCCGTTGTATCTCAGGGACAGTATTGTCATCCAAATCACTGTAATAGTTGTAAGCAGTATATAATCGAAAGCACTTCCCGGGACCCGTCCGTCCAGATCGACCAGCCCTCTGATTTGCAGATGCTTTGGAGATGGGAGTGACCAATAATGACTCCATCCCTGTTCGCGGATTATATGAGTTCATCTTGCAAAATCCTGGATCAATGACGTACTTAATCCCATCGATTGTTAGTGAGGTTTCTGCTATATTTGTGGCAAGGACAACCTTACGTGCACCTTCGGGAGTGGGTTCAAATATTTTTGCCTGTAGCTCTGTTGGAAGGTTTGCGTAGATAGGGCATATGATGAGCTCCGGAATTTTAGTTCCAAGCCCTCTTGTCCTGTGTTTTAATATCTCCTCTGCTGTTTCGATCTCCTCCTGCCCAGTGAAGAAGATCAGGATGTCACCATCGCCAGGTTGCTGAGTCACATGGATTTGCAGAGCTGTGACGATAGCTGCATCCAAGTAATCAGCTTCCGGTGCTTTTGTGTAATGCACCTCAACTGGAAACCGCCTACCAGGGATCTTAAAAATTGGAGCAGAATCGAAATAATCACTGAACTTCTCTGCATCAAGAGTTGCGCTTGAGATAAGCAACTTGAGGTCCGGTCTAAACCGGGCAATATCCTATCAAATGCCAAAAAAGAAAAAAATTGATAAGCACAAAGAACTCCTCAATTCCCAGGGAACGCCCTTGGGAACAAGAGCTTCAAGTGCATGTAATGATGGGGGAGGATGTCTGGTTACGTGTTTAATTGGTCCCAGAACTAAGTGCCGCATTCCAAAACCACTGGTGTCATTTTTGGAAATGTCTAGTTCCATGCTTCCGGTTCTTCATAACCAGAGGCAGACTTACTTCTTCAAAAAGGTTCACAATGATGAACACTTCTTACATACAAAAATTACAAAGACTTATTTCTTCAATTGCATGGAATGGATATGAGTAGAGTGGAAGTATTCCCTGCGAAATTGACCACGCTACACTATTCTTGGAATTTATACCATCCGATTACTTTCAGGTACAAGCCTCAGTAGGTATATTTATTACTATTCTAATCTTAAGTAAACCAGAAAGTTTGAAATTAAATTAGAAGATAATAATAACGTTAAAATGGCCCTACAAGTTTTACCACTCCTAATTTGGCCCTCCCGAGCCCAAATCGTAGTTCTGCCCATTTCCATAGCAAAGGAATCACCTGAGAAGTTAAAATCAACCAGTATGGATCCATATCCACAAACAGCAAGGCTGTCCAAACTTTTAAGTCCCACACAGATTGTACACTCCTAGCCAAGGAATGCAACTTGTAAATTGTGAAACTACCTAATATAGGCACCAAACACCTCCCCTCAATTCACCAACAGATAAAACTTTCAAAACTAGTATCATGCAGGTTAAGACTCTATACTTGCCTTAACTAAACCGAACAAAATGTCAGTTGAGAGAGTTCTTTCGTGGGCCTCGTCCACCATCACCACACTGAAAAGTCGTGCAAAAAAAAAAAAATCAGCCGCAAGAAACAGACTGCATTGTAGAAGCTTCAAAACGTAACTTACCTGTAACCTGCGAGATCAGGTTCCCCGAGGAACTCCCGCAGTAGCATACCATCAGTCATATACTTCAGAAGTGTCTTTTCTGAAGTGCAATCTTCAAAACGAATTGAGTAACCAACCTGAAAGTGGAGGTCATGATAACTACAATTGTATCAGCAACTACAAAACTAAAACTAACAGGAATCCTGTTAACACAGTAAACCAAACTTATTCTACAACTTAGCAACTGACCAAGCATTCATTGAATACCCGAATCAAACATTCTTGGAATTTTCAACCCAATAAGTCAGATTCTTCATGTAGTAGATCTTATTACACGATAAAGATATGGAATTGCCATTGGTTTTAGAATCGAATGCTTTCTGAGTTGACAGTCTGAATACTCATTTATTACCACTCAAATAGCTTGGAAGTATACAGATCAACAAAAAAGCCATAAAAGCGGAATGCAAACCTCGTGGCCAAGTTTGACACCCATTTCTTGAGAAACACGAGCAGCAACGCTCATAGCAGCAACTCGCCGTGGCTGCGTACATCCAATCTGCAAAGAAAGAAAAACAAATTTCATAACCCAGGCCAACCAAATTATACTCAAATTCGCCAGTTAAGAAAACAAACTTTCTGCACCTTTTGGAAACCTTTCTAGCACATTAGCACTCAAAAAGAAAATAACTCTGAAAGTCGTGAGAATTGGTTTCTGCGAAATAGCTTTTTGCAACATAACATTATCACACAACTATTGAAGACTTGCAAAAACATTTACAAATACCTATAAAAAGACTGCAGATCAGCTGAGATACTAAACAGCCAGCATCTTAAATCGATTTTGTCATCAATGTAGCCTATAACATGAGATATTGAAGAAGAAAAGATGGTGATCATCCTTAAATTTTTGAGGTGCGAAATCTTTCTGTGGTTACATGAAAAACAGAAAAAAACAGAAAAACAAGGCCCAACATCCACAATATGATGATCGGGGATTGGGGAAGAGCATTAAAAGATCTTCACCATGCAGGAAAACCAGCGAAGGCTTGTCAACTTCCAATCATCTACATTTTTTTTATTCTTAAAGATTGTTGGAAACATTTAATGGCTACTTTCACAATAAATGTAATTCTACTCTCCGAAAGTTCCCACACAATTCATCTGTAGTTTGAACCTTCTAATAATGGCCTACCACATTTTGTAATTTTTTTCATTATCCTTGTCCAATAATGAAGTGATACAGTACCATTTTCCATAGAAATGAAAAAAAAAAGTCAGTTTGGCGTAGACTCATTAGCATATTGCCTAAATTTCACCAGAAGCAAAACCCTCAGCTCATAGTTGCACTGCCAATCATCACATTCATGATTCAACTCTTTAAAACATTAGTTTGCTGGTTAGCAACAACAACAATAATATTTCAATTGCTGCAAATTATCACTAAAGCAGCCATTGTGTGTGTGTGTGGAGAGAGAGAGAGCACTCAGACCTTTCCCCGTTTTGTGTATCCAGCCTCATGTAGATACTGGGGTATTTGCGTGGTTTTCCCAGAGCCCGTCTCTCCAACTATAACAAGAACCTAAAAAATTGAATACCAACAAGTAATTATCTCTAAATGTCAAATTCTTTATAAGTACACTTGAGAAGTTTTGGCAAAGGCCAGAGTAATTCAGCAAAAGTATCCACAAATATAAAACTTAGGAACTGGAGAGAAAAAAATGTAAGATTCAAAGCAGGTAATGTTAAAGACCTGATGATTATCAACAGCTTGAAGCAACTCATCTCGATATGCATAAATAGGCAAAGTTTTTCTGTCCTCCTGAAGAAGCAAAAAGGACAACATAAGCTTGAATTAGACGTATAAACATTTCAACAGTCAAAGATAGCAATCAGTGGGAAATTAGTTAAGACAAAAGATCCACTGCCATCCAATAAAACATAGTTTACAATTCTCTCAAAGTAATCATGTAAACAGAAATCCCAGTCTTTGCATTTTCTCATGCCAAAACTTCAGGTTACCTACATCTGACTTTGAATTTTACCACCTAACAAAAATACCTGTAATTTTTGTATCAGCATTTCCGGTAACACTCTCAATACATGCAGGCAACTTATTACACAAAAATATGAGGTATGCAGTAGCTAGCTGAGTCACAACAAAGATGATCATCTAGCATACAAGTTCTGCCAGAACAAAATTTCGGGAAAGCCATCTACAACAATCAGTGGTGCTATGACACAGATGTAATTGTTGTTGTCGACTTCTGACAGTACAGTTATTCCTGTTTTGGTTTCCAACCATTTCATAATCTTAAGTATTTTTAGTTGTCACAGTCCAATAGTTCTCTTTATATCTTCAGGGACAAAATCCACTTTATCCCTTATGCTTGGCATTCGGGCATTTTTTTCCACCATTCTGTTGTCTACTTTAGTCCAAAACCAAAAGGTGTCAAAATGGCTTATTTAAGGAAGCTTATCCTCTCAACTCTTGCATATCATTTACCATGGAATCCTCATGTCACCCCATGCATGCCACATAACTTTCCCGAGCTGAATGTGTGTCAACTGTGCAAGGAGAAATTAAGAACTCTTCCAGAAACTCTAGCTGAAGAAATGCATACCTGAAGTTTCTCAAATGCTGATTTCTCCATTGATTTGTCGAGGGACTCAGCAGGAACCTCATCTTCAAACTGCAAGGGAGAAAGTAGCTTTAGCAGAAACACTACAGTGAGAAACAGAGAAGATCTGTCATATGGGATGAAGTCATCATACATACATTGACACCATCCATCACAGATGCCTTAATGAAATCAATCTGATCCTCGAACACAAACCTACACAATAAACATTTATCCATTAGACTATCGTGTCGCCACGTATAGATAAACCTTCTGAATATTATCTATTCCTATTTCATTTAGGAAAAGCAAACTTGATATCCAACACAAAAACCCGGGTAAATCAAGCAAATTTATCATCTCGATCAAAACAAAGAAGAGGCCATGCAACCAACAAATCAATCTCAAACGAAACCACACGAAAAACTCACTGAAAATCATCGGATTTTTGCTTCCTATCTTTTGAACCATATTTAAGGGTAGCTTTTCCTGCAAGATGAATCCAAAATTAGAATCACAAAATTAACAGCTACCAATGTACAATCTCTGATTTAAGACATAAACGCATTAACCAAGATTTACCAATCTGATGCTCCTCCCATGCTTCTTGTTCTGCAAATGGGTTCATTTTGTCTCCAGCACCCGAGTCCCTGCAAAGCTCAAAACAAGCTTAATATTAGCCCAAAGAAAATGGTATCCGTGGTACATTACACTTGCATGACCATTCCAACTATCAGTGATTGCATATTGGATTCATCCTCTGTGAAAGTAAACAACCTGTAACGCTGCATAGCAACAGAAAATCTCTTCTCTTGATTTACACCACCATCCTGATCATAAGCTTCAGGCATTCTATACTGCGACCCAAAAACAGAAAAAAGGAAAACACCATCTATTAATTGAGAAATAGGCATGTAATGACATAATAATAGGACAAAATTTCAAACAACTTCCCCTTTTCAATAATAGCTACTGCAAAATTAGATATGCCAGCCTGGCACTGCTTAGTTAAGAGTCCGTTTATGCTTCCAGATCTTGTTTTTATGTGATTTGAGTTTTCTAGAATCTTATTTTGTCCTGCGTCTCTATCATTCTAGATATCTTCTTGTCCTTGCTTTTGCTCAGATATCAAAACAAATTCCCCCATGCCATCAATGTTTCCCAAATAAATTATTAAGACCAAGAAAGATAGCCCTACAACTCAGTAAATTATTCGAATCCCAATAGACCTACCAACACAAGTGGTACTCTTTTCTATGTTGATAAGAACAAGTGATACTCTAATTCCTTTCCAAGTATACAAGCTCATTTAAGCGTATTCAACAACAGTAAAAATTGTCATACGAAGGAAGATTGTATCCAGAAAATATAAGGACACTTGAAGAATCTTGAAAGCTTAAAAACAATAAACTCTCGATGTCTAAATGGAGGCAAGGAGGCAACTTTATTTACCAAAAGTAAATGAAGCTAACTTACATTCTAGACCTTAGAAACTGAATATGCCCCTTGTAAAGGATTTTTACTGATGAGATCATCATCCCTAGAGCTTCTCTCCTATTAAAACGTATATAAACTTCATTGCATTTAACTTAAGTGACTCTACAGATACCAAATTGAGGAAACATATTCAAGAAAACAACTGAGAATGAATGGAGATAGATGCACCTGTGACAATACTATGGAAGTTGAAAATATAAATAGATACATGAATAACTTTACCTCATCTATGTTATCAGCATCTTCAGACCGCTTCTTAACAAGCTCATAAATTTCTTTCTTGTATCTGCCACAATACAAAAACCAAAAAGAAACCAATATGAGGAAACTGTGAAGCCAAGTCCCACATAAAACAGTTACCTTTGACAAAAAATATAGCAACTTCAGATAAGACAAAATACAACTTATCAGGCTAGTAGTACTTGTAGTTAGCCAAAAAAAGACTCCAGTAGGAAAGGTTGAATGAGGGGACGAGTGGTTACGGTAGCGAATGTATCAGACAGCTTACACAAAGCCAAAAGTGAGTGCAACCAGAAACAAAAAAACAAAAAACTTAAAAGTGTCATGCAACTAATCATACGATCATTTTATTTTTCCCATGGTGCAATTATCTTGTGTGAGGATTCAGTGACATAGCAACTACCTACAAGAACTTCAAAAATCCACCATAGGAGAAGTTATACTCAATCCCTGATGTAAACAGAGATCTGCCTATTGCAACAGAACAAGAATGAAAAACTCTTCCGTTCTAGTTGTCCCACATTGGTTAATTGTCTCCTCCAGAACTAGTACATGAGCTTGGGCGGCCTCTCCCCTCATTGCCAATTAGTTTTAAGGGATATGCTTTAACATGGTACCAGAGCTAAGACTTCGGAGAATTTGTTCCCCTTGCCATAAATGCACCATTGTTTGTTGTGATCCAAGCGTTATGGATCGTTTGTTTAACTTTCTATGTGCAAGTCGAGGGTCGCACATGCGGGGGAGTGTTGGAGTTTATCCCATATTGGTTAATTATCTCCTCCAAAAACTAGTATATGAGCCTGGGCAGCCTCTCCACGCATTGCCAATTGGGTGGCCTCTCCACTCATTCATTATGGATCATTTGTTTAACTCTCCACGTGCGAGACGGGGGTCGCACGTGCAGAGGAGCATTGAAGTTTGTCCCACATTGGTTAATTATCTCCTCCAAAAACTAGTATAAGAGCCTGGCAGCCTCTCCACTCATTGCTAATTGGTATTGAGTTGGATGCTATAACAGGGGTTTAAGAGCTAAGATTTTGGAGAATTTGTTCCCCCTTATTTGTGCCATAAGTGCACGGTTGTTTGTTGTGCTCCATATGTTATGGATCGTTTGTTTACCTCTCCACATGCGAGTCGGGGGTCGCACGTGCGGGGGAGGGTTGGAGTTGTCCCACATGGTTAATTGTCTCCTCCAACTAGTATATGAGCCTGAGCGGCCTCTCCCCTCATTGCCAATTGGTTTTGAGGTGGATGATTTAACATCTTCCATCCACCAAAAAAAGCAACTTGTGTGTCTTTGTTTTAGTTCAAAAGGGAGCTAAGCCTGGAGATTGGTTCCATAAGAAACTGTTTATATAACAATATGTCCAAATCCTTTTCTAAAGGAGTATCTACTTACCTCAGCTCACGATATTCTGCTTCAGTCAATTTTACACCGTCAAAAAGATACTGTTCATCCTCTATATCATCCCTGAAATCACAAGACATGGATATGGAATCACAAGATAAAATCAAATTACACTATCTTTATGAATGTTTTACCAAGATAAAATCACTACTCTTCAGACAAACAGAGCAGAAACCAAAATAGAAAGAAGATACTAAGATGAGATTTCATAACATACCTGAGCTGATTTACTATCTTTTCCTCCCTTTTCTTCAAATACTCTTGCCTTGAAACTTTTCTGAAATAGGCAATACAGAAATAAGCATCAACAGTGTCACACAAACAATAGCAGATACAGCAAGAAACAACAGAGACAAACATGGGGGTACCACATCAGAACAAAAGATTGAAGCCAGGCATATTTGTGGATATTATTGAGGAGGTGGGCCAATGGAATAGACAGAATTTGCAGTTATAATTGGCGGGTGGCAAATTGTTCTTTCTACGCTTGAAGTAGCAATTTGTTATCACAACTGATAATTAAAATAAATCACAGTAAGAATGACCATCACCCGCATGAGTCTAAGAGATGTGACTTTGTATCTTTTCCTTACCCTTCTCTGTATACCACACCGTCCCACAATGTCTCTTTGATATTTAAAAATGCTAGAAATGGTCACAAACTTGGATTACCCATCACCAGTTCAGCAAATTCTACTGCAAATGATTCAAGAGATAATATGCTTTACAGTGATATGAATTCATTATTAACTGGTAAATGATCAACCTCAAGAGTGAGAAGCCTGTAAACCGAAGGTAAAATATTCATGCTGGAATCCACAACCAGTGTCATATCAAAGCATATTTCAGGCTGAGGATTTCATACCCAAGCAAAAAAAACGAATAAGAAATCGGAAGAGCTCTGACCCTTTCTCCAATATAACTACCATATTCTGGTATCCAATACCACTTCAACTAGGACTCATTTTCCTCATCTTCCGAGCCTAATTAACCTCAAGCTATGGCAAATTAGAATAGTATCTTAGGAATTGTCCAAAACGAAGACAAAGGGAATCAAAGAGTGTTGCCCAATACAACACAGGAGAGAGTGAATTTCAAATCTCTAGATCCACCAAAATGAACACCTGTCAGCTATCGCTCACGGAAAGCCCCACCAAACATCTCAGTAAAGACCTCAACCACTAAGATAAATATGAAGGGGTGGGTGGAATTCCCTAGCTGTGCATTTACAGGACTATAGAAGGCAGGCTCGCTCCACTTTCTCCACCTACAGCTTTATCACATACATCAAAAGATCCAACTTCAACCAAGAAAAACACCTTCTGCACACCCAACAATGCCACAGCGCTTGCAAACCCACTTACAAAAATATATGGCAAGACCACATAAAACTCTAGAAAGCCACCATACAACCAATTATTTACAACACAAAGAGTAAATGTTTAGAAGTTTAGATCCCTTAGTTGCCTACCAATAAATCATACACATTAAAAGTTCTGAACATGCATGTTCATGCACCTCTTCAATTGTTAGCAGCCAACTGGAAGGTAGCTTGGCTCACTGCTCTTAATTCTAAGAGGCCAGGTATTCCACGAGCACTTCAAACAATTTTCACCTCTCCCCAAAAAACCTTCCAAACTGTATACTCCCACCAAATCCATCAACCTATCATACAAACTTACTTTTCATAATCAAAGTAATGGCATACAGACTCAAACTTCTCCCAAGTTGTCCAATACGGAGAAATGCAAACATGAGACACTATGTAACACAGACACAGACTCAAACTACTCCCAAGTTGTCCAATATGGAAAAATAAAAAGATGTGACACTATGTAATTCTCAAAAAATGGGGACACGGACATGGTGGGGGAATCAACAAAATTATATTTTTTCCATTTTTCAAGTTATTCATACCTACAGTGGAACCAATAATATTTAGGTTAGGGCTTCGATTGAATGCGTTATCAACTTATGGTGTATGGCTGTATTTTTTAACCAAGATGAACCACATATTTTATATTTACACTTTCGGAAAAATATTTTTTATGTTATTCATGTTTGCCCTCGAAAAAGCTTTTAAAATTTACAAAACTCACCTTGTCGTGTCCCCATGTGTAAACATCAAAATTCAATGGACACGCCATAAGTATTTCGGCGTGTCCCTGGTGTGTCCGACCAGATATGGCAACCTCCTAGGTGTGTTGGTGTCATAGATGAAACACAACGATGACTGAGAAATTCTTTTTCTGATCTATCCAGCAAAGGACCATATATCTGCACTGAAATTTTCAAAGCATCACACATTTCCTCCTCTAAGAACAGCCTCATAGTTATCACAATTTTCAAGTCATTTTTAAAAGGCTAAGTGAGCTAACAGTTACTCTAATGTGGGTTACAAATTTCAGGAATGAAAATAGGAACTCTTGAGGGCTTAGGGCAGTACGATAACTAATACAACAACAACAGAACCCATGTAGTCCCCAATCATTGGGGGTATGGGCGGCCGGCGGGGGAAGATTGGAGACAGACCTAACCTTTGGCAATATGCACAAAGTGGCTCCTCTTAGAAAACCACTGAAACAGCGGCCCCCTATACCTGTTTTGCTGCGGAACCATGCCCCAAAATCAAAGCCAAATGGCATCAGAGAGGACAGGCCTATAGAGCAAACAAGGTTAAAGCACAAGTAACAAACCTTAAAGTATTTGTGCCATCTTGCTCCAAAGCATTAGATCTCCGAATTGATTCTTCTGTACAACAATTTTAATGCATCAAAATGAGGGAGTTAAAAAATATTGAATCGTAAGTAAAAGAATACAAATACAAATGTAGGACACATATACATCATTTATAACCATAGCTATGATCTCAAAATGTAGTACCTTCCTCCCTCCTTGTCGATTTTGCCTCACCTAGCTTTAAAAAACAAAACAAAAGTGAGAAAATGAAAATTGATACAAAGGGATCGGAACGAAGGCTATCAAAGTAATTAGTAAAATAAGAACCCACAACAAAATTACGACAATGACACTAATTTCAAACCGCCAGCACCAGAACAAAGTGTACAGCATAAAGCTCACACATGATGTGGGAAAAACCCAAGGCTAGATTAAGCAAGTTCTTGGAAAGATTTGTCAAACTTGTGGCCAGTAACCAGAAAGAATGTAAGTGGCCAGTAACCAGAAAGAATGTAAGGACAGTGGATTCCAGTCTTCAAGATCTCCCCTGACCCAAATGGCACAGGTTTGGGAGCCTCTTAGTTGGATATTGGCGTGCTTACGGTGGGCAAGTAGACCACAGGTAGAGCTTCAAATTACGCGGGGAGAGCGGTCAAGCTGGGGGCAAGGCAAGTTCACTTAGGCAGGTGGGTAAGGACGCCCAACCTATGCACCTTGACATCCTTACTAACACAAGCAAGGTTAAAAGTGGGCAAACACATTGCCGACTCAAGTTCAGTAATTAAAGTTACTAAACTAGTATAGTAATCATACAACCTCATTTAAGCCAAACCAATTCAAACCAGACCGAGTCTTAAGCCCCTATCAATTGGAGTCGGCCACATGAAGCCGTTTTCACCATAGAGCTCTATCGAGGGCATCATGTTCCCAGATATCAAACAAACCTAGATTCTTTTGAACTACCACTTCTAAAGTCCATTTTGGTCTACCCTCTCCTTAGTGCTACCATGATACCATCTACTATAACCATATCACTCTTAACTACTGCATCTACCAACCTACAATAAATATGTCTAAACCACCTTAATCTATTTTCTCTCATATTATGTTCTATTAGTGCTACCTTACCACCTTAATCATCCAATCTGATATATATGATAAAATGAAGTATCCTGTAATTTGGGTTAACAAGGGGTAGTTTTAGCAACCAGACTTGAAACTTCCACTAGAAATCCAAGATGCCTTGAATTGGTTTACTTTTTGGTAGTCATTTCTCGCAACTGCGGTCCTACCGCTTGTAATCACAGCAAAGAAGGATGTAGCACGTGTATAACTTGCATGAAACAGGATACTTGTATATGGAAATGATTGACCATATTCTGAAGTGAATATTCAGTTCCTTCAACATGAGTTCTTCCTGTAGTTAGAAGTAAACGTAACAAAAAACAAATTAACTGCAGCAATCAAAAAGCCAGATCAGGGCAACTAGTTTACCTTCCTCGTCGCTGCTGCATCCCGATCTTTGAGGTGGCGCTCTAACTCCTCCCTATCTCTTTGGTCACGCAATCTTTCTTCCTCCGACTGCAGGAAAGAGACATGTTAGCCCCTAAGAATGGAGGGAAGTGGAAAAGATACAAAAAGCTCTCCCCTAATCATACCATGATCAATAATTAGGCTCCAAACAGGGCGGAAAAAACAAAGAAACTCCATTAGAAATACTCAGCATTTATTGGATCATAACAAACCAGCCAACAAAGAGGAACCAAAACATCTATTGCAAAAGAAACTCCATTGAGTACAGATCTAGTACCTTGATTGGCCACCATGCCGTACTTCTTTTAATTAAGTAGTAAAAGAAATTGAAAACAATAAACTTTTGCTACCACTTAAAAACAACATATTGACAAGATACCTCAGAATCATCATCTTCATCCGGAATAGTCCGTCGCTTAACTCGTCTTTTTTCTTCCATGTTTACAACAACCTGCGGCATTGCATTCAGTCAAAACAAAAGGAAACAAGTAACTGGAAACCAAAATCAAATTCAGCGAATAAGAGTAGAAAAATTATGCCTCATCATCTTCATCTTCCTGAATTTCAGTCTTCTTCCTGAATCGTTTCTTATGACTATCATCTGCTTTTCTGACCTCAGAAGCAGCAGAAATATGAGAACCATTACCACTGCCACCTCCAACATCATCGTCATCATCGTCATCGGCCTCCAAAAGAGAGTAAGTCTTCTGCTTCCTTACCAGTAACGCCGCCTCTCGTTCTTGTTTCTGATAGGCCTGATATGCACACCAAAAATACAAACAATCATTTTCAATAAGAGCGTGAACACAGTTAACAATGTGGAGTACAACTAACACAAAAATAACAATGAAATTTCGAGGGTGCCAAACTCTACTAAAAGGATCCAACATACAAATGAGTCAAATAGCAATACTCCAACATTTACTCACATTAATCCCTGAAGCTTTACGTGGAACCTTCCCGTAGATCTCTTCTGCAAAGGCACGTGTTTCATTACTTGCTGAAAGCCCAATATCCACAAGCTTACCGACAAAGTCAGATGGTGACGAAGTTGTCTTTGCTGCCATACAATCACTATATATAAATCTACAGTTCATAAAACACATCTGCATATAATTCCAGCCAAAATGGGTATAGGAATTAGGACGTTTCAATTAGAAAGTTAAAATAACTAACATAAGCCAATCACATATTGCACTACTGTAGGCTGCGAGTATCCCAAGAGTGATATCAACTTGTCCGAGACCCATGCCTTCAAATCACTCCCCATTTTACACTGCATCAGGCAATTAACCAAAATCCCAATCAAACCAATAATTCCATGCCCACGTTAATTCAACTGTGCACAATATCATCATATTTATGATCACGCACAGAAATTAGATACATGCTCTGCTTGGTTACCGCCAAAAAAAAGAAATCAAGAGTCCACAAAATATAACCCATCTACATCCAAGGTTCATGCATGAAGAAGCAGATGGATGTTGATAAAGCAATCCTTGACCATAATTACCAAAATTCAAATTCGCAGTGGACTAGTGGTATGAACTTGTAAACTATAATCTGCTGATTGAGCATGATTCCCACCTAGCCTATCTTTTCTTCCATTTTTTCCACTATTCATACCTTTTCGACGATTTCGTTGACAACTTACACATGTTCTTGTTGAATTTTTGGCTCATGTTCAATGGTTTTGACAAAGCATGTGGTTGCATTAAAAAATCATTGATAGTCTTTGGACCAAATTTTCAAAGCTAGATTAGTATGAATTTAGAGTCTTATCTTTCTTTCCCATCCGGTCCCAAGCCCGGATAAAGGAGGAGGGTTGTGCGTTAGGTAATTGCCAGCCAGCCCATATAGTGAACGACGGATCTCTTATGAGGAAGAGATAATAGGTATTTTTTTTATCCTATTGCAAGTTGTTATTGGGTGGTGAGAGTGGGAGTACAAGGAGTTGGGTTATTTAATGCAGCCTAAACTTTTTACTTGTATTGATTATTCTCCTATAGTGAACGACGGATCTCTCTCGTGATGTAGTTTTTTTATTCCGAACTACGTAAATCCTTGTGCGTCCCTCTTTCTAGTTTTTTTTTCTTCATCTCATAATTTTTTGCCACAATTAAGCCTAGTGCCCAAAGTTCCAATTAGTTAGGGCAACTCCAGACCCTTTTTTTTTAAACAAAAATACTTTTGTATTGAGCATGATTCCCGCCTAGCCTATCTTTTCTTCTTCTTTTTTTTCTCTTCTCCATAGCTTTTCGACGATTTCGTTGACGACTTAAGCATGTTCTCACATCCAGGAGCAACATAAAGTACCAAACAATACAATGGAAGCAATAGCCATACTTTCTTAACCAAGAGTAGAGAGCATGTTTTCGTAATTTTTTAAACACAATTAAGCCTGATGCCCTAGTTCCAGTAAGCTAGGGCAACTCCAAACCCTCTTTTCAAACAAAAGCGTATTTGTATATGCAGGGCCGGCCCTGGGTAGAAGCCTAGAAAGACACTGCTTCAGGCCCTAAAAGAATGGTGTACTATAGCATCTGAAATAAATTGATTCACTCGGGGTGTGTGGATTGGATGCACCAATGCTCTTCCAACGAGTGATTATTTAGTAGGCCCAAACGTATCATGTGTTTATCATGTAATTAAGCATAAAAAACAGCCAACAGAGTTACAAAGATATAGACGACGACGACGACGAGAGAGAGAGAGAGAGAGAGAAAGGTACCTGCTAGATTTTGGGTTGGTTCTGATTGCGTATAAATTTTTGAAATTTCTTTTTTCGGAGGGCGTAGGAATTGGATGTGCATATATATACGGCAACGATTACAAAGAAAACCCTAGAATTTGATCTTTGTCGCTCTTTACTCCCAATAGTTGTACGTGTTTCAATTTCGAAGTCAAGTGACTTCTAATTTAACAAAACCAACCCTCTACTTCTCAATTCCCCACAATGAATTCATGAAATTTTACAAAATAATTTTTGCACTCTCTTATATCATCTTGCACTCTCTTTTTTATTTACTTAAAATTAGAAAAAAATAGCCTTTATTTGTGGAAAGTAGTTAATAATTAAGGGTAATTTGATAATTTTGCATTAGTAAATAAGTGCAAGAGAATAAGAAATGAGCGTAAAAATCATTTTCCTTTGATACAAAGTTATTGAAATTGCCTTGGTGGAAATGATTTTATGTGAACAAGAGACATCCAATTAGTATTTATGTGAACAACAATATATTTTTTCCTCAGTGTCTAAAATACAAATAAAAGAATATAGTTCTTCTATTTGTAAAGTTACAAAAAAAACAAAAACAAAAAAACTTATGTTTTCTGAAATTATGCAACTCAATTTTTTTAAACAAACATATCGGTCTAACTTTTTATTTTAATAAAAGAATATAGTTCTTCTATTTGAAAAGTTACAAAAAACAAAAAACAAAAAAACTTATGTTTTCTGAAATTATGCAACTCATATTTTTAAACAAACATATCGGTCTAACTTTTTATTTTAATAAAAGAATATAGTTCTTCTATTTGTAAAGTTACAAAAAAAAAAAAAACCAAAAAAACTTATGTTTTCTGAAATTATGCAACTCATATTTTTAAACAAACATATCGGTCTAACTTTTTATTT
>BPLS01000164.1:934896-987014 GCA_019656275.1 Rhododendron kiyosumense
ACGGTTGGTGAGATGGTAGGTGTAGCACTTATAGAGGAGAAGTTGAGGGAAAATAGGTTAAGGTGGTTTGGGCATGTCTACTGTAGACCAAGTGATGCAGTAGTTAAGAGAACGGATATGATAACTTTGGGTAGCAATGCTATGGGAAGGGGTAGATCTAAATTGACATTAGATAATGTTGTGCAGCAAGATACGAGTATAACTGGTTTGTGTGAATAAGTGGCCCTTGACAGAGCTCAACGGAGGAAAATGATTCATGTAACCGACCCCAAGTGATTGGGACACAAGGCTCGGTTTGGTTTGGTTTGGTTTGGTTTAGTTCAAATCTTCTTTCTCCCTCCCTAGCTCCCTCCGTCCCCCTCTCCCTGACTCTTTATGTGAATTTGTGCACTATACTTACATAGAGACCCACATCACATGTATTAGGCATGTTTGTGCATGTGTGATTAGAAGGGTTTTTTTAGAGGTTTTTTTAAGAGTCTCCGGAACCGCCCCGTATATGTAGAAGGGTAATTATTTGCTCAAAACCAACCTTGATGAAGTGAATGGTCCTCTTCAGCATCTGAGTGAGATTATTGAAATATTGACGGAATTAACTCAATTCCGTGGTGCTTCCTTTGTGCTTTAAAAAGCCTACAAACACCGGAGAGTTCAATTTAACGTGTTGCATATAGCCTCCAATCTGATATCCGGATTTCCAGACTGCGTTCTTAATGTTGGATCCTGCTTTGCAACTGTATTTTCCACTGAACTGAGAGAGTTTTATTTGATAGATTATTGAATTTTGTCACCTTCCTTTCTGTGTGTTATCAGAGTAATTTAATATAGAAGTGGTGATTACTTTTCTAGAGTAACGAACTGCCAACAGATTTTGTGATTTGAGTTTTGGGTGGCAGGTAATGCTTATTGCCTTCCCCTTGAAATATCTATTATAATCTAAATTGGAGTAATACTAGAATATACAGATGGACACTTTGATGCTGAACACTTATTTCCCATCTGCTCGTTTGTTCGTCTGCTTTATTGTGTATCTCTTACTCAAATATAAATTAACAAATTGATTTTCTCTTGAGCAGACATTTCCTGATGAGGTTCTTGACCTAGACAAATCTGTCCGAACTCTTGATTTGACTCACAATAGATTAGGTAGTACTCTTCAATCTCTGGACAGATATTGTCTATTTTCATCCTTTGATTATACTCAGATGGTGATACAATCAACTGGTTGTACTGGAGTCACAAGCACGCATTTGCACATTCAAATGCACATGTGCTTGCTGATTCTAAGCTGTTTGGCAACCTGATTATTGTTTTCATTGTTGATGATTTTGTTATTCTCATTAATTTTGGTTGTTCATTTGCTGTGGCTTATGCAGTTGACATTCCTATGGAGATCAGCAAATTGATTAATTTGCAGCGGCTGGTAAGAAACACAGGTTTGCATTAGTGTACCCACGCACTTGTGCCTCGTATATTGATATGTTTTGAGAATTTATTAGTTAATTTTATCTAAGTAATTAAGTCCTTAATTATCCTTAATTATGATTGCTGCTGTCTTTCTCTTTTGTCGAGCTTAACTTCCATTGATTGTTATCTTGAAGAGATGCATTGGCAGTTGGGAATAGAACTATGTGAATTCTTAGCATGAAAAGCAGAGAAAACTAGTGTGCCTCTATGTTGCTTAAGGAAAGCAAATGGCCTTCAACATCCCAAAACCGAGCAATGACAGCTAGAAGTCAATCACAATTTGCAGATTTTCCCCAGCATCTTGGTCTGATGGTGGCCTTATATGTTAGAACAAAGAGTATGTACTGAAAAGAAGCATTGCTTGTTACCTTGGAGGCTTGAAAACAACTTTGGGCTGCCATGGTTTAAATTTGAGAGCAACCATTTTGCACAAATAATTCCAAATGTTAGGTTTTCTCTAGTCTAACCCCTGCCAGAACCCTTGAATGAGGACGGATAAGGGATGAAGTCCTTTAGACAGGATGTATAAAAGATTGTAGCCAGAGACAGGGAATTCAAGACCATAACAATTGATGATAATGAGACCTGGTCCCGGTCATAGAGATTTGATGACAGATAAATCATCTTACACTAGTTGCAGTTTTCTTTACCGCAAATTTTCTTGGCTTCTGTCGAGTTAAAAACATAGCAAGTTAAAAACATAGCAATAGATTTGGTTAGGAGCTTCTGCTGAACACGGGAAGAGTTTGTTTAGCTAATCTGATAATGCTTGTCCATCTAATGGAACTGTTGCTTTGTGAAGTTATCTTCAAATGTTCAACCTAATTGTCTTGTCAACCACTTTTGCTGAAGAACAACTCATAATTTGGCGTTCCTCATCTGCTCTGTATTATTGTTATTATTTTATTATACGTAAATTCTTTGGTTTGTTGCAGACATAAAACCAATTGAGTGTTCGGGATTTCAAAAAAATTTGTGAATATATGCATGTGTATTCAATGGATATTAGCTGTGACTGATTTGTTTACTCCTGTCTTTTTCAGGTTTTGGCAGATAACCTTATTGAGCACCTCCCCGTAAATGTGGGGAAACTTCAATATCTTAAAATTATGACGCTTGATGCAAATCAAATTACTCTTCTCCCCGATGAATGTAATTTTTTCTTCTCTGACTGAGAGTATGTCATATTTATTCTAGTTTATTGCCATGGGTAATGTCTGTTGCAGAATGCTTGCCCTACTTGCTTCTTACCGGATCCCTCTTTCCTGTTTTCAGTGGGTCAGCTAGTGAGACTTGAACGGTTATCCATCTCAGGAAATTTATTGACACGCTTGCCTGAGACTATAGGGAGCTTGCGCAATGTAAGTAACTACATCCAGTGTAACATTTTTTTTTATTGCATCATATCACATCTCACAGCATTGAAGATGTGGAACTTTTTTCTTTAGGAACTATAATTATCTTGATGGTTGGTTTTGTTGTCTTAAAGGAGTAATAATTGGCACATGGACATTTGAAAACTGTTTTTGTGATTTTACTTTCAATGTTTTTCTTTTTGGCATGGTTTTTTTTTTAATAATATAACGTTAAGTTGCTGGCTCTGACATGTATGGTTGGCCAATGCAGTTGGTGCTCTTAAATGTTTCAAATAACAAGTTAGAGTTTCTTCCAGAATCAATTGGGAGTTGCTTTTCACTGGAGGAACTACAAGCAAATGGTACTCTTAAATCCCTTCCTCTTCATTTCCATCTCCCCCCCCCCCCCACAAGAATTGTTTCTATCAATGCAGTGGTTTAAGGAACATTGTAAAGTACACGAGCAATATGCTGCAGTGAACATCAGAAGCAAAATAGTGGAAATAAACGAGGGTAAAATCTTCAATAATGACAGAGGTCGTCTAAAACAAAGTTGCCATGTCAAAATTATAACAGTCCCCAAATTATAATGTGGGCCTGCTAATGCTTACAGTAATATGTTGCTTTTTGCATGTTCAAATACCTATTTACAAAAACTTGAAAAATCTTCATTTTAATCCTTTATAGCTGCTTTGAGACTTCTTAAATAATTGCCCCTGGTTTCTAAATTTGATTACTTCTTTATTGTTATTTCTCCTGTTTGCATCACCTCATGTTTTCCATAGCGCACCAATGGGATATTTACTGCAAATTTTCAGTGGTATAGTAAAGAGTTGTTTGCTTTTCAATTCCTAAAAAAGCTGCTTTATTGGCCATCACAAGTATTTAGGTTTAAGAGGATAAGCCTTGGAACCAACTGCATTGGCCGACCCACCTTGTATGCTTCTAATGGGGAGCTCAGGGGGTCAAAACTTGCTAAAGCGAGGATTTATGAGTTCTCCCCATTTACAGGGGCTCTTTCTTTGTTGGTTGACTTATTTGGTATTATGGGTCATTTCTTATGTTGGTTTTGGTTGTTGGGCTCGAATTAATTGTTGTGGTTTTAGTATGTGATGTGGACTCTTGCATAGTTCATCCACTGTCCATTATCGTAACATATGTAAATGACCTCCTTTCCTATGATTTAAAAAAAGAAAAGAAAAGAAGAGAGAGCTTTGGACGGAGGTCTCTGTTCATGTGTCAGAAGAGAAATTATTTAATCGACTAGAAGAATCGGTGCTGTTAATAAGTTGTTTAAAGGCTTGTAGATTCCTTGATGCATACATGCCTATGTTTATTGTAACTAGTAACTACAAAGAATAGTGCTCTTTATCTGTGGCAATCAATGAAGTTATTGACCTATCTCTTGAGATCCTAGGCCCCAAACTCTAGCTTTCTTTTCTAGAACAGCAAAATTGCTCAGGATCATTCATGCAGCTGACTTGAAATATCTAGTAGCTTACTAGTATACAGCTTTACTGAGCTGGAGCTTTCCAGTTTGTGTTGTTGATTTTGGTTGTGATGATCGAGAGATTCGAGATCCTAGAATGCAGTATCTGGTTTTAAATAAATTTTGCATCTTACATTGGATGTACATTTGTTTTTCCATCATTATGTAAGAATGCAGCCTACCACGGGAATATGCCAGTGTGCTGGGAAATTTTCTTTAGTTGCATATTTTACCATGAAACTGGACCAAGTAATATTTATAGAATTAAGAAATTTGGTCTTAGTTTAGGAGCTTTTGATGGTTAGAAATTGAAGTGGTAATGCTCAAGTACCAGAAAAAAAAGGTAATGCTCCAACTATTCAGGGAGATGGAAGCTGGAGTTGTTTGGTCTGTGACACTGCAACTGATGTAAGCTGGAGTTGTTTGGTCTTAGTTTAGGAGCTTTTGATGGTTAGAAATTGAAGTGGTAATTCTTAAGTACCTGAAAAAAAAGGTAATGCTCCAACTAGTCAAGGAGATGGAAGCTGGAGTTGTTTGGTATGTGACACTGCAACTGATTTATATGCCCCGTAAAATCTGTCATCCTTTGGTTGCACTCTAGAATTTCAGCAAATTGCTTGATAGAAAAACTCCATTTTCCATTTATAAACTACTGAGGTATAAAGCTTTAGATGGCAAAGTGGCCACTAGTTTTGAGAATTAGTCTGTTTGTTTTGAACTCTGTCCTTCAAGATGCTTCAGACATGCTTTTACTCTGTTTGTTCTGAATTCTGGGGGATTACACATGCTTTGTTTGTCCTCAGTCTTCGCTGAGTTACCATGCTTACATGCCTTTACCTGTTTTTACTACACAGCATCATTATTCTGGTGGTTTTCTCTTGTTTTTACTTTTTGCAGAAAATTCTATTGCGGATCTTCCCTCATCAGTTTGCAATCTCATTCACCTGAAATCACTGTGCTTAGATAATAACAACGTGAAGCAGGTATCCACCTGACAGTTTATATTCTTTTGAACTTCCATGAAATGCCTCCTATCTTTTTCCCTTCTTTCTTTATTCTATTTTTTGGTTCATGTAAATACTTTCAACGCTTAGTTTCGTGAAATCATGAAGTTTGCCTTTTGCTCAAGGTTGTTTATCTGAATGCCTTGAATCCTAAATAATTTGCGGGGATTATCTGCTCAGAGTAATGGTTCTTCAATACTTTGGATTCTCTCTTTCTCAACTGTGCATGCATATTTTCTAGTTGGTGGAAGACTGGGACAAAGGAAATGAACTGGTTAAGGAATCATATGGATAGAGACCAGCAGTTGTTTTTTGCTTCTGCGCATAAGATACATACATAAAACACACGCCAATTTCTTGAGCTTTTGCTTTGAACCTGAATGCCTACACCTGTTATCTGGGACTAAGATTTTATGTTGGCAGCCATGACCTTGTTCCTTCACTTTTTTAACAGAAGTATTAAGTTATTAACATGTTAACCAACCCCCCACCCATGCACCCGACACAGGCGCGCGCGCGCACACACACACAAAAAAAAAACTTTGTATTGTTTGGCCAATTGAGTTCCTCGATTTTTTTGAGGTATAGGGTGGCCGTTATTTCAGAGGTAAAATTTTCTATGAGCAGCCACTTTGTCCATATACTTCCGAAGGTTAGGTCTACCTCTAATCCTCCCCTCCCATACCCGCATCGATTGGGAATTCCATGGGTACTGTAAACTGTTCTTGATGTTGTATTTTTAGGCCGATTAACTAATGCATCTGGCATTTTATGAGCTCTCTTAATAGTTCTGACACCTCTTGCTGTACAGATACCTCCAAATTTGCTAACAGACTGCAAAGCTCTTCAGAATATTTCCCTCCATGACAATCCCATTTCCATGGATCAATTTCAACAGGCAAGACAATTGTTTTGTCCATTGCTTAGGTGTATCTTTCGAAAGTGTCACCATGATTGGTGGATTCTTGATATTTTAGTAGAACTCTAACAAAACATGACTTCAGATGGAAGGATTCCAAGAGTTTGAAACCCGGAGGAGAAAGAAGTTTGACAAGCAAATCGATGCCAATGTGATGATCAGTTCCAAAGGCCTTGATGAGGGTGTTGATCTATGATGCATACCGCCTTATTGGTGAAGTTTCCGTATAAAATGTTAATATCCAGCTGATTTTTTGTGTAAGAATGGTTGTTTTTGTTTAAGTTCTACATGTTTGTCATGCTATTACTTCTCCACCGATGGTATCATCATTTTTGGCTGCTGATACCCTGAAGTGCGTGTGGCTTTGGAAATAATGGGTGCCTAGAATTCTTGATGTTACTTGCACTTCTAAACTTCTGAAACAGCATTGTAGCTGTTCTACTCGATCCGAAATTATTTAGCAACCTTTGGTTCTATGTTTGTATGAGAACAATCACATCGACTCCTCGTACATGTCTCATGACTCGTGTATATGGGCATGCATTTCTCTTCAATGACAATGATCTTGTGAAATAGACTCTTGAGTTTTGACTTGCGGATGAAGATGTATGTAAGTGATAGGTCATTAAAAATTGTGCTTCCATAATGTGTATTGAATGAAGGCCATGTATTCTTTGTGTGCAACGAATGATGCAGCAGTTAAAAGGAGAAAATGTCATCACTTGAAGAATATACATATATACTCATCTTCATGTTGCTTTCGATATCGGTTAACTGATATTTGATCTTAGGACATGTAACTGGCGTGATTGGTCTAACTAAATTTTAGGGCGAGCACTGCTGCTCTAGCCCAAAAATAAGGCTGAAACCAAAACATTCGGCGGAATGGATTCATTCTCATGAGGACCCATGAATTCAAGTCAAATCATTCTTGTTTTGTTTTTATTCAAAAGAAAATTGCATTTGTTAATTTTGTGCTTGACTTTTGTGGATTATTGATTCGTCTCGAAGAGGAGAATCAAAAAAGTAAAAAAAAAAAAAAAAAACTTATTGTACTTTTATTCAAATATTTTCGGAAAGTTTGTGTTCTGCGCGACAATGTTGTTATCAATCTTGTTCAACCTTCTTTACCTTTGGGGATTGGGGTTACTTCGGCATCCAATTACTCTCCAAGCTTGTCTATCAAAGTTGTAAATGGTGGCCATATTGCTAAGGGATTCTTCCAAGCTGGTTCCATGGGAGTGGACTTCTTCCCTTCAAGTCTTAGCGCACAAATAAAAAAGAATGCATAGCTGATTAGGTCTTGGCCGGCTATGAGTGGCTGACTAGGTCCTCACCATATATTTTGGTGAAAAGTATGACCTGGCTGACATTTTCTCTATTGCTAATTGCTCTCCTTGTAAATTTGTGGGGTGGTGGTATGTGAACAACTGATCGAACCCTAAATTTGTTGGCCCAAAGGGTATCTCCTGCATGTCCAAGTATGAAAAACTGGTGGAAAACCTGCCCTTCGGTGGCCCACTCAGAACTCATGGCATGTGCGATTGGTTAAACTATAAGGGCCCATCTGATTGTCGAATTATTTTTAAGAATGATTAGATAAGACGAAATTAAGAATGGTAATATTGGGGATACGTGTGGCTGACAGAATAATAGATGAGATTATATGAATAGTGGTTGTACTGTGTTTAGTTAGAGTGATATAAAAATGAGATAATGATTGTTGAAATTATTTGAACCGTCGGATGAGGAGGGAGATAATTTGAGAAAGCGGAACTTGTGTTTAGTTAGAGTGATATAAAAATGAGATAACGATTGTTGAAATTATTTGACCCGTCGGATGAAGAGGGAGATAATTTGAGAAAGAGGGACTTGCTGCCCTTGCATTAGTTAATCTCAATGAAAAGATAATCTCACCTTGACAAGTTCACTTATTAATCCTAGATGCATAAAACACGGGACTAAGGAATAATGAGTAACATGTGGACCCTTGGGTTCCCTCTAATCCTAATCCCAACTTCCTTGTCCTTCAATCAAACAAACCTTGAATTAATACTCGATTCTTGAACTGTTTCCTATGTCCATGGCTTAACTTATTTATTTATTTATTTATTTTTTGAACTTTTGTTCGTTTGGGTCAAATCTTTTAGATTATATAAGTCATAAGTAACAAATAAGTTCGGCCAAATCCACTATGAAATTAGGTGTGTGTTAGAGGGAAAAGTAGTTGATTTTACATTACTTGTAGTCATTGGTTTGTGAAAAGACTTACCCAAAAAAAAAAAAAAACCACACCACAAAGATTTACATGCACAATAATGCTAGGTACACTACATTTTTACAGTAAATAGTTACACTACATCTTATGTAGGGTCCATTTTGGGTCCCACGAAAATTCAAAAAAATGCCCATAAAATTTAAAATATTATTTTATGGGGCTCTGTAAAAAAATTAGATCTAACAAATATTGGTAAGTATTATTTTTGGATTCATAGGGATAAAACTGTTCAACTACGTAGTTTTGCTCCTACGGATCAAGAAATAATACTTATCGATATCTGTTGGAGCTTATTTTTTACAAGGCTCCATAAAACAATATTTTAAAATTTATTAATATTTTTATGGATTTTTTTCAGACCCGAAATGGGCCTCACATAAAATGTAGTGTAATGTGTAGTGTAATTATGTAGTGCATGTAGCCGAGAAAAAAAAAAAACTATGTAGTGTATGTAGCACTAAAACATGCACTCATCTTGTAAAACTTGCCAAAAAAAATATGGAAAATGATATCTGCAGCCCTAAGGCGGAGGATGGAGTAGTATGTAAAAGATGTATCGATATTCAAAAAAGATGTATTAATATCCGTGAAAAAGTATTAACATTTGTATTGATATTCGATTTTGTTTGACATTATTTAAATAAAATTCTACGCCGGCTAGGCGGAGATTAGCAAGATGCATAAAATATAAAGTTGATCAACATTTGCAATCATTTGACGGAACACCTAACAACAACAAAAAAAAGAAAAAGAAAAAATGGGACACCCTTTTTCCCTTAAACCAAATTTGTTCAATGGTGTATTTATCGATGTCCGATCAATTTAAATTTTTTATAGATGTGCAGTTTGAAGAGTCCTCCAATATGAACGACTCGAATCATCAAGAGAAATTAGGTAAATCGTGACGGACAAACTATAATATGTAGTCCCAGTTTGAAACTTTGAAACTGCGAAGAAGCTGCGTCCATTAATTTATAATGGGCTAATTAACTTGAAAATTCAGGGTAAAGAAAAAAAGTCAACTTTAAAACGTCTAAAATGGTTCAAGGGCTAAATTAACCACCATGATGTTACGGAGAAAGGAAAGGGAAAGGTAAGATAAAAGAATTTGGCCTTCTTGCCTTTTGGGATGATCATAAAATTCCTCTCCACAAGTTTGGTAGTTCAGGAAGAAAAAATGGGTTATTTTTTACGGAATGCGTCTCTGTAGAGCGGTGCGACCCACGGCTTGGATCTTAATCGAGCAATGGACGGTTCAGATTTGTATGCGCTCAGATTCAATTCGAGCTGTCCGTATTGAAATGAATAGCCAAATCAGCCGCTAGGCATGAGAGCTACCGAGCAGTACCCCCAAGTTCATTTTTTACACCCTATCACATGAGGTGGGTCCTTTGTGTGTGGGTCCCACCCCATGTTGCGAGATGGACATTGTATCGAAAATTTTCTCAATGGGACAAAATTTTGGAGGTTGGTTTTGGTAGGAAGCAGCAATAAATTGACAGTTAGCAAATTCTCTAACTCAAAACCAAATTTTCCAGAGAATTGCAAACTCTCGGACAAACTTGGAGAATGCCGTTCATAAGAAATTATCAACTTTGGCCACTAAGAGATGTGGCATTCAGCGTCAATCCTTTTGTCTGAAGGAGCCGTGTTGTCTCATTTAGTTGACCTGAGCGGATGGGAGGTGTTTGTCCTCCATTACAAAAAAAGTAGAACCACTTGATCTGGTCAATGGCCAGTGGTGGGTCAACTAGATTATTGATCATTCCCTATTAACTTCTAAGTCGCTATCTTGAGAATTTTTCTTCTCAAAAAAATAATTATCTAGCATAAGCGAAACAGACAGATTATATATTTGAGGAATTAATCGAGAGGCACTCGTATGAAGAACAGAAGAGTATGAAGCGTGTTCTATTTGGGAATTTCTACCCTTTGCCGCGTTAGAGATTATAATAATAAAAGGTGTAATTTGCTTATAGAAGACGGTTAATTGAAGCAACTTGCTCCTTGAGCTCAATCAAATCTAATCCCAAACTAGTGTTTCATGGTTGCCACCTGTTTAACCTTGTTTGGGATGAATCCAATGTTTTGAATACCGTACCGGTTAGAGTACCAGTTTTCTTATTAGTACGGTACGTACCGGTACCGGTACTGTTTTGGATTGATCGCTATTAGTGTTATTTTTCTACTTAAAAGAATTTATAGTATAATACACAATTTTTAAAACAAAAAAATAAAAAATATTCCGGTATTTGTCCTGTATCATCTGGTATTTGTTCGGTACCGTCTGGTATTGATCGGTATTGTCTGGTACTTCAAGAAAAAAATAAATTTAAAAATAGTCCGGTACTATCCGGTATTGGCCGGTACTGACCAGTATCTCTGGTACCAGTGGGTACCGACCGGTATTTGAGCCGGAACGAAATTAGAGGTGTAGGATACTGGATTTTATTAAAAATAGTATGTATCGGCCGGCACAGAATGGTATTCGATAACTTTGGATACGTAACGGTATTGATAGCTTTGGCTGAATCAATGACTAATTACCTTCTGGAGTTATTTTTTCTTTTTCGCACTCACTCTTGAGTCCTTGTGCTTAAATGATTTCCGGTTTGGGACGCTCCATTACTTATTGCATATGTATGATGCATTTTACAAAATGAATGACTCGAATTATTTATGCTTTATTTTCTTTGAAACTTAAAAAGAATTTTTCAAAAAATTCGCTTTAGATTCCTCCTAAATTTTTCCTACTTTTTCAACATTTATCTCTCTCCACTTATTACCTCTACTATTTTTTCAAAAAATTTTCAAATTCCAATTCAAACAAAACATTAGTGGCCTTAGAGCACCGTCACGTAGTGTCCCAGTACCCTTATTTATCAAATACTTTTGGAAATTGATATTTGTGCTCTACTTTTTATTGATGGCGCTCCATTTTGTTCATGAAATTGTTCAAATTAGAGTGTCATCAGTAAAAAGTAGAGCGCGAAAATCAGTTTTCATATTTTTATGGGTTTAATACAGTTAGTACTGGGGCTCACAGAATATGTGTAGTGGATATGGGAGTTGGAGCATCAGGTGTTGGTGACCCAAGAGCACCATATAAATTTCCAAAATTTTACACGGGGCCCCACAGAAGCAATTGCGCGTGGAGAGAGAAGGAGAGAAGAAACGGTCTGATTTTGTCAAAGTTGAGGGGAAAGAAACCAACAAAACAAAGAAATAGTAAAACAACAAAAAAACCAAAGCAAAACCCATTGAAGTTTGTGGCAGTTTCCACCCTTTTTATACTCGCCGGCGTTGCCGCCCTGATTTTGAACACCCTCCTTTCTTCCCTGGATCTCCACAAGATTTTACTTCCAGTTTTCTTGGCGTCTCAGGTAACCCCCAAAGATTCCAATCTTCTACTCTCTCTTGATTCTGTTTGTGGGTTTTGGATTTTGAAAACTTAAGTCGTCTTCTCTCGTGTATCTATGTAAATTTGCTCTCCTTTTAGTCTTCTTGAAAGCGTTGTACCCTAAATTTAAGTAATCAATCTGTTTGTCTTCTAATTTTGACTTCATCAGATTACACGTTGACATGTCTCATGTTCTTCTTTTTCTTCTTCTTCTTCTTTTTTGTTTCTAGATTCATGTAATTTTGAAATTCCCATGAATTTTTTTTTTTTTGGGACTGCAGAGATTCCGTTGGGTTTGTGAAATTTCTCCTTTATTTGCACATGGGTATGCTTGGTTCTTGAGAAAATTGAATTTTCTCTTTTATTTGCACATGGGTATCTTTGAAGGTCAACATACATAGCATATGTGATTCAGATTTTGAACCTCTGACTGAGTTTATATTTGTTTTAGTTGGACTTGATTGATGGTACAAAAAGTTTATGCACACAACTTTAAGATACAACTCCGGACACCAGGCCCGGCCCTGAGATTTCCGAGGCCCTAGGCGGGATTTGAAAATGGGGCCTCTCATTTTTAAGTATATATATAAGTTGTTTTGATAAATGAAACAAGTCAGCCTTGTAGTTGAGTGGCAGAGCTGCTATACTCGCTTTAGAACCTCTGGGTCGAGAGTTCGAAACTCCTTAACGTTGACTGAAAGCCTTTTCTTTTGAATGTTCAAAAAATTTTGCATTTAACTTGCATGGGCCAGGAGTCGAACACGGCACCTCTGACTTCTTATGCGCTAGCAATCGACCACCGCACCACAGTAGACTAGTTATAAATTAGTTCACTTAAATAATATTTAACATAATCCGTTATTTGGGGGCCCTATTATTCGGCCCGAAAGGGGAGGCCCTAGGCGGCCGCCTGGTGGGCCTGTGCCCAGGGCCGGCCCTGCCGGACACAACTGTCTCCGAAACCGTTTGATGCATGTAGACCCATATGGATCGAACATCGAACGGTCCGAGACACAGTTGTGCTTAGCATTGCTCTGGATGGTATGCCTTTTCTGACCGATGTTGACCTTTTGATCTTCTATATCTATTACGATAATATATAGATCGTAGATAATTCCCTAAAAAAAATGCACTATTTTGACTAATATTCTTAATTACTAATGCACTGTTCCTTAACTTTACATCTGTGTGTTGTATTATAGGTCATACGTTCACTTCATCTAATGAATGTTAGATAAACTTGTCTACTTTCTTGTTTTTTTTTTTTTTTCCTTTTCTGCTTAGGGTTTTGTCTTCGATTCCCTTTTGTATGGTTTCGCTCGATTCATTCGAGTTTTCTAGTCTTCGTGAAATTATGTCTTCCTACTTTGATATTGATCGCTTGTTGTGAAATGTGTTCTTTGGTCTTTCTGGTAATTGATTGTTCTTACCGTTGATCTTTCTGTTTGCTCAGGCACATGGCAAAGTCAGTTTACAAAATTTGCTGAACCTTCTCTGATTCTTATTTCATTATTTCAAGCAACTGCCGGCTCATCTTTTGCATTTTTTCCCACTTGAAAATGTCCAGTCTTAAGAAATCTCCCTTGAACAAAAATGCTAAACAAACCTCTGTTAACCCCCAAAACCCTGGCTATTCAACCCCCAACCCTTTTGATTCTGATGACGAGTTAGACCACAAAACCACTCATAAACCTGCAAGGAAAACAACTTCTGAACCTAATCTAGATACCCCAAATTTCAGTGCCAGCCCCTTGGATGATAGTGCAGGAAAACAGACCACTTCGTCTTCCTATTCACATTATTCAACAGCAAGAAACAGATACAAGTCTGATTTCCATGACTCGGGAGGAATAGAGAACCAGAGCGTCCAAGAATTGGAAAATTATGCAGTGTACAAATCTGAGGAGACTACGAAAACAGTCGAGAGTTGCTTGAAGATTGCGGAGGACATGAGAGAAAATGCTACCAGGACTTTGGTCAACTTGCATCAGCAGGGCGAGCAACTCACCAGGACTCATATGGTCGCTGCTGACCTCGATCATGATCTTAGCAGGGTATGAACTTTTTTTCCCACCTATTATTATGTTGTCTAATTGAGAAGTATAGGGGCAAATATGAAAGGCTCGGGAGCAGAAAACTATGAAATCACCAAATAGCATCAGATGAACTTCCTTATACAGACCGGTGGATTATTTTCTTTAGTACACCATTGCATGCACTCCTTTGCAATAGTCATGTTTTGCAATTTACTGCTATATAGACTTCCAATTACCTGAATAACTACTTTGTTTTGAAGACAGAAGTGACCAGAAATTTAAAATTAATAGAGAATGCATACTTCTAATGTAAATACTGTGTGAAGTGTGGTTTCTTGATTGGACTTTGCAAATGAATGCGCGTTATGCTTAATGATTGTTAAGTGTTCTTTTCAATTATTTGTGATGTCTTAATTTCCTGGTCGTTGCTTAGAATGACACTACACAATTTTTGGATGTTTGATTTCAGGGTGAAAAGCTTTTAGGAAGTCTTGGGGGCCTCTTCTCCAAGACTTGGAAGCCAAAGAGGACTTCTCCAATAATCGGGCCCGTGATAATACGAGGTTAGTTCTCTGAAACAAAAGCCGCCTTTTCTTATATTCTATGCTCAGACAATAATGTTCGATTCCTTTTCCTTTTGTGCGCCCACATGTGGCCAGTGGTTGGTAAATGGTGGCTTCTCGTACTTGATTCTACACTAGTAGGGAACACTAAAACCCTATCAAATTACGCTTTGGTGCGCACATTTCAAAACATTCTTCATTCAGAAACAATTAATTTAGCAGTCCAAAGTGATCTCCATTTTTTAAACAAAAAAATCAACTGTATTAAGGTAAAAATCTAGCAAGGGTTGAATTTTGGCAAAAGAAAATAGAAAAAAATCAGTATACGACAATCTAGGCATGTGGCATACCATGTTCCTGTTCTCTTTTAATTTCTGTTCCTTGTACCTGTGCGACCAACATTCTAGGTTTCATGCATTCGATTTGTGTGTTGGTTTTTGCAGACGACCCAACTCATAGAAGGGGTAACCACTTGGAGCAGCGGGAGAAATTGGGATTGGGCCCTACATCTAAGGGACAGTCGAATACACGGACACCACTGCCTGAACCTACTAATGCACTGCAGAAAGTTGAGGTTTGTGTTTATGGAACTGCATCACTTTGTTTTGCGTACTTTTTGTACTCACAGAGGATGACAAATGACAAATTTGCTTGCCACTAAAATATAGGCTTGTAGTGGCCATTGTGAATTTACTCCATGAGACGTGTTTATGAAGCCTGGGATGATCAACTCCTTGTCTTGAGGAATAAGTATGTGTGTTTGTATATACTAGGGATGTATTTATGCACATATATTGCCCTTATGGTTTCAAATCCATGCTCTTAGCACCTAGGAAGAAAGGAGACTTGCAAGAAGGGGACATGTCCGTGTCAGACACCCCACTCATTTGACACACCCAACACATTTCAGACACTTGTCTAAACTTGTCATATCATGTATAATATTTGTTAGAAGTGGAACATGCTTTGGACACTTGGAGAACATGTTTGCCTACAACTTAAAGCACAGGATCATGATACAATAGTAAGAAAAATGGACAATGCATGCTTATATCTGCTAATTGCTTCTCCAGTAGTTTTGTTTACTCTTAAGAATTCTAGATCTCAAAACTTTGGGTTATATCATGAAACAAGATTTTAATATCGTTGTTAGGTTTTGTTGTTTACGCTTCTTTTCTAGTTTGTTGAATGTGATAATGATTCCATACAATTTTGATATGATTAGAAAGAGGCCTGGTCTTGTGGCTTCCTCCATATGATTAAAAATAAATACATTTGTAATGCAAAAAATCACGGATTTTATTTCTTTTCGATATGTAAGGATTAAATTGGTGATGAATGGATTTTACATGACAAGCTAAGATATAAGATAGGGGAAAATCTATGACAAGTTAAGCTGATTATGAGTTGTCAAATGCGATCACTGCAGGTAGAGAAGGCAAAGCAAGATGATGGACTTTCTGATATAAGTAATATACTGGGGGACCTGAAGGATATGGCTCTTGACATGGGATCAGAAATTGATAGGTTAGCAGATTGAATTATGACACGGACTCACAACATCTTTAGTTGGTTTCATATTAATCTCTCTCTCTCTCTCTCTCTCTCTCTCTCTCTCTCTCTCTCTCATATCGTGGATGTGCTTCACTGGAAATCTATGTAGTTAACTCCGAATTTTGATCATTTAGTTTGGAAGCTTCATGCCGAATCTTTTGTTGTCAAAACTTGATTGTAGAGGTTATCATTGCAGGCAAAATGAAGCTATGGGACACGTTCAGCAGGACGTAGACGTGCTAAATACCCGGGTTTTAGACGCCAATAGAAGGGCAAGGCGTTTACTCGGGAAATAGAAGCTGCAGGGATCAGAACTGGTATTTGACATTGGCTTGTTGCCTCCTTTCCCTTGCCCTTTTGTCATTGTTCTTCAAACTTTCCCGGATTCGTGTAGTCCATGGGTTTCGGTTCTCATTTTAGTTTTTCATTCCTGTATTCCCCCCATGTGATATTGTATAGAGCTAAAAATACAAGATAAAGATCTTGTTATGAAATTATAAACCATAGATTTTCAATTGTCCTCCTTAAATATACCGTCTCTGCTGTTCCCTGGATGCTGCAGATTGATTACTTATTCACATATTATCTTCGATATGTTATTAAATACTGTTCATGCATCCATGTTATCGTAGCAAGTTATGCCACCCGTTTGGGTAGAATTATGGAACGCCCTCCATATACGGGGATGTTATTGGCGGTTTAACATTCTATTTGGGTATATCGATTTACGCATGTGGGATGACTAGAATTATGGATCACTCATATAATTTGCATAATTCTCGCCTTTCGTGTCTGACATCAAACGTGTCCGAGGAGTACACTAAGTTTGTTACACTAACTCTCCAAGCTATGTTTCAATATGTATCGCTACTTCATACATATTTTTGTCCAATAAGTTTTTGATTTAGATGTTACGGTCTCTCACATGATATACTAATGTAAACCCGATTTATAACAATCATGATACATGTGAATATATGTGAATGTAATTCTCTTAACGTCTGGACACGCTTTAGAATGTAGTTTTTCTTGTTTGACTTCCTCTCTCCTTTTTTATCAACTGGTATTGAAGAAAAAAGTTGTGCTTTATAATTGTAGAATATTACACCAATCACAATCTAATTCGTACAATATTAGAAAGAAAATTCACTTTTTAGATTTCTGTTTTGATTCTCTCTTGACCACTCGATGTGCATTCTTATCATATCGTGCGGCTAAAAACCTCCTGAAACATCGATACACAATTTTTTTAAATAGAGGTGTTCACTGTGTGTATAAATAAAGCCTTCCTTGGTGTCTTTTGGATGCTCAAAAAATGAAGATCTTTTTCTCAACAGCTATATTCCTCTTCCTCATTGCAACACCAAAGCCTCATTCCCCTGTTTTGGCTTCAAAAATAGTAACATCTTCGTCAACCCATCAATTTCAGCACTCTTATTCTCCATCGTTTTACGTTCACCGGAACCGAAATCCTAATCCGCTGGCACCTTCATCGTCCGATGATATTGATCCAAGGTTTGGTGTTGAGGCCCGACTGGTTCCCAGCGGACCCAATCCGCTTCACCATGCATGGATGAAGCATACAATTTAATTTGGCAGCCGTATGGGTGATTTTACTTTATTAGTCACCCCTCAATTTATGTTTTCAAAAAACTTTGGTGCTGTTTGAATAAGTATTGCACCTAAGGGCGCTTGCTCTTTATTAACTTTTTTTTTTTTAACAGCAAAAAAATTTCATTAATCTTGAAATTGTTACAAGATTAATAGGAGGAAGGAAATAACGTCTTGTTGAGAACTTGAGAGAACAATCAGTCCAATTCGAGACCCAATACCTAAATTGGCAAAATGCTACTCCCTCCGTCCCGGTTTGTTTATCCCCTTTTTGACTTTTTGAGAGCTTTTGACCTGTCAAAGAATTGGCTATAATTTTCAATTCGTAATATTTTTAATATGCAATATGGATCTTGTTTGATAGAGCTCAATTAGTTTTATTATACAAAATCTTCAAAATAAAAAAAAAATATTTTAAAATGTAAGATATAAGTATATTTTTGAAAGACACGTATTTCGATAATTAGACAAACAAACCGGGACGGAGGGAGTAATTTAGAACACCCAATGGGACGAAACCCCCCAAAAGGCCAAAGCCCAATCACCCTAAATGGGTCAAAAATTCTAGATCAATACAATTAAAGAGCAAAAGGTCTAAAATGCCCAAATCATCCAATGACGCAAATCAACGGGCCGAATTCAATCCAAGAGGAGCCAAACCTGATCCAAACCTCAAACCTAACCCTAACCCTAACCAAAACGCAGCCACCACACACCACAGCCCAAAACAACCGCCCCCACCAAACCCAGGCAAGCTTTTTTCATTTGTATAGCAGTACTCCACCACATGCAAGCTTTTTCCAGTATTCTCTGCAAGCTTTGCTAGTCGTAGTCGAGCAGGGATAGCAATTTCCAAGTCGATTCTCTTCTCATGTATGGGGCAACTGTGGATGGATGGAGACCGAGATTCCTTTCATAGATACATGCAATTGAAAAGTAGTGCACTAAAGGTGACTAGTAATCCCGGCCGGAAGCAAAACATGCTAGTAATTAATATGTTACAACGAAGCACACTTGGCGGTGGGCGCACATAAATAAACGTGCGGATATTTTTATGAAGTAGTGGTGCGGTGTATGTAGCTCTTTTTTTGAACGGCAACAAGTGCTTAGTCCGAGACCCAATCCCTTGATTGGCAAAACACCAACCAAGGCAACACCCGATGGGACTAGTCTGAACACCTAAAAACCCAGATAAATGGAACAAATCTAACAATTAAAACCAATGGGACATAACCCAACACTTAAATGGCCTTAAAGCCTAGAAAAGATGGGATAAGCCCAAACCAGTTTAGCCCAGTACAAAACCCCAACTATGTAGCTCGCACACAAGTGTTGTGCATGTAATATGCAAATTGTGCGTTTTTGAAGGCTTTTTCATTTAGTAATATTGTTTCGGCAAAAGTGTTAAAAGACACACAAACTCACATGCAATCATGCAAAATATCAAATGTCAAAAAAAAAAAATTTAAATAAAGAAAAAAAAGTAATTCAACTTAATTATTAAGCCAAAGCCACTTCAGATTTTGAAGAAGGGTAAGAGGGTAATTCCACGTACCAACCGCCTCTGATTAATTATTAAGCAAGACACCCCTTTTTCTCTCTTTCTTAGTACTAATAGATTTAGAAACCTATATAAGAGTAAGAAGTCACACCCCCAACCCCAAGTTTCTTTCTAATTCCCAACCCCAAGTCTCTTTCTAATTCCCACAAATCTCGAAGAATAATCTCTTTCTAAATCTCTCATAACAATTAACAGGTGTCTCTCTCTCTAGATCTCTCTCTGGTTTTTAGTTCGTGCCTGTGATCTCTCTCTGGTTTTTAGTTCGTGCCTGTGCCTTCTCTCTGTCTGTTTGTTTGTTGTCGTGGGGTTTTAATAGGTTTAAGGATGCTTAAGCATAACATCTTTGGGGACTAATTTTACGTGTCAAACTCCGTAGTATAACTGAACTTAGGTCTTTTACTAAGTCGTGTACTTGGCGGTAGTCGACTGCATCGGAAAGTATTGTCGCAATGGAACAGAAGATCATAATAATAATAATACCTGTTGAAGCACTTCTTGGAAAGAAGTGTGTGAATGTGGTCAACAGCCGGTGTTCTTGAATAAGCAATGCGTTCGCAACACTCCCCGAATCCGAATGGAAGTAAGAAAGTAAGAAGTCTGAGGCAAACAAATCGAAAAAGGCAGTCAATGTTTCTACTGATGACAAAACATTATATACTGTCGATAACCCAAGGGTGAAGCCGTCTACGATGGGATGTCGCAAGCATGGCCTACCCGGGCTGGGCAATGTTAGTGGAAAGGTGAAGAGACGGAAACTAGATCTTAATGTGCCAGAACGACGTTCGAGAATTTTGAAACAAGGTCGCAACACTTTGGCGAACGGAATTAAGAAGTCTGAGGGGACAAATTACAGAAGGGAGTCAATGTTTCTGCCGGTGATCATGAGAAGTTATTTGCTGTTGGTAACCCAAAGGCGAAGTCCTCTGTCGAGGGATGCTGCAAGCGTGGCCTACCAGGGGTTGGCTATGGTCCAGAGGAGAAGAGACGAAAATCGGTTCGTGATGCAATGGAACAGTGTTCAAGCATTTTGAAAAAATTGATGAGTATTGCTCTGGGCAGAAGTGTTTGGAGGCAAAACGGAATTGCGGGTCCAAAAAAATGGATGAGGGGCATATTTCAAGTCAGAGTGCATAGAATACATGTAATCTGGGGGAGAATGGCCATGAAGCATCACCTTTGGAGCTTGGTTTTTTGTCCAAAAGTTTGATGTCGGCCGACGAAAAATAGAAGTTGAGAAAACGGCTTTTAGAATTATCAAGAGGGAATGTGCCATCATGCTTGTGAAGTTTTCTTAAAGAAATTGGTGTCAACTGCCGGGAAAGAGAAGGAAGGATTGAGTTGGACATGGATGCTTTTGCTGAAGAAATTCTATTGAAGTTGAAAAGAATTGTAAGATTCGTGGGTGATAAGGTGGATCCCCTGAAGTTGCCGCAAGAAAAGGGAAGACTAGAAAAGCAACAACGTAATGGTGATTTCCTTACAGGGAAGTCTAGGAAAGATGGCCAAATAAGAGCTGTTATAGTAGCCAGCGCAGAAGTTGCACTTAAAAAGAAGCGAGAGCAAGAAAGAGAAACCGAACTGAAGAAGCAGTGGGAGCAAGAAAGAAAAGCTGCCCGACTTGCATTGCAGCAAGTTGAGAAGACTATTGTGTTTGATGGCAATTTTCAGGTCTTTTGAAAGATTTTCAGAGGCTAACTAAGTGTCCACTGTCTGAACAATATTGCGGTTTCCAAGGGGGGCCTAAAACCATTTGGAACTCATCGAGTGTTGTCACCGAGGTAACCCAAGGGAGGATTATATTGAAGATGAGTTCGAGGAAGGGGAGATCTTGAGTGAAGATAGAGAAGAAGGGGAGATCTTGAGTAAAGATATAGAAGAAGGGGAGATCTGGGAATGGTGATAGAGAAGAAGGGGAGATTACTTATCATTAATCCTTTTAAGTTTTAACAGCTTTGTTATAAAATTGTAATAATGCTATGGCGGTGGCAAGTTGTAAATGATAAATTCTTGGGTAGATGGAATTAGAAACTTACATATTGTATGTTTGAGATTATATTGATATAAATAATTTCTTTACATGATTAAGGGTGCTAATCATTTCTGTTACATATGTTTTTCTACACAAGCTACTTTCATGTTCATCACAGCCTCTAATAAGCTTTCGCACCTCTATCGCGCCATGATTTTGAATTCTTTCGGTCCGACTTCTATTTTCATTTTGATATTTTGAGCTCTAACAAAAAAAACCAGAGCCTTCAGAGCATGATTGTAGCATTTTGTACATGTTACCAAATGAAATAAACAGGCAATATACTACTTTCTCAGCAATGGGAAGATTAATTTTGTTTCCATCCTCTTGACCATATGGAGCATCGGGTATAGCCTAAACAAAAGTCACGTGAGACATCCCTGCAATTTCAGCAGTTCCAGCAAAAGACTTTGGTGCTGTTAATTTCTACTATGATGATAATTCCTTTCTACAAATTTTTTTATTTTTTTATTTTTTTTTTTTGGTTTTTGTGTCTTTGACCTCTTCTTTGTTAGAAGAGAGGAGAGAGAATTCCTGTCAATATCCACATGCTTATTAGCTAAACGGCAATGGACTTATTAGCAAAACAGCAGTCATTTCTTTCTTTCTTTTTTTTTCTTCTTCTTCTTCATGTTTTGCTATTCTATGATTCTATCCAATTCGATCCAACATTAGCTTCGCGAATGAGTTAGGTCCCGTTCCGCTAAGGTTCTTATCTTTTGTCATGTAAAATAGTCTGTTTATCTTGTTGGTCTAAAAAGCTATTCAAGTGGGGTGAATTGAGCATTTCCCAGTTCTCATGTACAATGGAGATTTAAGGAACTGAGAACAAGTCTGATGTTTATTAATGTGTTTTTGCAATAGATTGAGTTGGCGCTCAATAAGATGGAGCTTACTCGACACAAATTGATTCCTCATGCAATTTTGATGTGCAAAACTTAACGGAAATGGGTAGGGAAGAGAGAAGTCAACCACAAAGACTTATCGTGGCTCTACTCTCCTAATGTCTTACTTGAAATCTGTTGCACTATCTTCAATAATTGCACTCTTAGATTTGCGGGTATTAGGCAACTTTTACAATGAGCAGTTTATCCCGATCACTCTAACTAATTTTCATTTTGATGATAGTCACACCTAACTCAACGAGTTTGACTACGGTGCTAGTAAAACATCTATAAAAAAAAAAATGTTGACATTGATACTCCCACCTGTATCATGCAAACGGGTCAGAGAAAATCTGTTTCCTTTTTGTTTTTGAGATTTGCCCCCACCTGGTACTTTCATTTACAGAGAGTGTATTTCCACCGCTCAACATTCATCGCTCTTCTCACCGTCCAAAAGTGTTTTGGACGGTCCGGATTTAAAAAATCCCATATATGGGAGATGCGGATTAGGCAGCAATTCCTGTTGGAGTTGCCGCGGACTGCTCCTTGTGCCAAATCTCAACTTGACTTTAGACCATTAATTGTCGAGACAGATGGTGAGATGTTGAGCAGTGGGCGTAGCCTTGCTGTTTCATTTATCATTCTCTGACCTGTTTCGGGTTTGAGTAGAATCACCCTTACCTTTCAAGCTGATCTGCCTCTGGTCCAAAAGATTTGACGAAACACCTTAACAACAGAAGTCACTTTGTTGTCTTTTTCATCAGTCCTGTACCTAAGCAAAAGCTTTACAGGGAAAGGGCATTTAAGTGGTCTTGCAGAGTAATTACTCTGAGTGCTTCTACGACATGTCTCTACAATTCTTGGTGGTCTCACATTCGTTTGGTTTTTATGATAAAAGTCTAATAAGGATCGTAAAAGAACCGAGCCGTTTGTAAGTAGTTTGAGATTTGGCTATGTAAGTGCTCGTTCGAGCTCGCCTAGTTGAGTTGACAAGAGATCTCAAGTCAAAACTTTAGACACTTTACATAAACGAGCCGGGTTAGAGTTTGCCAAAGATTGGCCCAAATAGGCTTGCCAACACGAAAACATATTTATAAAACTCTTGCCTCTGTATTAGTTATACCTTCAGTAATTTACTCTATTTTACGAGAGTTTTCGAGTTTGAGTTTGAGCTTGGCTGGTTTATACTTAACTTGAGCTCAAGCTCGATTATTTGAGCTCAACTCGAGCTCACCAAATTGGGAATGAGCCAAACTAAAAAACTTCGAAACTAGGCTGAACCAGTGGTGGTCACATATTTTCTTGAATAGTGATGTTCACATATATATAAATATATATATATATGTGTGTGTGTGTGTTTTTTCTCCATGCATTTAGCTCTCCCCCCCCCCTCTCTCTCTCTCTCTCTCTCTCTCTCTCTCTCTCTCCAGCTATAGAGTCTTCCCTAGTGTCTTTTGGATACCAAATTGATAACAACATGAAGAGGCTCTCTCTCTCAACAGCTATATTCCTCTTCCTCATTGCAACACCAAAGATTCACTCCCCTGTTTCGGCTTCAAAGCTAATAGTAACATCTTCTCCAACCCCCCAATATCATCAGCACTCATGCTCTCCTTCGTTTTACGCTCACCGGAAAATGAAGCAGCAAAATCCTCCTCAGCCGGCACCTTTTTTGCCCGGGGATATCGATCCGAGATTCGGTGTCGAGACGCGACTGGTTCCCGGTGGACCCAACCCCCTTCACAATTGATCAAGAACACAATTCTTGGCACCCATGTGGTGATTTTTATTTATATTGATCCGGCTGACATATATTTACCCTCCTGTTATTTATGTTTTCAAACACCTTTGATGCTGTTTGTATATAGTAACTAAATGCACTTTGGTTTTTTCCTTTCCAAATTTATATTTCTTGTGTAAGATTAGCTCGTTAACTATTATGAGAATCAATAAGTCTATGTACACTCTTACTGGCCAGTTATGTGGGGCCGTCGGGCTGACTCCACAATTAAATGTGTGAGACCAACACGTATGTGAGAGAGGAATGGTCGGTAGAAGTGTAGGTAACTCTTTGCCTTTTCTTTTTCATTTTACCTTGTCTTAAGCAGGGGACAGTGTATCTCCTGGGATAAATGACATATTACTACGTATATAATAATGAATACTTCTATAATTCCATGTCTGGTAGACGCTTCAAATTACGTAAGTCTAAAGGATCGCTGAGCCACGCTTTTACGGTTTGTATTCATACTGGAAATCGAAATCAAACAAGCTTTTATCCTTCGATTCCACACGAGATTTCTGGATTAATTAGCCAGCATTATACCATGATTAATTTGTCAGGGTGTATGTGCCGACGTAGTTTGAATATATACCTATTTGACATTATGCTATTTTCCATTTCTTGATTGACTTGTTACAATCTATATCCAAGTTGACGAAATTCAATCCATCTCCTCATCCAATCTTTCTTCTTTCTTCTTTTAAATCCTTGAAAGGGTGGAGGAGGGGGCGATCAAGTGTAGCAACCCTCTCCTGTGCGTGACCGTAGGGACATTAGACCCATGGCGGGCGCTCCCGAAGGAGAGCAAAAATCCATTGGTGCGCCCCGTGCCCCCGTCCCACCAGAGGCCGAAGAAGACTATAGGCAAATCATGGGATTTAAATGGAAGTGAGGGGGTGTCAGCACAACTCAAACCCATATTTAGCCCTGACCAAGTGAGAACCAAGCCCAATAAGAGTAACCCATTGCCATCTTGGCTACCACCTCGGGCTGTCTCTCCTCATCCAAGCTAATCAAGTCGAATTCCTACTATGGCGCCAAACTTATCATCATGTTCAGGGGTGACTGCAACTATGTATACAATAAATTTCTTTATGTTTGTCATATTTGAACTAAAACTCTTGAGCCGTCGTTGATCATGTTATTACAAAACATGTCCACACGGTATTTTAATTCTATCCCACTCTATCTCACTGTAGCTAGGCGATTGAGTATTGTTATCTGCGACTTGGGCAACTAAAGGGTTACTCCATCATTTCATTTTTAGAATTATATCGTTCATCCATTTTTGCATAACCAATGCTGTTCGATCAAGAAGTTAAAAAAATCTGATTAATTCAAAAAAAGAAGAAGAAGAAGAACTATCTACTCCGCGAACTCTACAAAATTGAACGATTCGTGTCGTAAACGATAAGTTCTGCGTAGAATCTATGGAAGACCACTGTGACTATGCCATGCATTTACTCCACACCGAAAGGAGACCCGTTGTCTGGTGGCACAGCAGCAGCAGGGGGGGACATGATCCGTCTTTTTTCTTTGCTGATGCTGTACGTGTAAGCTGAAAAGTCTGCAATTCCATAAATTCTTTATGCAAATACTATTTATCATTAACTACTCATTCCCCCCTCTCTCTCCTCATCTCTCTCTCTCTCTCTCTCTCTCTGCGCATGATGTTTGATTTCTGCTGATGGCAGAAAAGCCCCTGCAGAACTGCTGCAAAAATTGAATTCGCCCCCAACTGTATGCAAGTAGTTACCATCAGGTCACTTTTCAACTTCCCCTTCACACGCCACAAACAATGGCAATTCCAGAATGGAAACACCATGCAATAAAGCGTTCTGTTTTAGGGAAATCTTTGTTTTGAAAAAAAGAGTATTTTAGAGAACCAAGAATTTCTCAGTCAAACTACTCCGTACCAGATTCACCTCCTCAGTTCAAGTCCACCTTTACATGTTAGTATTATCATTTTTTTTTTGGGAATCGATATCTGCGTTCCCTTTTTTGATGCAGATGCTCCACTTTCAACGTGAAGTTACTACTAACTTCATGAACAAAGTGGAGCACTTGCATAAAAAAAGGAAGCGCGAATATCAATTTCATTTTTTTTCTTTATCGGCGATTGTTCTATTTATCACCGAAGAAGATTTAAATTTACTAAAGATAAATTTATGTATTTGACTCTAATTGATTGGGAGTGTTCCCTTTACATAGGCGACACCCACCATATCGACGGTGAGCATGGGTTTAACTTTGTCTGGGGCCAAGAGAAGAGAAGGGAAATGGATAGAGTGTTTTGTTTCATTCCCGTCTTTGCCCAAGCGTTTGACATTATGAAAATCAGGATTTTCACACGGAAGTTTGATAAGAGCATCTCCAATCATGCATGTCTTCATTTTGAAGAATCAAGGCACTCCAACCGTGCTTACGAATGAGATTTTCAAAAGTAGAGATAGAAATGAAGAATTGGGTTGGAGTTGGTCAGAATGGTAACGTTCATCAAATTCACTTTTCGAATAAAGAATGATATTTTGCTTCAAACTTTACTCATCTGTTTAGATGTCCTTTAAAACAAAAAACGTCACATGCCAAGGATAAAATTTACCTACTGTCACTAGTTTAAGGGTCGGTTTACAATGGCCTCTCTAGGGTTTTTTTTTTTTCCAAAAAAGATACTCTAATCAGTACCATTGATAATCATCAAATAAAGAAACACAGATAGCACATCCATCCTTCATCAAAGGCATGGATAGCCACGACGGTGGATCCTTCATCAAAGGCATGGATAGCCACGACGGTGGATGGGTTTTCCAAGTAGAAACACCTGATCCTCCAAAACCCTTACAAGCCAAGCAGTGAAACACACCATAACCAACACGCCTGACAAAACTAAACTCACATACACAAAAACATCTCCCATTCATTTCAAATAAGATTTCGAAAACAAAAGAGAAAAGTCTCAAACAGCCAAAGGTAGGATCTGAGCAACTGAACGTAATATACAGAGGCTTTTAGCTATCTCCACCCAAAAATACTACTGCCAAGTGCCAACTATAGCTTTTTAATCTGGATGCGAAGAAACAAAAGCCAAAGAGAAGGCATACTCCATCCAATGACTCACACATGCAGCATTTTCTAGTATTGGTCCTTACCCAAGTCACATAATTTGCGAATCTTGGGCGTGGCTCAAACGGTCGTGTAGATCCCCTTTGGGAGTAGAGGTTGTGGGTTTGACTCCTTGGGAAAGGAGGTGACCCCTTGTGGCTTGTGGTAACAACTAACTCTACTCATGTGTACTGCATGACAAATAAAGGTCACATAATTTGCTTGCGTGTGCGAGAGTGCAAGCGCGAAAGCGTATTTGAAACACATCTAAAACTATAAAAATTTCGCAAGAGCGAAGATTGAGAGCACGAGCGGAGTGCGACGATTGAGAGTGGAAGCGCAGGGCTTTTTGAAGGAGATTGTGCGACTAGGGTCCTTACTGATGTAAAATTATAGAATTCTCCTTTTTACTGGTTCAGTTTTTTCCAGATAGAAGGGCTGTGTTGAATTTCCACAAGAATGAACCCAAAGAAAAGGAATGGAAAGGGTAAAACAGGGAGTGTGAAAATCAACCACTGGAAAAAAAACACACCACTATTGTAGTTTCCACCATAGTTGGTAACACAAGCAACTGAATATAGCCAAAAAATTTCACCTGCTGCAGTGAAATAGATAACAGAGTATACGAAAATATGAGCAACTTTCTTTATGATACAATGACACAGCTTTTCTTGAATCAGAGTCTGCATTAATACCAAAGGCAAGCATCCTTTTATTGGAAATTTGGCTAAAAATGCTGGCCTCATCTACCTCTTATACAATGTACATCTAGAAGCTCCATAAACAGGATATCTAGGCTAACCTTGCTGTAAATCAGAGTAAGCTAGAATTCCAGATTGCAGCTTATAAATTAACTCAATGTCTACCAAGGGAAACAAGTACATAAACTGAAACCATGTTTTCTACCTCTGACCAATTCATCTCAATGTCTACCAAGGGAAAAAAGTACATAAACTGAAACCATGTTTTCTACCTCTGACCAATTCATCCTATTATTTGGCTCTAAGGGTTCCTTCCCTTGTACGAAACCCGGACATTTGCCATTTTTACCTCAAGTTGAAAACAGCCACACCTGATACCAAAAAATGTATTTTCTCATGAACATTATTGATTATACTAGAACTAGAACAAGGCCACGACATGAATCAATCATTAATGAGAAAGAACAAAATACTGTTGCGATAGTCTCAACTCCCTTAAACAATTAGGAACTAGCATCAGATGCATACGAATTACCACACCGAGATGGACTCAAGCAGTTGCACAGTATCAGTCATGACATGCATCAGTCATTAACGAGAAAGAACAAAATACTGTTGCGATAGTTTCGACTCCCTTAAACAATTAGGAACTAGTTTCAGATGCATATGAATTACCACACCGAGATGGACTCAAGCAGTTGCACAGTGGTCTTGAACTGCATTACTTGCTCAGTACAAACCAACAAACCAAAACTTCTTTTCCTATGACTAAAGCTTCAGATTCACTCACAAAGCATTTCGCTTAGCCCATGGATTGTGGTTTGCTGGTGGATTATCTCATGAGACTGATACTCATTTAACTTAATGTTCAGCTAGTGGTTTGAAACTGTTCTCCTCAGCCAAGTGGGTATGGATTTGGAGAACAAATGAACAATACCATTGCTGAGATAGCCAGCTGTCCTGGTCCACACGGGATGTGTTAAGGAAATCTAACAGGATGCACTTATATTCGATAATTCTCAGCTTGACCCAAGCACAACCATCATGCAAGGTTCAAGATCTACTTCAGCCTGCTCTGGAAAGTAGCAAGGTACGAACAGATAGACAAGAGGAGCAGAGGAAGAACCAGTAGATGGTCCTCTTCCCCCTCCAACAATTACCAGTTTAATCCTATGTAGAAGTCTGGGCTCTTAATCAATTTCCGAAAACGCAAAGTATCCACATCCCTAGCAGCAGAGGTCGGCTTGTGCCGTGACCAGAAGCGTAGGTATTGATAAGGAAATCTCTGAATTGATTTGAAGACTTTGATTTGGCCGATATGGAAACAAGAAGCTCACAAACGGGTAATGGGCTTATATTTAACTCACTTTATTCACAGAAACACTTCTACACGATCACACAAATTCAAATACCACCGCAGAGAAGAAAAAGTTCCAAAAACAGATGATGAATGTAGTCCAACATATGCCCTCTGCACAAATCACTTTAGTGGAAGTATTAGAGTAACACTCTCTCACAGTACAATTTTGTACAGAAAATAAAACTGCCACCAATGGATTTCCATGTAGATGCTTCTTTATCTTTGAATTCTTACCAACTATAACATTAAAGGCTTGGGTAAGCAGCATATAACAGATTATATCTTTTTTGCTAGGAATATACCAGATTATCTCACTTCAAAATCTACCACCCTAAACAGCCACTGCCAAAGTATCATCCTATTCTTCCCCACCCACCGCACTAGATATATGTTTCAGTTCACCAAAACTGTCTTATGAGCTAATATCCTTCCACCATCTCCACACGAATCATTTTTTTAAAATCATGAATAAATAAACCTTCAAGTACATGAAATTGATTACACAAACCTCCCCTGCCAACAAAAACCCACAGTGTTCTACCGCCTAACCAGACCACTGAATCTGAAACATAAAACGCCAAACTTTTATTCAATTCAATTCTTTCCGCAAAAAGTCTATTGACTACCAAGTAACTTAAGAAATCAATCAAAATGTCATTTTTTGGAGTAGTCTACCTAAAAACTATAGGTCATAGGTAGAGTAGCCTCTCAATTGCATACACCAAATTTAGGTGGATCAGAGAAATTGGCAACACTTCCAACATAGCATTTTTCATCCGCAGCAGCAATTGCAAAAACCCCCAAAACCATCCCAAATCAATCAACCTTTCACCTTACTGAAAATTGATATAGGGGGATCATTTGACCCACTTGGTTCGCCTAAAGACACTGATTCGCCAGGCGGACCTTTGGATAGACAATTCAGGAATTCAAAAGCCTTTTATACCTTGTACACAAATTCACAGATTTCAGTACATTCCTGATAAAGTCTCGGGTTCAATAACATTGGAGCATAAAACCCATTTCGAAAGGAAATGAATCAAAAAGTGAAAATTAAAGTCAATAAAAGCTACAAATCTGTTCAAAAAAAAGAAAGAAGCTACAAATACAATATGATACTGGGGTGATATCATCGCATTGTCCATATCAGTGCTTAATCTACAAATACTTCCATTCGTGCCGTCGCCCAAAACTTGATCGCCTAAAAATAAGTTAAAACAACAACCCATTCACAAGTACGAGTTCATACACACCCACGGTCCCAAACCCTATAACCCTTGCACACAAACCAAGCGAAAACTCATAAACCCAAATTACTCGGATTAAAACTCATAAACCCAAATTACTCGGATTCATTATTAATATTAGACTTCGGAAAAACCTATCAATCTCAATATGAGCGGGTACAAACCCAGTTCAGCAATTGATCAACCGAAAAATACATACTACTAAACCCTAAACCTTTGCCACATAAATCAAGCGTAAGTTCATACACCCAATTACTCGAATTGATTATTAATAACTGAAAAAAATCTAAATCTCAATAAGATTGGATACAAACCCAGTTCATCTATTGCTCAACCAAAAGCAAAAACAAAAGCAGTAAACAAAAATACATATTATCAATAAGATCCTTAAATTTCCATGATGCTCTTCACCTTGGGCGCGTAGAGAGAGTACACGGTGGCCTGTCTCCTGGCGACCTCCAGCTGAGACTCCCCGTCGGAGAAGGCGTCGGAGATGGCTGACAGCGGCGAGAGGTCCTTGTTCTGTCGAAAAGCGTCGATTGTTCGACGCTTGGTGTACTCCCTGATGTTGTAGTCGGCGAAATCGCGGGTTGTTCGGAGGAAGGAGCGGAGGAGCGAGAGTACTTCTGAGCGGCCGGGAGGTGGTAAGGCGGGTGCCATATTTAGAGAGAGAGAGAGAGAGAGAGAGAGAGAGAGATAGAGATGTAACTAACTACTTTGGGAACAACAATTAAATCGTTCCTCAACTATTAATTGAATTTGTATTTAGTCCCTTAAGCTCCATTATTTTTTTTGTATGAAATTTTTTTCCTGTGTTTATTATTTTTCTTAAACTTTTGTTTACTTTCTCATTGTAATTTTTGAAATTAATAATTCGACTCAACGGAAAGAATAAAAAAGTACAAAAATGTAGCCAATCTTGAAAAATTCATATATTACGACATTTTAGACAAATTAAACAGCTGTTTGGTATTTGTATAATAATTTTTTGGAGGAATGAGTATTTATGAGTGGACAGTCGATGGCATTACAAATTTTTTTTGATTCGTCCCTCAAAACTACTTATTTAAGTCCCTTACCTATTCGATTGATTAATTTGGAGGATGTTTATTTATTGAGTCACATCTGTTTTTTGATATAAAGGTTAAGGGTTCTCAATTTGCTTCTGATAACCAATTCTGTCTACTTTGGCAGATTTCTCACAGAATTTTGTGTCCTCATGTTCTTGGGTTGGGTATGACTCCCTTCCGGTTTCAATCTGCCACTCTCGTCCAGTTTTCAACATTTGTGGGACAATCAAGTTGGTTTCTGACATGGATGTTCTTTTACAAAATTAACGGTTTAGATTATCTTTATCATCTCTATGGACGGACCATAATGCCGAAGCCAATTTGAACCGGAGGATGGAAAATTGGATGGATGGTGTTTTTTTTATCAGCAAAGAAAAGGGTTTTCACACAATTTAAAAAATGATACAAAAGAGAAGGGGGGCGGCTATTCGCAGCCCTCTATTTCCTCCCTTAACCCATTTCCTTCCCTTAACCCGCCACTCATATATTTAATATAAAATTTACTTCAAACAACCCACAAATTTCACCTAAACTTCCTAGTATACCCCTCACTCCATCCCCTCTCTCTTGGTTTCCATTGCCACTGCCACCACTACCACCGCCACCACAGACCTCCATCGCAGCCACCACAAACCTCCATCGTAGCCACCATTGACCTTCATAACCACCACCATTGATCTCTTCTCTCTCGTTGTTCTCTCCCTCCCTCCTTTGTATCTTTACCGCGCACCACATTGCACCATTGCCGAACCACCACCTCCATAACCGTCACCACTGAACCACCACCACAACAACATTTTCAATTTTTTCACCAATACTAGGTTTAAGATGGCTGTGAAACCATTTTTGTTTGTGAGCATGTGAGATTGAAAACGAAGCCCACGTAATCAGTTCAAAATTGAAAAATAAAAAATTTGTGCTGACGATGAAGACGTTTGGTCTGTAAATGTCGAAATTATTAGCATTAAACGACATTTAAAAACAAATTTTAGTATATATTTTGGTATTTGGTTACCGAAATTTTATTTCACAAAATTATTTTGACTTACATTTGAATTTGGAACCTGAATGTCGAAAAAGTTAATGTTATACGATAGGTAATTACCGAAATTACGTAGGTATTACGGTAACTAATTACTGAATTTATATTTCACAAAAAATAAGTTTTTATGACTTAAATTTTGAAACATGATTGTCGAAAATATTAGTAATATTCGGTAGTTAAAAGTCGAAAAAAGTACACTTTTTCGGACCTCAAAATCCAAAAATCTTGGTCAGAAAAATCGAAAAAATCTAGATGGAAGAAGGAGGAAATTGATTGAGATTGAGATGTTGAAAAAACGTGAAAGAGAGGAGAAGAGAGAAGATGATAATGAATTTAATTCAATTTCCATATTCATATCAAAACTTACAAATGGGTCATCTTGTTCTATTTTAATGGAAGGAGAAGAACCCTCCATTGATACAATATATAATCATTGCTTCTCCATTGAGATTGAAGTGAACAAGGGAAGAATTGAAAAGTTTAAGAGATGATAAAGAGTGAGAGAGGAGTCGAGAGAATTTGAATAGGCAGGAGGTCGAAATTATTAGCATTGTGAACTTGAACTTTTTTTTTTTTTGATCGGCTAAACTGTTAAGGAAGAAGTGGAAGGGAGGAAGAAGATGAGGGCAACTAGGTCATTTTGCATTGGGGGTCATGTTTGTAATTAATTTTAAAATTTTGGCTGCTACGAATTACTCATGTCCGCCTCGAATTGCACTTGGCCACATGGAATTTCACTTGGCCGCGTCGAATTGCACTAAGCCGCGTGGCCGCTTCGAATTGCACTAGGCCGCATGGCCGCGTCGAATTGCACTTGGCCGCGTCTAATTACACTTGGCCCCGTTTAATTTCACTTGGCCGCATCGAATTGCACAGCCAAGTGCAATTTGAGGCGGCCAAGAGTAATTCAACGCGGCCAGGTGCAATTCGACGCGACCAAGAGTAATTCGTAGCGGTCAAGTGCAATTCAATGTGGCCAAGTGCAAATCGATGCGGCCAAGAGTAATACGTAGCGGCCAAGTGTAATTCGATGCAGCAAAAATTAATTTATCTATAGCTTATCTCACTTGTTGTAATGACTTGGATACCCTCAACCTTAAATCTCCCTCTAATTTAGGGTTTGGATTAGGTTATTTTAGTTGTTTGTTGGCAGAAGATCAAGTAGTGGTGCCCATACCTATATAGAAGTGCAATTTGATGTGGCCAAGTGCAATTCGATACAGCCAAGAGTAATTTGTAGCAGGGAAGTGCAATTCGATGCACAGACCTCCATCGCAGCCACCATTGACCTTCATAACCACCACCATTGATCTCTTCTCTCTCTTCGTTCTCTCCCTCCCTCCTCTGTATCTTCACCGCGCACCATGTTGCACCATTGCTGAACCACCACCTCCATAACTGTCACCACTGAACCACCACCACAACATTTTCAATTTTTTCACCAACAATAGGTTTAAGATGGCTATGAAACCATTTTTGTCTGTGAGCATGTGAGATCGAAAACGAACCCCACGTAATCAGTTCAAAATTGAAAAATCAAAAATTTGTGCTGACGATGAAGACGTTCGGTCTGTAAATGTCGAAATTATTAGCATTAAACGACATTTAAAAACAGAATTTTAGTAAATATTCTGGTATTTGGTTACCGAAATTTTATTTCACAAAATCATTTTGACTTACATTTGAATTTGGAACCTGAATGTCGAAAAAGTTAATGTTATACAATAGCTAGGTAATTACCGAAATTACGTAGGTATTACGGTAATTAATTACCGAATTTATATTTCACAAAAAATAAGGTTTTGTGACTTAAATTTTGAAACATGATTGTCAAAAATATTAGTAATATTTGGTTGTTTTTTTTTTTTCAATCGTTAATGGTATTATTAATTACTGCATAACAGAAACATCAAAGGAAGCTTCCCTTTGAACCCAGCTCGGAAAGTTCCGTTGCCAAGTTAAAGGGGCCTCTAAAGATAGGGCATGTTTGGCTAAAGCATTAGCCACCCTATTACCATCTCGTGGAATAAAATGAAAAGAACAAGACTGAAAACGACTAACAAAAGATAAAGTGTCCCTAACTACGACCTCCAGACATGCTTTAATCTGACATTTTCCTTGCAGCATAGTAATATTCGGTTGTTAAATGTCGAAAAAAGTACACTTTTTTGGACCTCAAAATCCGAAAATATTGGTTAGAAAAATCAAAAAAATCTAGATGGAAGAAGGAGGAAATCAACTGAGATTGAGATGTTGAAAAAACGTGAAAGAGTGGAGAAGAGAGAAGGTGATGATGAATTTAATTCAATTTCCATATTCGTATCAAAACTTACAAATGGGTCATCTTGTTCTATTTCAATGGAAGGAGAAGAACCCTCCATTGATACAATATATAATCATTGCTTCTCCATTGAGATTGAAATGAACAAGGGAAGAACTGAAAAGTTAAAAAGATGATAAAGAGTGAGAGAGGAGTCGAGAGAATTTGAATAGGGAGGAGGTCGAAATTATTAGCATTGTGAACTTGAACTGTTTTTTTTTTTTTTTGATCGGCTAAACTGTTAAGGAAGAAGGGGAAGGGAGGAAGAAGATGAGGGCAATTAGGTCATTTTGCATTGGGGGTCATGTTTGTAATTAATTGTAAAATTTTGGCTGCTGCGAATTACTCATATCCGCCTCGAATTGCACTTGGCCGCATGTAATTACACTTGGCCGCGTCTAATTGCACTAGGCCGTTTCAAATTGCACTTGGCTGCGTGGCCGCGTCGAATTACACTTGGAGGAGTCTAATTACAATTGGCCGCGTTTTATTGCACTTGGCCGCATCGAATTGCACGGCCAAGTGCAATTTGAGGCGGCCAAGTGCAATTTGAGGCGGTCAAGAGTAATTTAACGCGGCCAAGTGCAATTAGACGCGACCAAGTGTAATTCGAAGCGGCCAAGAGTAATTCATAGCGGCCAAGTGCAATTCGATGCGGCCAAAAGAGTAATTCGATACGCCAAGTGCAATTCAATGTGGCCAAGATTAATTCGTAGTGGCCAAGTGTAATTTGATGCAGCAAAAATTAATTTATCTATAGCTTATCTCACTTGTTATAATGACTTGGATGCCCTCAACCTTAAATTCCCTCTAATTTAGGGTTTGCATTAGGTTATTTTAGTTGTTTGTTGGCAGATGATCAAGTAGTGGTGCCCATACCTATATAGAAGTGCAATTCGATGCGGCCAAATGCAATTCGATGCGGCCAAGAGTAATTAGTAGCGGGGCAGTGCAATTCGATGCGGCCAAAAGCAATTCAAAGCGGCCAAGTGCAATTCGATGTGGCTAAGAATTATGCATAGTAATCACACTTTCACACTTTCAATTCCCATGCATATATACCACGCGTTTATACTAGTTTAGTGTTTTTAGAAATCATTCTTCTCTAGCAATTGTTTTCTTTGGTAATAGCTAGGGCTGTCCAAGAAAAACTGAGAACCGTGAAACCGGTCCGGACCGATCCGATCCGTGCTTTTTGGATTTTGTCCGTGGATTAATGGTCCGGACACGGATTTGAAAATTAAAAAACCGTGAGATACGGATTAGGATTGGATTTTCATTTCAAAACCGTGGCTTAACCGAACCGAACTGTGAGATATTTAAAAAATAAAAATATAGATATGTGTGTGTAATATATATAAATAATTATAATTTTACTAATTCGCTTGTTTGTTTTGAGAAACTAATTTACTATTTTTTGTTTCGTTTTTATGGGATGTAATAAGTAGATCATGCTTGATCAAAATTTGTGTATTTTGGACAATGCTTAATTTTATTTGGTTGCTGCCTTGCAGCCTTTACCATGTTTATTGCCTTAATGTCTTTACTACCTTTTCAATTTGGACAATGTTTATGGAAATTAGTGTTTGCATTTTTATTTGGAATATGATCATAGTAGTAGCATCATTTTATTTTTTGGAGAAAAATCCGTGAATAAAACCGGGACCGAACCGTGACTTACGGTTCAAAATCCGAACCGAACCGTGAGACTTTTGGATTAGGATTGGATTATATTTTCTAAAAACCGTGAGATACGGATTAGGATTGGATTCATACGAATCCGATCCAATCCGGACCGTGGACAGCCCTAGTAATAGCTGCTTCAATGACCGAAGCCGAGACCATATGTAGTTGCAGAACCACTACAGGATTACCGGACAACAACCAATACATGTGGTGGTTGGTCGACCAATTGAAGTTACGAAAAATCCACAACCCACCATGGAAGAGGTATTCAAGCTAATTACACCCTCCTCTATGTAAGTATTGCATTACGTAGTGATTATCTATCCGAGTTGACGCCTTCAGATCGATGCATTTCTATGGGCGATTCCAATGTGGGAGAGGTGTTTAGCTCCCTATTTGAAGGAAAATGTCAAAAATGAACACCCCTTCCTCTCCAAGTAGGAATGTCAATGTGATGCGTGCCTTACTTTGCCTACATAAATAGCAAATCGTCCACCAAAATGTTACTTTGACAGCTAAAACCAATTCTCTTTACTCGAAGTTCTGTATTTGCCTCCATTTTTTTTTGGTAATTCCTTTCTGTTTTTTTTTTTTTTAATTCAATATGGGACTAATGGTGGTGAAGGGATAGATTATATGGGTTATTTATTTGCCTCCTGATCTTCTTTGGAAGGTGAATGAAGTGCACAGACAGTTTGTCGAAGCGCTTCAAGACCTTTTTCGAGAGGCACAAAGCAAGGGTGGGCTATGCTGATCTTAATTTGAGAGTTTTTTTGATCAGTACTTTGATTTGCCGCCTCCTCCCTCTTCCTCGTATCTTCTTTGTTGTCCATGCCATCTGTTGTATCATCGACACATTCTCCCAATTTATTTGCTTCGTTGTTTAGCTAGCTTGTTTCTTTTCCTTCCTATTTCGTTAGGGGAATAAAAGTATTAGGAGAGTTTTACTTCAGGGGTGGATGATCTTTCAAAGGGGTCCGACCGATGAACTACTTACCTCGTGATTGATCTCTTAGTCAACTGTCATGTACGCATAACATAGAATGTGTAAAATTTGCAGCCTAGCATTTGGCATCCAGATGTAACAAGTGAACCTAATCGCAATCAAATAATCAAATCAAACATCATATATACCTTTGCTGGCATAGTTGTAACAAGTTGGCACTGACATCCACGCTCTCATGTTCAAAGTTTTTGTTTCGGATCAATTAAAATATGGAATTTTGTTAAACTTTCATTGAGTTTCATGCAATGGAAGAGCCAAGATCTCCACTCGGGAGGGGCCGAACTAAGATGAATTATTTTTTTTTGACAAAAATGAAATTCAGATTGATTAAGTATATTAAAATAGAGTTTAAAATTTAATTAAGTATACTAAAAAAGGCTTTAACCATCAAAATGATAAGATGTGTTTTGTGTTTCTTTTTTTTTTTCCTCCCTAAAATGAAAATTTTGAAATGACCTATGAGAATGTTATTCTATTTTACATGTGCCAAATTGAGTGACAACCAAATGATGAACACATTATGCTCCTTACATTTTTCCAAAATAAAAATTTTGAAATGACCTATGAGAGTGTTATTTCATTTCACATATGGCAAATTGAGTGATAGCCAAATGATGAGCACATTATGCTTCTTACACTAGGTGAGGGTTCAAATCTCACCAACTTCATCCCCTTTCTCCTAAATTAGTACTGGTTTATTTTGTTTTAAAACAAAAAAACTTCACATGCAAAAAAAAAAAAAACACTTAGAGGGGCCTTGGCCACCCTAGCCCCTTAATGGCTTTGCCATTGGTGTCTTGGTAGTGGACAGCGTGATCGATCTCTCCAATTCTCTCATTGGACTGCATACCGAGTTATAAACCAAATGACATTGACACCCAAATGTGAGGTTAAGCTAAGGAAAGTTTTTTGACACTCAAAACATAAACAAAAATTACTAATAGCACTGAGTGTCAGAAAATTTGAATCCCTGCTAAATTTGAACCCCAACTTCCATTGATCTCTTATACCCTGGCCGGCCATCCATGGAAGCTGGGGTTCAAATTTTCAATTCTTCTATTTCTATTCTGAGGGTGCCACTTAGAGCATCCACAGTGGACTAATCAAATTTGGATAATTAAAAGTTGCCACATCACCTTTTGATTATCCATTTAAGGTATTGCTAAGATTAGCAATATAGTGTCCACAGTGGCATAATCGAACATTGAATAATCAAAACTTGCCACATCATCTTTTCAACCTGTAAAAATTTAAAAATTGTTACCATATAAAATATTTTTCTTAAAATAGTTTTCAAATTAATAAAAACATGTTATTAGAAATAGAAAATAATTTTTTGAAAACTTTTATTTTGGAAAACACATTTCCAAAAAAGTTTTAAAAAAAACAGTTTTTGAAAAAAAAAAAGACAGTTTTAAAAAAACAGTTTTTAATAATAAAAAAATAGTTTTGAAAAACGGTCTAACTGTTTTTGTAAAAAAAAAAAAGAACTTTCAAAAATATTTTTCGTAGAAACATTGTTGAGAGAGGGAGAAAGAGAGAGAATGTTTTGGTTATTGGCAAAAAGTTGCTAGTTTTGATTATCTAAGGGTATCCACAATGCTATAATCAAAAATTGATAATCAAAAGTTGCCACATCAGCTTTTGATTATTCATTTAAGAGATTGCTAAGGTTAGCAATATCGATGTCTACAATGGCATAATCAAAATTGGATAACCAAAATTTGTCACATCATCTTTTCAAAGTACAAAAAATGTAAAACTGTGAACAATAGAAAATAGTTTTCCTAAAAATAGTTTTGAAACTAATAAAAACTATTTATTAGAAATAGAAAATAGTTTTTGAAACTTTTTTTTGAAAAAAAAAACTATTTTTAAAAACTGTTTTCTAAATAAAAAAAATTAGTAAAATTTTTATTTTCAAAGATATTGTTCAAAAGAAAGTGAGAGGAAAATGCGAGAGAGATAAAATATTTTTGTGTAATAATTGATGTATTTGATTGAGAATATGTAGGGTCTATTAAATTTGGTTATTGTCAAAAGGTTGCTAGTTTTGATTATCAAAAGTCTAAAATTTGATTATTTTTAAGGAGGTTGTTAAGTTTGATTATAGCATTGTGAGCCATATTTTGTACAAATATTGTTAACTTAAAAACTTTTTACTTTTGATTATAGCATTTTGATTATAAGAGTATCCACAATGCTATAATCAAAAATAGATAACCAAAAGTTGCCACATCAGCTTTTGATTATCCATTTAAGAGATTGTTAAGATTAACAATGTAGAGGTTCACAATGGTATAATCAAAATTAAATAACCAAAAGTTGCCACATCACCTTTTTAAATTACAAAAAAAAAAAAACTAAAAACTGTGAACATAGGAAATAGTTTTCCTAAAATAATTTTGAGACTAATAAAAACTATTTAAAATAGAAAATAATTTTTGAACTTTCTTCAAAACTTAAAAAAAAAAACAGTTTAAAGAAAAATAACTTTTGTATAACTACGGTTTTTGAAAAAATAGTTTTTATATAAGAAAAGATTTTGAAAAAATATATTTTCTTGTACAAAACAATTTTTGGGGGAAAACTATTTTTTTAAAACAATTTTAAAAAAATAGTGAAATATTTTTTTTGAAAACATTGTTGAAAAAGAAAAAGAAAAAGGGGAAGGGGGGGAGATGGAAGAGAGAGAACAATTTTTTTGTAATAATGTGTCAATTATTAAATTTGGTTATTGGCAAAAGGTTGTTAGTTTTGATTATTCAAAGTCTAAAATTTGATTATTTCTAAGAAGGTTGTTAAGTTTGATTATAGCATTGTGAGCCATATTTTGCACTAATATTGTTAACTTTAAAAATCTATCACTTTTGGTTATGCCATTGTGGATACTCTAAGAGCCAAAATTTGATGAGTTGCTAAGTGATTGTTAAGTTTGGTTATGCCACTGTGAGCACTTTTTTGAGGAAACATTGCTAACTTTAACAACCTTATACTTTTGGTTATTCCACTGTAGATGCTGTTAGGATTCACTAGCGTGCCACCTCAACTTGTGATTCAGAATAGGAAGAAAATCTAGATGGAGAAATCACAATCTTCCAACAATAAGTCCCCAAAATAAAATTAAAAACCTTTGGTCAGGTGGGCATAATCAAAAAGCAACTAAAGGGCTTTCATCCAAGAAGTCGGAATTTTGAATATCAAACGCCAAATATTCCAAATCTTGAGTTACTGGAGGTTTGTCTGACCATTAAACTTTAGGGCTCTAGAATTAGTCGGAGTGCGCGCAAGTTGTCATGGACATCCGGTTTTTAAGAAAACAATGAATCTCTACAATAGAAGAAATAAGTGGTCTTGATAGGAATTAACATACACATTTCCAAATAAATTGGGTTTCCTGTGTTCCAGAGTCTTCCACAATTTTATAGTACCATTCCATTTTAGCTTTGGAAACTTGTATACACTAGATACCACATGCATCACAAAAGATGGAATTTTCAAACTTATATTTGGACCTTTGAACTTATGAGGAAGACTGAAAAGTGGAGGAGAAATGTAATAGAAAAAAAGGGTAAACATGAAGTTGCCTTCCATCTAAGTTGGTAGAGCAGGTAACCCCACATTCCTTTCTCTTAGTAGGATTTTTTTAAATTGAAAATAGATGTATTCACTTTGAAGAAAGAAGGATTGTTTTTTTTCCATAATAAATACATGTGCGTGAAGTTAGCTGCTTGGAATTTTTTAACGCTCATATCACGTGGTAATATCTTACTTTGGACTTGAAATAGATGCATTGAAATTTCCTACAAATAGCTATTCAATGTTGAGACGTCTGCAAATTTAGTTTATGAAGAAAACTGCTTGTGACGTAATAGGGGTGGGTTTTTTTTTTTTTTTTTGTCATTTGTTATTCCTAATCTACTATATTCTAGGGGACTTGAGGAGAGGGATGCCCATGTGTGTCGGAGTATAAAGAAGACACCAACTGCACTCCACTCTACTTGTAACGGTGTCATCTTATTTTTCTTCTCCTTAATTAAAAACCAGTTTTTTAATGTATAAACAAGCCAAGGTTTGAACATGTTTTGAAACTCATTTCGAGTCATGTTTGAGTTAATTAAATTCGACTTTCCTTCAATTCAATTGTAAGTACCTTAAGACTAGCCCCGTTCTGCTAAGTTTTCTTTAAAAAATAAGTAATTATGTGTAATTTTCAAACTTAAAAATAATGTATTTGTTGAAACAATTTGTCAAAAAAAAGAAAAAAGAAAAGGAGCAGTGTACTAGGGATGGAATTAATTATGCATTATTTACAAACAAAAGTATTTGGTTATTTGAGAAAAATCAATACACTCTTGGCCGCATCGAATTTCCCTTGACTGCTACGAATTACTCTTGGACGCGTTGAATACGCGTTGAATTGCACTTGGCAGCATCGAATTACTTTTGGCCAAATCGAATTGCACTTGGCCGCATCGAATTGCACTTGGCTGCTGAGAATTACTCATGTCCATCTCAAATTGCACTTGGCCGCGTGGAATTACATTTGACCATGTCGAATTGCACTTGGCCGAGTCGCCGCGTCGAATTGCACTTGGCCGCGTTGAATTGCATGGCCAAGTGCAATTCGAGGCGGCCAAGTGCAATTAGAAGCGGTTATGAGTAATTCGACGCGGCCTGATGCAATTCGATGCGGCAAGGTGCAATTCAACGCGGCAAAGAGTAATTCGTAGCGGTCAAGTGCAATTCGATGCGGCCAATTACAATTCAACGCGTCCAAGAGTAATTCATAGCGGTCAACAGAAATTTGATACGGGCAAAACTAATTTATCTATAGCTTATCTCACTTGTTGCGAATAGCCGCCCCCAAGAGAAGCCCTGAAGCCGGTCCTGGTGTTCTTCTCCATGAATTTCTCAATTATCAGAGAAAAAACAAACATACAATTGCTTTCACAGATATTTATGCAGAATAAAAGGCTCATATTCATACACATTGATCCAACTTATTGTACTTTTCCTTCCTTTTCTTTCAATCAAGACATTTGTTATCCTCTCTTCTATTTGCACTTAAAATATGTTAGTATACAAAACACAATTCTAGCAAAATACATCTCATCCAGTGCTATGTAATTTGAGAGTTCACAAGTTCCACAGGACCACTTCAGAAGACCAAAATGGGCCTTTAAACATTGATAAAAGTTGCACCTTCCAGCACAGTTTTAGGCAGTGGTTTTCTGTTGCTGCACCACCAGCACAGATGCTCTGCCCTTGAGATCCGATGATGAAAGAATGTCTCCGATCACTCCCATCTCCGGCAACTCACTCCACTCTTTCAACCCTGACGTCTGTGGAAACTCCACACCCCAATGTCTCCCCACGATTATAAGGTTGAATTCGTCCACCATTTCCCTTACTATTAACGCGGTTTCCGCCCCATCTTTCACTACCTCCTCCACGTAAACCACTTCCTCCCCACCAACGTTCGTAAACTCGTTCAACACCTCAGAGTCTAGCTTTTTCTCCTCATCAGAAGCTTCACATACCATGGGAATGAAATTAACCATGGTTAGTCTGATGCCCGAGGTCCTACTCTTTGCCATCCGTTTGGCGTAAAACAATGCCTCACGGTCATCGCTTCCCCCAAAAAAGATCACCGCCACACGTTGCTGCTGCTGCTGTGAGAGGTCCCCCTGATGGCGACCACGATCAACTAGGATCCCAACAGAACAAGGAGCCATGTCAAGGATTTTACAATTAACTGACCTCAGCTCAAAATCTTCCGACTCAACCGTCCCATCAACTGCCCATTTTCGGTGAAATGGGATTACTATTAGGGAAGCAGTTTTGTTCAGCGCAAGAGTACATATATCTTCATGCATTAGTTTTCGCGGAGAAATCGCCGTGAAGGCCAGTGCGCAGATGCTGCCTTTGTGCCTTCTCTCATGGCGACCGAAAGCGTAGACCACATCGCCGGAGTAGGGGCTTTCTTCAGGATTTTGATGATTTTCGTGAGAGATGAAGAGGGGATGAGCTCGACCATGGAGCTCAATTAGGTGAAGGGCATAAACCATCATAGGGTTTTCTTTGGTCGGACAGGAGATGTCGATGAGGTTGAGGAAAGCCAGGATGTTGTCTGGCCTGTGGATACACATGACTATACGTATCTCACCACCTTGTTTGGAATGCATGATGCTTCTTTTTTGGTAGCCTGCATATTTCTGCGACGGATCGTAGAGTTGTTTTACCAAGAGTGGAATGACCACTGATGCCACTGCTGTGCTAATCACAAGCAATGCAAACGTCTCCTCATTGAATGCCTGCAGCAGTACATATAAAAGAGAAACTTAGTTTAAAAGGCATCTAGCCATGGTTTTGAAGCATTTTATGTCGTTGAGTTTCAACATTTGGGAAGAAATAACATCAGGTTGCATCCACTATGGTTGCAACATGGAAAAATGTGCTGCGTTCACCTATGAAAAATATCACAAAAAAAATCAAAAGATGCAGAATTGGGACACTTAAAACTGCCAGAAAATACAATTTGCGAGGGATTCATCAAATCAGGGATAGATTTGGGATCCCAACCTAGGGGAGGCAACCTCCTGTAATATTCTGACCTAGTGGGTGCGAGCTCCTGATTTTGCGGTTATTGGCGGTGGATCTAGGGGGAGACCTCTCCCCACTAGATCCACCCCTGCAACCAATGTGAACGTGCAGGCAACAATTCTGGACTATAGAGGTACTATGTGCACTTTTCTACATCTCTCCAATCCTGTATATCTAGAATTTATGAAAATAATAGCGTATGTAAGTAGGGTAACACAGAACATACAAACAGAATTTACTTACAGAAACTTCATACAGAATAGTATGGCTCATTTACATGTACCTATTGGGCATGAAAAAAGTCCCATCATCTTAGTTTGCAAACATGCCAAAGATACATCAAATAGTTTTTCTGGATACGTAAATCTTGTCAGAAAAGCACATTTCATTTAAATAAACAACTAAAATGATGAGAGCATGTACGTGGCCAATTCCTATAAATCAGTGCGATCTCGAATAAAGGGGAAATTCATTGAAGGCGAGTTTTGTTACCCGATCATCTCTGAAGAAGCTGTAGAAGGACATTTGAACGATGCCTTTAGAGCTCATGATGAGGCCCAAGGCTAGAGCATCCTTGAAGGGCACTCGGCAAATACATGCAGGTATGATACACGCAACAACCTTCGCCAAGAAAACCACAATGATGAGGACGACAATAGAAATAGCATACGGGTTAGACAGATCGATGGCTTGCAGATTCACCCTCAATGAGATCAAGGTCATGAAAAGCGGTATAAACAGACCGGAAACAAAGGAATCGAGCTTATCAGCCAATGCAGACCCCAGTGGCGGTCCATCCGGTACAGCAAATCCGATGATAAAAGGACCCAATATAGGAAATTCTCCAATCCAGTGAGTAAATGCACCAGCGAGTAAAATAAGCAGAATGACAGAGTAAATGTATGAGTCCTTGACAGGCCTTCCTTCTGGTGTCTGTTTGACGATCCATAGCATTGCAGGCCGAATGATGATAATAACAACAAGAATGAAACAAATAACCAATCCGATGCGCTGAAGTGCGCTTGATAACGAATGGTCATTCATGAAAGACCTAAGCGTATTCATTATGAACGCCAGACTTATGCCTAGTACTTCACTGGAGAGAGATGAGGCTAGTGCTAACCGACCGAGCTCTGAATTGAGGATTTTGAGCTCTTTGAGAAGCATAGCCACGACCACAAATGGGCTCACGGTTTGTAAACTGGAAACAAATAGTAGACTAGCTGTTGAACCATCGTCCTTGTCTCTTATGAATTCTTTTAGGAGCACTTCAGAGGTCATATTACCAACCATGAAGGGGACCATGAGGGCTAGAATGCCTACTGCAAATGCTTTTTTTCCAGTTGTATTTACCACGCTCAAATCCATTTTCACTCCCACCAGAAACATAAAAAGCATGTAACCGAACAGTGTCAATGTACCAATCACTCCTTGGGTGTCTATTGGAAACAACCTCTTTGTTAGATCCCTGAACTTCTTGGGTAGTGTAGGTCCAAGGATTATACCAGCCTAGATCACAATAAAGGTACAAATAGAAATGTTTATCATACAAATAGAGTGCATCATTTTTAATCGGAGACAAATAGAGTACATTGATCATCAGTCAGCCACTATGATTCAACAAGGCTCATGCTGTTAAGCTAAACAATTGTCTAACTCTGAAGGACATGATGTTACATAGGCTCTTTTAAATTTGTGAAATACTCGTTTTGGAAACTTGGATGCGTTCATGTATGAGATACGTCTACGGCATTGTCTTGTGGGAAATACAGATACAGCTACGCTCAAGCAGTAGAGTTATCAAAAAATTTATGCATAAAAGGGTAATTCTACACATAAAGCTCTACATTAGTTCTTTAAAAAATATGTTTCACCTCAAACAAAATGAATCCAGAAAAGTGATATTTAACTGTGTCAATGTACTTATCCATGGGAATTAGTTGAATGTGATTGACCCAAACCAATGTAATGTAGCTGATCAGGATTGCAGTGAATTGTTAATGAAAATCTGATTATCGAAAAACCATAATAGTTGTTCATCTAGTGAACCATAAATTTGTCTTGGAATAGAGTAAAAGCATCAACAGAAGTAATTGCAGACAACAAGAGATTATCTGGCTGATAAAAAACGCAAGACATTATCCGAAAGACTTCCCACAACAACAACAAAAAAGGGTGCAAGAAAAGTAAATGTGATGCAACAAACAGTAGAAAACTCATTGCTACCTATTCCCCATGGAGTGTGACTCTTGGATATCTAGTTTCTGGCAAGTCCATTGTTAAGAAATTATGGAGAATTCTAGCCATTTGATATAGCATCTTCTTCAAACTGACAATTTTGAAAGCAAACTAATTCTAGCAATGAGAGTCCAATTTGGGTTTTCAAAGTTGTTGGTAATAGATTTGAGAGTCAATCTCTTGTTGGCCAAATCAAGAGAAATGATTAAAATTGTGATGGTGTTGCTGCAAGCACAAAAAAGATCCAGTGACTGTTTTAGGGACAAAGTGGTAAAAATTTAATATAATGAGAAGTAATATAGAACCAAAGTATTCATGCGAAAATCCCCCATGATGGAGTTTATGACAACTTTTTGGCTGACAAGAGGGATCAAATGGTATTACCTCATTTGTTTTGGAATGTAGTTCTCTATTTGATACAATGGGTATTCAGAATCAAGATCATCTCATGTGACAGATCTGTCACGTGATAGCTTCCCATCTGACAATCCTAGCCATTCATTTTGAAGGCATTAGTGCCATTTGTCATCCATGTAAAAAAGAAAGGTTCAAATCTATTTAATATACGGATTTGAAAATGGATAATATTTGTCTTAAGAGGGATTTCTCTAAAACCAAAATATAACTCAACCAAGACCCTTATGTTCGATCAACATGATTTTGTCCATGGATGATCAGCACCTCGAGATCAACAAAATGAATGGCTTTGTCGTTAAATTAAATTGTGGTTATGTATCACATGAGGGATCATCACATGAGAGGATCCTTTCTCAATTATTCAATACACCCGGAGTACTACTTGGCGTTGTCCATATGGTGCTCCCGGAAATAAAAAAGCAATGAATTTAGAGGGTAAGACATAATGAGACACTTTTGTTACGTGAGTGAGAAACGAGGGGTGACCTACATGGTGTGTGCTGCGATTTCAAAATTTCGAGGAGCACCATGTTGCGATGCCAATGGTACTCTGGGAATACCTAATAATTTTCCTGTTATTACTAGTAATTGTTTGACACCAAGAGGTATTGCAAGCAAAATCTAAGAGGTTAAAAACCCCCTTTAATTAGGTCTGGCTTTCCCTAAAATCATGCTCTAATGGAGACCTTTCAAATACAAACTCAACAATCGTCGCATGAAAGCCGCTCTTCTTATCCAACTCCAAGGGAATTCCAGGCATGTTAGGATCCAGGATCTCTCTCAGAGAAAAGAAAATGCAGGAGAAATTGGAAATACATAAACATAATTATTTTCATGGGTAATCAAACTTCTTATAGTTTAGTTTTTATCTCTTCAAAGTTGTTTGGCCAAAACTATAACGTTTAACCAAAAGAATTAAAGAACTCATTAGATTCGAGAAATGATGCTGTGATGCGATGATCCCTCATGATGCAAGAATGGGGCCCACCATGGTCCTATTTAACAAACCGAGCCGGTCATTTCATACAGATTGATGCATAAATCATCCATAGAAAAAAGTAGGTTGATCAGATATCAAGTAAAAACTTGGTCGAAAATTTATTTTTGAAGCAACAGACGGTCAGACTCTAACCGCCAAATGCTCGAAGGACAAACAATCGTCGTTCAAATGATACAGATGTCCAATAAACCTAATTTTTTTGCATGGATGACAAACGCATGGCCATGTTTACCAACAAAAAGAACAATATGGATCATCAAAACCGGCCGTGGCATGTCCCATTTTGTATCACATGAAGACACGAGCGATCACGCGAGAAATTGTAATCATCGTCGCTTAGATTCTAAACAAATTCTTTTAAAATCCAAACCTGAGAATGCAAAAAGCTGCTTTTGCATGATATGCCTTTATCCTAAACCCTATCAAACCCATGTTTATTCACAGAAAAGCCCATGAAAAGCACAAACAAACACTGTACAGAACAAAATATGAAAATTCTCTTCCTATCAGAAATTCAGAATTCAAGAAAATAAGAGACAAAAAGGGTAAAGAGGGAAAAGATACAAAATTTACCATAATTTCAGAGAAAAGCTTGGGAATGCCAAGGCGCTTGAGGGGGTAATGGAGGAAGTGGGTGAGGGCAAAAATGACCACCATTTGTACCTCCAATGCAGGGACTGAATATGTGAAGGGGTCTTTGTGTTCCCATAATCCCAATGAATGAACCTTTGGAGGGAACCTGAGGCAGAGGCCATAGCTTTTGTAGACGCCTGTTGAGTTGTGCCGGGTATTGTTCATTGAGGCTGAAATTCTAGAGAGAGAGAGAGAGAGGTAAAGGAATTTTTTACAGAGAGATAATGGAGGGGGAAAGAATGGAAATGGAGGGATTTAAAGAGGGTTTTTGGATGAGGAGGAAACAGGGGATATGAGAGTTTGCCCATATTTGGGTAATTTTAACTTGGTTTCAGCTGGCTCTTAAAGACTTTTTTATGGCCAATTCAAACTTTACTATTTTTCCTGTTGTTTTGATTTTTGTTTTTGGGAATGACAAAATATTTATTCCCCTTTATTCTAATGGTAGCAAAATTTTACTCCGTAAATTTCACCCATCGTATGGTATTATTACTATGAGATCATAATGACATACATGAAAAGAATACATCGCGACTGCAATTATCTTTGTTGGAATGCCGACAATGAGAAATCGTAGAGATACATAAGCGAATAATGGCATGGGAAGGGTTCTATTGGAGACGCACATGCAATAAGCGAATAATGGCATGGGAAGGGTTCTATTGGAGACGCACATGCAATATGAGCTTGATAAAATTAACGACAGTGGTTGTGGTGGTGTCAAATCCTTGAGTATATGATTTTGTATTAAGGTGTCCAAATTATTAAATTTCATTTTTGTTGACAATAAATGTCATGTGGCGACACAGGATGCCACGCGGCATTCCAAACTTTACCCAGATCCATCACCCACTCATATTCAAAATCAAACTCCAAAGACCAAAACTGCATGTAGTGTAACTTGGTTCAGAGGGATTTTACTTTTTACTCACAAAAATGATTTGAACTGTATAATCTGGGGAAGATGCAAACAAAATATTTTGATATAAATAAAGAACAATCTCTTGCACCCGTAATTTTGAAAATGTCAGCGCCACATCGTAATTTTTGAAAATGTGAGTGCCATATCGTAATTTTAAAAATGTTAGTGCCACATCATTAATACTATCGTTTCGCCCATAAAAAATAAAAATATTATTGATTCAGCGTCGCAGTTGATCATGTGCATTGCCAATATAAGGTGACAGAATTTTTTGCAATTCCCAATGAATAAAGAATTCACAGCATATTGTGCACTACTTTAGCAAACTTAATAAAAAAAAATCCCAGAAATGAAATATCAAATGGGGAATAAAGAGGTCATAAATCCTCAACAAAAGTATGGCATATTGCGCAGATAATCACCAAAGAATACTACATTGCTTCTATTTATTCCCACAAGATTAAATACTGTCAAAGGCATTACAAGCTACTATTACATCAATTCCTAAACTAAATCACACACAAACTCATGATTCTGCAACTACACTATAATGTATAACCAACGACACTGCCGGAAAGGAATCACTTGCAACCAGAAGCATCAAAAGTTGGAAGTACTATGAACTTAATAGACAAAGGAGGAACAGACATCGGAGAATTTACATCGGTGAGAACTGGATCTAAATTCGGAATGTCTCCACTATCAGCAAGCTGCAACGGTTTTCCATTTAGTAACATGGTTTTGCTTTGTAATTCACCATCCATAGGAGTTAGTTGATACTCTTCTCTGAAGGATGATTGGTCTGATGATTTGCTTCCAACCCACGACACAACTCTCTTTATGCTGTGTATGAAGGACTTTCTGTTGGTGTTGGTCTTCTCGTCCATGTTGAAACCGATGTTCATACTGTTTTGAACTGTGAGCTTGAACTCGGTTTGGTTGCTTAAATTGATCAGAAGTAGAGTTATGCCGTCCTGTGACACAAAGACATTAGCAAAAGTGTTGTAACCAAAGAACTTGTTTAGTTAAGACTAGTTTTCTTTGTAGAGATCAGAACAGAGTAGCTGTTGTATAACTTGTATTGGATGTCTGGAACAGAACGAGTCTGAAGGCATAACACAATACAAACTCAATATGTATGATGCCCTCCTATCCACCTATAAAGTGAAATCACGGGACTGAAAATTTGTAAAGCTACTTTCTCTCTCCCTCTCTCACTCCCTTGCTGTATGTATATATATAGATATATATCATTATCGTCATCACCTAGACACATCAAAAACTGGTGTTCTGCTGCAACCAGACCTATAGCATATTCTACTCAAAGAATCACAAAGATGTAAGAAATGCAGCTAGACACATTAAAAACTGGTGAAAAAATTTACATATCTATTGGACAACAAATCCCGGAAAACATGGGATATTCATACTTGGGCACTCAGTATTTAAGTTCTCACAATGTTTAGTTATAAGCATGACGACCCCTAGATTCAGATCTTTCTTCTCTACCTTGATAAAGTACATCTTTCGTGCAATATTAAGAACAAAAACCACGAATAGATAGTGCACTTACTCTTCCTTTTGAACAATGAGCATATGAGCGCAAATATGGTGAAGCGCTGGTATCAACGGCAATAACTTCTTTTCCCATTAGCCGATGCCACAAAAGTGCGCTGTAGAGAACCAATGTCCGATAGAAGTAAGAGTTTAATATAAGATGAGGGTTTTCATGTTAGAATAAGAACCATCCGAAGGGATTTATTTCAAATTGTAGCATATCAAAAGGTTATAAGGGAATATTTATATTCATAATCTTACCTATAATAATCAGGCTTGGGCACAAATGTGGTTGTGTCAAGAAGACCATAGTTTCCACCAATTAATGTTTGTCTGCAATATACTTTAGTGTGAAACTTGGCTGCCATTCCAAGCTGATCCAAATACCTAAATATCATGTTTAATTAGAGTTCGGATAAATTTCTGAAAACCCTATGATAAGAAGCACAAGATTGTTTAGAAAAACTGATGAAATTTATGAGACAGGCGAGATTACCAAAAGCTGTTGACAAAGGTGTTAGATACGTTATGACCACCACTGTTGAATGCCCCACCAGATTCTCCAACCCAAGCAGAAGCCCAAGGGCCATATGTTTGAATGGTTTCTTTAAGACTGCTGAATGTTTCTGATATCTTGTTCAAATGATGGGGATCCAAAATTTTACTCACAAGCCTAGGATCCACACCTGAAACAAAGCAAAAGTACTACTTATTGCCTCCAGGTCGAATGACATGATTAAAATTGGTCTGTGAAAGTCTTCCATGGGTTTTGGACCCATTTTACGTCCATTGTAAGTGAGAAGCCAATCTTCCTCTCTTCCCATTTGTTTGTTTGCGCTGCAAACGCACTAACATTCACACTCTAGTCATACTGGCTGGTGCGTTCTTTGTTTCAAGAAGAGAGAAGAGGAAGATGCAAAGTGAAAAAATTATTTTTACCAGGGCACAAAGAGTACAACTCCAAATCCTAAAAGGTCAAATGAAGACGAGCATTTCCTCAAGCCATCTGAGGAAAAAATGTTTGTAAATATTGACCCTAGTTATATCCCTATCCTTCGATAACTTATATATATATACTAATAAAAAACAGTTGTATTTACACCGACATATATGCTGATCTATGATGCACCGACACGGACACCGAAACCGACACCGGGACATGGGAATTCTAAAAAAATGGGGACACGGACATGGCGGGGGACACACCTTGTGTGTGTGTGTGTGTGTATATCTATGAAGCACGGATACTCTATTTTGGCCTTCGTATCACGTATC
>BPLS01000164.1:991458-1101451 GCA_019656275.1 Rhododendron kiyosumense
TGACAATTATCAACACCATTTCCATCCCTGTACAGAAGATACCTTGAGTACAAGCAAAACTACCAACAGTCCCACAAAATGAGATTACACGACAACCCCAGTTCAAATCAACATCTCATATCATATCCCAGAAATCCTAATAACGTACTTTGCAACTAATGCCAACATGTTACAGTGGACAAGAACGGATCTGCATTTCCACTCACTAACAGTGCATAGCAAAATTCTAAGAACAAACCCAGGTAAAATTAGAGACAACCCAAATGAAAACTCACCTCAATCTGCTAAGAATAGCATCAGCAGAGAACTCAAATTAGCGGCAACAAGAGAGCTCAATTCTTCACAAAGAAACGAGCTGTTTCTCTATCTCCCTTTGGCGTTGCTGAATACAATTATTCCACTCGACCGACAAGAGAACTGCGTCGTACGACATGGGTCCATGCCAGATTTGACCCATTATGCGGAATTCAAGCTACTTTTGCCCAGTTTTCATCTGATGGAATAATTTCTGTTTTATTTTAAAGAAAAGATATATAAAATTATAACAATAGGAAATGGGTAATATAGAAAATTAGAAAAATACTAGTAGCCTGGATGAGGGGAAAAGCAGCTGGTAGATTAGGGAAAATTTTTCAGTGCCGAGAGGGTACCACGTGGTGTCCGCTTGCGTATCCGAGCCGTTCATTACGTGTTTGGACGGCTCAGATTTGGAGAGAGAAAGTGCTGGAATGAAAGGAGAGAGTGTTTTAATCCGAGCCATCCAAAAACGTATCGGACGACTCAGGTGCACCGAGCAAGTATCATATCGGTAATACCCGCTCCGTAGATTAGGGATGCTTTGCAGAGAATGCGGATATTCCAAGGTGGAGGTGTTGGAAACTTGGAATGGCAATTTAGCAGAGAGTAGAAGTTGTTTGCCTTCACCACCAAACCATTCTTTTTTTTTTTTAGGAGTAATAATTTTTTTGGAAAGTGTATTTTTTTTGGTTAAGTGAGAAATAAACCATTCTCTTTGTAACAGTTACGGGACCGAATCAGATTTTTTTTTAAAAAAAATCACGGAAAACGCTACAATAACATTTTTGATATGTGTGTAAATTGAGCGATACAGTTGAGTTGTAGTTTTAAAAGCCTACCCGAGGATGCTGCCAAGCAGTGGTGTAGCCAAAAATCTATGTTAAGTGGGGGCACCTTTTAAACACAGTTCAAACAAAAAATTTCGTACTAAGTAACGTTTAAACCAAGGGCGGAACCAGGAATTTATTTCGCCCTGGGCTAACCAAAATTTATATATGTGAGCCAAAAAGAAGGCAAACTCGTATATAAATATATAAATGTTTAAAAATAAACAAAACAAAAGTACAAAAGAGTTTTTCCTCCTTTTTTATTTTGTTGTTCCATTAGAGTACGTACACTAGAGTAGCAAAAATAAAATATTAGCTATTATACCCATCTAAAACCGAGAGAATCCACCTGCAGCAATTAGATAAAAGTTTAGGTAAAATACATTTCGCTACAATACTTCGGTATATATACTGAACGACTGTTCATTAACAATTTCTTTTATATTATTTTCCACTTCTCTCTTGATTTCTCTTATATTATTAAACAGTCTCAAAAAAATTAAGTGCTTCAATTTTTCATTTGTTCGAATACGTTCAAGATCTTATTTTTCTATTATATTATTCTAAATGGTTATAATTAATTTTAACCATATTTTTAAATATATAAACTATCTAAAAAAAATTAAGTACTCCATTTTTCAATCCGTTTGAATCAGTGCGGAGATCTTATTTTTTTTATCATATTGTTCTAAAAAGTCATAATTAATATTTTCATCTAGAACTCTCATAATGAAATATCTACCCTATAGGATCCCAAATAAAGAGCAGAAACTTGATTACAAGAGCCCTAGAGACAAAAATTAATTATGACAATTTATAATAAAATGATCAAATAAATAAGATCTTCACGCCGTTCAAACAGATTATGGATTGAGCTAGGCTGAATGAGAGGATGGTGGATTGGGCTAAATTCATTTGGAACAAAACTTTACACATAATTTTTTTTTTAATTTTTAGGAATTGCACCTAGGCTATAGCCTAGTGCAGCCTAACTATACTTCCGCCCTTGGTTTAAACATTTGTACTATGAATTAAAAAACCTAAATATTTATTAATAGGAAATTATATAGAATATAAAAACAGTCGAATTGCTTGAATTGTCTCGGAGTATCAAGTCTAAGAGCAATTCACTATACAATATTTAGCACTATTGCTCCCATTGTTAATAACTGCTAAAGAATAAAATGTATAGCTCATGGTTTAGGCATTTTAAAATTTTGGACATTATGAATTAGAGAGTTTCAATTAGTAAGTGACTGTTATTTTTCATATTAGACATCTCATTTTGCCAATGTAATGACAATGTTCAAATATGTGAAACAAAAAATTGAGAATGAAATGATATTCAACATGTCTTAGAAAGATTAAAATTAAATTAGTGAAATACAATTAAGTAGACAAAATACAAAATATATATTTTAAAATCTTAAATTTTAAAAAAAAATTGCTCCCTCCGCCACTGCTGCCAAGCAATCTTTGCTGAGCACATCCAAACTGTTCATCTCAGTTAGGGGTGAGCAAAATATCCGTCAAACCTTGAATCCAGTCAAAACCAATCCACACCGAACGATTTGGTTTGGTTTTTTGGTAGTATGGTTTGATCATGGTTTAAAAAAATTAGAAACCGTATTATATGGTTTGGTTTGTGGCTTCATGTTCACAGTTATGGTTCCAAATCGATTTGAACCGTATTATATATATATATATATATATATGTATAGTTATATATATTTTAATTATAATTTACTAAATAAATATGGGAGCCTACTTTCCTAATTTATTGATCCTATTAAATCCACCAATATTTAGTTTTCCAATTCGTATTCCTATAATTCGTCTACTACCATTACCTAGACTAATTATCCTAACTTTCTATATAATAAAACCTATCCCTATACTATATAAACCTAATGTACTAACGTAGCATCCATCTCTTGCCTAGCCACAATAAGCCATCTATCTTTTCTAGCCATAGTTCTCTCTACAATCTGCATGACTTTCATGAATGTAAGGGAAAACAAATCCTGTTCTTGTTTTGATTTTTTGTGTTGCTATTTTTTTTCCAGATCAACAATATCTTATTTGATCCTAGCTTTTTTTTCTCTTTCTTTTCTTGTTAGATGTCAACTACGGAATGAATTGATTTTAATATAAGTTTTTTTAAATTTATCTTCGTAATTTTAAGTACTTCAAATATTTTTTTGGAGATGATAGCTTAGTTCAAAACAAACCGTGGTTAAAACCGAAACCGAACCGTAGTCTAATGGATTGGATTGGTTTGGTCCTATGCATTTTGTGGGTTGGTTTGGTTCTCAAAATTTATAATCCGTAGATATTGGTTTGGTTCTTGGTTTACTATAAAACCGAACCAAACCGGACCATGCTCACCCCTAATCTCAGTAATCAATAGTCCAAATTGAAAACAGTTTGACTCTTCTCTGAAAGAATTTGTTCTTTAGTACTCCGGACCGCTGAAAACACCTTTTGACAGTCCAGATGCATTCGGTAGAGTGCTTGGCAGCGTTCTCGGATCCAAAACGGATACTCGAAATTATACACTTAAATAGGGCAGAGAGTATTTGTTGTATAGCATGTCGATCCCTCCATCATAATAAATGAGAATTTGTATAATTATGTGTGGTCGTAGAGTTTTTAATTATTCATTTATGGAGCACCCGCAATTGGTAGGGAGCTCTAAATTTCACAAGATACCAAAACTCATCTCTATTGATCGAGTTGTTAGAGACAGAAATTAACTTACATTGCGTTTAATTGTTGCAGTCATTTATTTATCAAAAAAAAATTCCTGTATTTTAATTGGTGGAAAATAAAAAAGTAAAAGTAAATAGTTAGAAATAGAGAGAAAGAGAATATTATTTCATCGTAAAAGTTGATGGAATGTATTAATATTTCTGCTGAGGAAGTATTTGAAACTTTGTTCCAACTCTAGTGAATTTTAATTGGATGTAGTGAAATGAGTACCAAAATTGTCTGTCCAAATACAAATAAAGAAAGTTAAACGTCACATGTCAAAGTTATTCATATTTCATATGCACTCAATAAATGAAAGTTGAATTTCCGCTTGACCCAAAAAAAAGAAGTAAATGAAAGTTGAAGAGTGGTTTTATTATTCATTAATTATTATCCACTTTTGTGGTAGTGTCCCTAAATTGTCCCTGAATTTAAACTGTGTGCAGGGGTTATTTAGACTTTTCATCTAATTAGAATTTATTTTCTCAATTAATACAGTATTTTTGTTGTGTCCTCTATTTCCGTTACCAAAATTAAAGTTGTGTCATTTGCAGATCAAAAAATAATAAGTAGGTTTTGTATATGATTTTTTAAAAGGAAGGCCCTAATGCCACGATAGGTTTCTTTAGTGCCACGACACAATATTGCTATTTGCCCTTTTTATCCTCAAACCAGAAATTTCCCCTCACGAGGAAATAAACCTTGCTCCTCTCTCTTCATTAATTTTCTCAGCCATGGCCTAGGCTCAACCTAAAGGCTCCAACCCAAACCTTTGGGAGTAAAACACATTTCTTCACAACTGAAGTGGCATTCGAGAACTGATACAAACCATTACGTTGAATATTCGGAAAATCAATTCCTAATATCTATTCGACTTTAAGCGTGGATTACTACCCATGATTAGGATTTCCAACAAAAAAAATGCATTTTAGATCTATTCAATGTCGGAGCTGTTTCGGGGGTGAAGAGACCAGGCCCTATTTCAATCGACCACGTGCTCTCTGCATCGCAGTAAACAAAGGAAGAAAGAGACACCAGAATTCAGAGCCTCTTCAATTTTGGACTACGGGCAGATTGAGGCGGGGTTATCAACGCTGCAGATTCCGGCGGAGTAGAAGTGTGCGAACGACTTGTTGAGTGTTTGTGATAAGCATAGGGATGGGAGGGTGGTTCACCGCTGACGCGACAGTATCAATTGGCTTCGCTGGGTCTTTGGTCAATTAAGAAGGGTTGTTGTGGTACTGAATTCAAACAGTGACAGGAAGAGAGAAGAGATGCGTATGAGAGAGAGAGAGAGAGAGAGAGAGAGAGAGAGAGAGAGAGAGGGGGGGGGGTCACTTAAGGGAGAAGAGATGCATGCATATCGAGATAGAGACAGAGGGGTCACTGAAGAGAGAAGGGATGTATATGTGTCAGCTTCCCCTTCAATTTCAAGGGTAAATACGTCAGGCCATTGTGAAGGTCGTGGCACTAGAATTTTGTGTCTTGGCATTATCAATTACCTTTTAAAATATGTTTTACTAATTTAAAAAACTAATTGAGATCTTTAATCAACAAACTTTTCTATCACTTCCCCAACAAAAATTTCTTCCCGTAACCATGTTCATTTTGGGATTTTGGATTCGGGATTCTCTCTCTTTTGTGCACAGTTCCCAATAAATTTTTTCTCAATTATTACTCTCATTCCTCTATTTCTCTCTCCACTTATTATCCAAAATTCCAAAACGAACAGGTCGTCCTACGTCTAGTTCTAAGAGCCTGTTCCAGAACACCTTCTTAAAAAATAAGTATTTATTTCACATTTTCAAATTAAAAAATAATGTCAATGAAAAATAATTTTATAATTTTTTTTGCACCGTATTAAATATCTCAATAAGATCTTTCAAACAAGATTCATATTGCATATTTTTATATTTCAATAAGCCCATCATTTTTAAGTTTAAAATTGTTTTCTTAAAAAATAAGTACTTATTTCACGTTCCGAAATGGGATATAATTAACTAATCACCACTGCTAGCTAGGTGGTAATTCCTTGCTTCCACTGCAGTTTTCCCTCGAAAGAAGTTTCAAAATGCAAAGCATATTAAAATTGCACCTTTGCTTGCCTCCCCCACCACTGTTCATCGGCCCAAACATCTTAAAACAGCTCTATCAAGACAACTTCTCTTTCTTCAACCTTTTTAACAGTTTTCCCTTCTTGGACATAATTGAAAAAGTTCATAACAACATTTTCAGCATTGGAATCAAACAATGGAGTATTCCACGAAACAAAGAAGGTATGTCCGTCCGCATACAACTTATAAGTGCTGCCGAGCACCCCTTGCAAAGCAGATTCAATTGACGGTTCGGATCTTAAACGGGTAATGGACGGTTTAGATTTGTATGCGCTCAAATTCAATCCGAGCCATCTGTGCCGATATAAATGGTCAGATCAGCCGCTTGGCACCCGCTTTACTATTGGTGCTCGGCAGCATCGCCCTGTCCATTTAGTCTGTTTTTCGAGCATTATCTTCGATTCTTCCTCTTGAGATCACAAGGGTACAAGCATAGCTCCTGGATATGCTGGCAAAATTATTAGGCAAATCGTCCTTGCATATGCTTCAGGAAAATGTACTCTTTTTTTTCCCGCTCTGCATAGAAATTTCATTTTGTCAAGGACAAGTAAAATGATGGTGGAAATTTTGGATCCGTTTTTAGTACCTTTTTTTTTCGTCGGCGAATATAATTGCATCCATTAGGAGGATACAAAATGAAATCAGTACAATTTTCCTTCGACAAAATTTCACTTCCCTTTTGGTTTCTCTCCACAAATCCAGCTAAAATTCAAACTAGAAGGAACATTCGTGCATGCCCATATTGAGTCTCTCTCTCTCTCTCTCTCTCTCTCTGGGTAAGTCATGTTTATTTTCTCTCTCTGTTATCAGATAAGAAGGGACATAGTTGGTTTCAGCAGCAGTTTTCCAGCAAAATGGCTCCTCATGATTATGACTTCTCTTATGAAATTGAGTTCGCGACGGCGATGGCTGCTGCTGCATTTGCTATCCATTCAGTTGAAGAGGCCGACTTGGAATCCGAAAACAAGTTGAGAGATGGCACCACCAGAGCATCCATGGGCAGGGTAAAGACCAGAAAAGATGACCCGTCTAGGCCGCCGGAATCCAGACAAATTTCCAGCAAGGAGGCAGAAGGTGCTGGTAAAATTTACCGTGTTTGGATATATAAATACTTGTGCATACGGCACCGTTATATGGAAATGGATTTTTGTACACTCTCCTTTATTAGCTCACTTCTAACATACGAAGGGCATTTTTGTCTTTTTCACGAGAATAAAAGACAAAAAAGGAGTGCAAAAGAGGATATAAAAGGGGAGTGTACTAAAAATCAATTCCCATTATATATAGTTTCACTATGTTATAGGCTCCTGTAGCAGGGGAATGCTATAAAAGATGGAGTACAAGAAAAGAAAAAAAATCTTTTCTTAGTAATTGATTACACACACGCAAAAATAAGAGGTCTTATGTTCAAATCTTTACCAAGGCGAGTATGTGATGGGGAGAGAACCCGCAAGATGGGCGGGTTCTAACCAATTAGAAAGATCAACAAGACGAAGTCCAGATGCCAAGACCGATGCGTGGGAGAAATCTACCATGGCTAAGCTTGTAAAACGGTACAAATTTATAGCTTGAGTTATTTCATTTCAGCTATATTTAGAATCCCACAAAATTTGATCCAGATTCGACATCTTCTCATCTGATGATTTTCCATGTGATCCTTATTTTGACATAAAATGAGACTGCTACCACGGTTCCATTCAATCATCCTTGCCGTTAGTTTTGTAAGCCTCGATGTGCTTGTTGTCCATGCTACAAATGAGGTCAATCGGGTATCTGCAAAAAGCTTTGTCGAGCTATATTTGTCCGAAATGAAGAGGTAGAGTCTGGCCGTTGATTTTTCTTGTGACGAATATGTGCTTCGTTCAGGCATGATATACCAATATCCAATCGGCCTAGTTTTTTGAATGGACGACAAAAACACGAGGCCTATAAAATAAATGGCTTTGGATTATCAAATGAAATTGTGATGAGTCTTATTTTGCATCACACGATAACCACATGAGAAATCTATCAAATGAGAAATCTGAATTCGCATGCACACGTACACACACATGTCCACGATACATATAGCGTAATGTCGATACAGTGAAATGCTTTGGCCAAATTCCATTCCAGGCATGAGAAGGTGAACTCTAGCATCATTGCTTGGGAGAAGGAGAAGAAGATGAAAGCCAAAGTAGGCATGGAAAGGAAAAAGGTACATGATCTTTTTGAACTGTTTGGCTTTAATTGGTTTCTACATATATCAGTAAGTACCAAAACTGAAAGGTTGCTTTTTTATTGATGAAATGCTAATAAAACTGTGAAAAATGCAGAGGGAACTGGAGCAGAGAAAGGCAATATATCTGCTACATTATCAAAACGAAATGGCAAGGATAGATCACATTGCAAGAGGGGCGCGAGCGCAGTTGGAAGACAAGAGAAGAAAGGAAGAGTCTCAGGTGAGAGAGAGAGCAAAGAAGAGGATTGGATCCAAAGGAAAGGTTCCTTTTGGTAGATGTTTCTGCTATTGAATCACTTGGAAGTTGGAACTCTCCAACGTTTTACACTTTACAGGCCAAAGGAATACACACACATTATTCTTTCTTCCGCCCAGGACTTGGATTGATTATGTATATAACACTACTTGTTTGCATGCATACACACAGTCATTCGCATTGGGTGTGGGACCCACACACAGTATGACACTGCATGTTTGGCGATTGAACACTTGGATTGACCACGTGTTGTCAATTATTCTCACCACAAATATTACTAAGGAGAAAGGACCAAGGTTCTGAACACCATATAGGCTAAAGTATCGATTTTTTTTATTGGTAAGGTACGTACTGATACCAAGGAAATATTCGGTGTCGTTTCAGATTCATCACTCTTGGTGTTATTTTTCAATATCAAAGAACTTTAATACAACATTCACATTTGTTAAAAGAGCACACATCAGTATTGGAAGAGAAAAAAAAAATGTAAAAGCAGTTTGATGCTATCCGGTATTGACTGTTACGGCGGTACCATCCAATATCAATAGGTACCGATTGCTATTTGAACCTAAAAGAAATTAGAGGTACCGTGTAAGATATTATATCTAAATATCGGTACATACCAGCACTTACGATGCGGAATTCAAAACCTAGCTAAGGACGCAAAAGACGCACATAAATGTGTGCACAAACACTTTCACTTGTTGTGAGCATGTGAAAGTGTTTGTGCACTTTTGTGTGCGTCTTTAGCTAACATTGTTGTTTCTCATATCTCAGCATCTCAAGTTCTCAACCAACAAGAGGACTCAAAATCCACCTGGGTTTGCGTTAGCGGGCCTTTTTGGCAAGTTGACGGGCCGGGCTTCAGTCGACAAGTTTAAGTCTAGACATAGTCCATGGACATTATACATTTCATATCAATTTTAACCTCTACTTTCCCTCTATATAGAGACATCATAATTACATTTTTAATCACTAACTTTTTAAAATTAAATCTACTTTTATGGGCAAAATGAGAAAATGTACCAACTTTTACCCACTAAATTTACAAAATGGACACTTATTAGTGGACAGCCCAAAATAGAATACTGAATTTTAAAAAAAAGGACGGAGAAAGTATTTTTTAACAAGGTGTTCTGGAATGGGACCTTATTAATTGGTTGCTTGTACTATGATTTTTTTTCAATTTTGACCTATGTTTATATACTTTTTTCGACTTCTCTCGTCGAAACAAAATATGATGTAAAAATTAGACCCGAGTCTTATAAAAATTAAAAGAACCAAAAAGACCGTGTTATACCAATCTCACTCAGTGCAGTTGGCAAGTTGGCACGACAATTACCCCATGGAAGAGGTGTGGGTTTCAAGTCATACCCTACCTCCTCCCCTGAGAAATTTTTTAGTGTTGAACGGGTACCATGTGATGCCCGTTCGTTGCATTCGGGCCGTTCATTTCGATTTTAGATGGCTTGGATTTAAAGAAAAAAAAAGGAGAGAGAAAGAGGAGAGAGAGTGTGGGGATGAGAGGAGAGAGAGAGTGTTTCAATCTGGACCGTTCAATACACTTTTAGATGGCTTAAATGTGTCCGCTCAGACATCACGTCAGCTAATTGATGTGGTACCCATCTAACACGGAAAAATTTCTCCCTCCCTCTCAACGCTAACTTCTAAACCACTAACTTCCACCACCTAAGAGTGCGTAGATTCTCCTGCCATATGACAAAAATAAATACTACCTCTGTCCGCATTTGTTGGTACATTTTTGAAATCTGTGCCATTTTTTATTGCTTATATCTTTTAATTTATAATGGTTTTCATAATTTTGTGAATTTTGTATAATAGAACTAATAATCTGTCAAATAAGATTCATATTACATATTTTTTGAAATCCATATTAAAAAAAATATGCAATAAAAAATGATACAAATTTTCAAAAAAGACTAACAAATAAGGACGGAAGGAGTAGTTTTTGTTCGGTTTGGATTTTGATGAAGATTTTAAAGTATAATGAGCGGAGAGAGATAGACAGGAAAAATTTATTGCAAATTGTGCGCAAAGATTTTGAGTACCCCAAACGAACAAGTATTTGTGATCATAGATTAATTGATCGCCAAATATCTACGCGTCAAATGGCGATGCAGCCAACCATCTCATACTCACAGCTGGCATTACAAGAACAGATGGACCTGATCGAGGGGCTTGTCGGGTTACAAATTTGGACATTTCCGGGCTGCTATTGTCATTGAAAAGCCGAATGACCGGGACCCTATGACCTAGCTTGTTCGGTTTGGATTTTGAGGGAGATTTTAAAGTGTAATGAGTGGAGATAAGAGATAGATAGAGAAAATTCGTTGGGATCGTGCGCAGGAATTTTGAGTATCCCAAACAAATATCTAAAAAGGGCATAATGGTCCAAATGTGTTTTTTATTGTCACTAACTTCAACCCTAATATCAATTTGTTTCCTAATCCAAATGCTTAGGAAGAAAGGATTTCTAAGGTGGTACGTTTAATGAGGAAGAAAATGGCGGTTCTGACCTTAGAAACATTAACCGCAAATGGTTGGTTGAATGAGAGCGTGATGATAAGCATGTATGTGAAACTCACATGCTCAACTTTTATCGCTAAATGGAGGTTTTTGTAATTATTAAGGTCTCGTTCGGCTAAATAAGTCAATAGGTTTATTTTTTTTGTCTTTATTTAATTTTTTTTCGTATTTATTAGTTTTTCGTCAATTTTTTGGGAGATTATTGTATCGTTATGATAAGAGGAATTTAAAAGGTAAAAAATTAAGATCGGAACCTAATTTTTTTGAATAAACACAAAAATAAGCCAATAAGTCAATTTTTTTATCTTTATTCAAAAAAATTGGATTTCGATAATAATTTTTTGCTTTTTAGATTTCTCTCGTCATGACGATCCAATAATCCCCAAAAATTGACAAAAAACTAACAAATATAAAAAAATTTAAATAAGGATAAAAAAAATAAGCTAGTTAACTTATTTAGCCGAACGGAGGCTAAATTCAAAACTTCGAAAGTGGTCGAGATGCGTATAATCTGATCCGGACAACCAAATAAAATAAAAATTATATTTCTAGAACCATTGATAGTAGGAAAAATGAAAGTGAAGGGTAAATATAAGATCATAGTTATATGAATCATACAGGTTTATTGTTTGTGGAATGTGTCCGATGCTTTGGCTCGACTAATTTTGAATGCACTTTAGTTTCGTTTAATAGATACTAGTGATTTATTTTGAATGTGTCCTTCTCCCTATGGTTTTGACCACCCTAATGCAGCAGCGGGAAGGGAGGATTTTACTCTTGATGGGTATTTTTCGTTCCCATAAATGATGGTCTCTTTTCTCGCTTTCAATAATCCCTCCTTTCCGGTGAGGATCTTTCTCTTTCCTCTCTTGATTTCAGATCTGAAAATTTCTTTCGAAATTAATGGGGGACACCGTTGTTTATCCCAACACAAATCCGATTAAGAAAAAAAAAATCAGCCGACCGAGGACATTATTTGTCGTGGATTGTGAAAGCTATTGTTGTGCATACCTATGCTCTGGACTATCAATGAAGGAAGCATGGTAATTTGCACATAAATTGATTTGGGTCTCTAGGCCTGCCCTCTTTGATGCCATTTGGCTTTGATTTGGGGGCATGGTTCACAACAAAACGTCCCTGTAGCTCCTCGGTTCTTGGAGGTTTAGGGGGGCCACTGTTTCAGTGGTACTCTGAGAGCAGCCACTTTGTGCATATATTGCCAAAGGTTAGGTCTGTCTCCAATCATCCCCCGCCCATACCCCCAATGATTGGAGACTAGATGGGTTATGTTATGTTGTTGTTGTTGTTGTTGGATTGTGAAAGCTATTGCTGGGGGCGAGCTTGTTCATTTTGGGGCTTTTAAAATCCTTGAGCATGGTCCCCAATACATTTTTTTCTATCTATCTATCTTTTTCCACCCAAACCTCTTTCAAAACCCAAAACGATCAAACCCGATCACCCAAAAGCCCTTGAATTATGCTGCAAGAATCATTTTTGTCTTTTGTCTCTTCAAATTGGTTACCAAAAATAGAACCCATCTTTTTTCTCCCCTTTCATGGATTTGGTGGAATATTAAGTCCTTCTCATGTGGCGATCTCTCATGTAAATTTTTAGGCAAGTCAAAACTGGATTCATTAGACGATCCTAATCGTCAATGTTGTACATCCCGATATGTTCGTCATCAGCAAAAAAAAGTTAGGTTGTTTAACTAACGTATTCATTTGAAAGAACCATATTTATCTTTGAGAAAGATTATAACCATTCATTGCCCCTAAAATAAATATGCTTCATTGATCGTGTCTTCATCGACACGTGATTAGTCTGATTTTTTTGGATAAATGACTTACACATCGAGGTCTACAAAATAATTAAGCAACTTGGTTCATCAAATGGGAGTTTAGTGGGTCATACTTTGCGTCATATGAGGATTCACACTGGAAAATTTTAGATGGGAGGAGAGATCGACAAGTGAGAGAATATCATATTGACAATTAGCTCCCCAACACTATGTCCTATGCCCAAAAATCGACCTTGTTCGTTTGAGAGACTCAAAATTCTTGAACACGGTCTCCAATTTCTCTATCGATCTCTCTCCATTCATTATTCTACAAAACTTCCCTAGCTCAAAACCCCCAAACGAACAAGCTCAGAATGTCTAGAATTAAATTTCAAAGAATATGTATCTAGATACCAAGGTGTAAATTTCAGTTATATGAGTCAAAACCAAAGTGAATTTGGCCTGTATACTTTATAAGCTTTTGTCCCTTTCCACCCTTTAATAAAAGAATATGTAGAAAAAACTGTCCTAAGAAGAAGACAAGATGACATAAAATGCTGGAGCACTTAATATAGGTAGCTAGATACATATAGTGGCCGGTAGGCAGCCTGGCCCATATTAAGTCCGGTCGGTTGATAGGATTGCTCTCAACACAATTAATTATTATTCAATAAGAAAGTAAATATTTTTTTGTGAATTGTTTAGTCCCGGCGTGGATGACTTTCCTTGAACTGGACCGACCGGAGGAGAAATTAGTTAAGATGAATATTATAAACTGACTCGGACACCCGACGATTGAACCCAAAAAAAAAATGATACAGATGTAGGTGGCACTAGAACTAGAAGCTACGGAGCCAAAACATATCCAATTTACCTATATCAAGCCTTCTTGCACCACATGTTTTGTGACAAATATCTTTCAAACCAATTGTGACATCCAAGAGGGGACCATATGTAGGTCCATAAGACACAAATATAAGAGAGAGAGAGTCCAGAAATAGTACTCAAGCCCATGTGAGAGAGAGAGAGAGAGAGAGAGAGAGAGAGAGAGAGAAGAGTCAAATTAAGGGAGCATATAAAGTATATGATGAGTGAGTGTATGGTGCCTAAGTGGAAAGAGAGGCACCAAAGACAAGAGCAAGTAGTAGTAGTAGTTGGAGGAGGAGAGGGGAACAAATCCTCTCACGTGCAGTACTCCCAGTCCCAGATTCAGCCACACCACCAACGCCACTATCAAAATACTACTGTCCCCATAATGTACGCTCAACCTCCTCCCAACTCTCTCTCTCTCTCTCTCTCTCTCTCTCTCTCTCTCTCTCTCTCTCTACCCTATTGTTCAAAGGCCATGAGGCTTTCCTCCTATTGACAATACTTCAATTTTCATATGAAGAAGTGCTTCAATATTGTTTTACTTAAGGGGTTACAAAACCATCGTTCTTTAATTTTTTGCTTAACGGCTCTTGAGTTTACCAATTTTTTACCAACGGGATTGGATCATTGGATGGTCCAATTTCCATATTTGTATGTCCATGTGTCGGACTCATTTCAATGATTGGAAACTGTTCACTAAACTCGGCAGTTACGGTAACAACAATCGTGTCAAAGATCACTTCTGTCGAATATCAGTCAACATATGTTTGTGGTATATTTATCTTGAGAGAAACGAGTTTTGATTTAGTGTGTCTGCGTATTTGTTTCGAAGTTAAATGTTGCTTTAAACTCGTATCCTCATCGGTAAGCGATCGAATCGTAGAAATGATTTTAAGCATGATTGGGTTCTCGATGATTTTTACAAAAGAGGAAACGATTTACTCGTTATTAGTGTTATCTGTTCATTATTAATTTCATACGAGGAATGCCGTTGACTCTGAAAACTACTTGAAACTCAGGCCCAATTACGAAGTTGCAGAGCTAACATGGCAAAATGGCCAACTAGCTATGAATGGGCTAAGTTCCGGTGGGCTCCTTCCCACCGGCCCAACAAAGCCCACATGGAATCGGGCCGGCGACACACTGGAGTCCGTTGTCCACCAAGCTACATGGCCCAACCAAAACTTATATCCAGCACTGCCCAAACATGATCATAATCCGAAGAACATGAGCTCGGCCTTCGGATCCACCATCGTAAAACGGGCCGAAGCATTGGGCCGAATGCACGTTGGCCCAAAACGGGTGCGGTCCGAAACCGATCAATGTGGTGGAAGTTTTGGCAGTAGTATTCAAGAGGAGAGGAGCGCTTGTGCTGCTGCTAGTGCAACATTTTGCAAAGAAAATGATGCAACCCTGGTGACATGGGCCTCTTTCGAGTCCCCCCGGAACTTGAAGACCAAAACCACGGATGAGGATTCGGCTGGTGATCTTGATGGATCGGTAAATATGGCTTATGTTTCGGTTTACTAGATTATGAAACATGATGATAAGAAAAACTGTGACGACCATAAAATATTGTGACTATACATGTGTAGGTTGTGACGACCGTAAAGTGTCATTGTGATGATTGGACTTTTCTATCGAAAGTGAGGAAAAAGTAACCTTTTTGAAACTGTACCAACCAATCGATAGTTCGAATCTCAAGAGGTGGACCGATTATTAATCCAATCCTCGCTCCTCTCGGTTCATACCCAAGCATTCAGGCTTCAAGACTTAGCTAGGATAAAAGTTGAAAACTTTGGACACTCTGATCATAGAACAAAAATTAAGAACTAATTGACAAATATGTTGGAGTATCGATCACACGCACGCGTGCACAATTATTTTTTTAGACGAAACTCTTTGCGAAACGTACAAAATTGAGGACACTTCCGAATATCGATTCTTGCGTTCTTCATTTATTGACATGAGAATCTTAGGATCTTCCCTTTGAATTTTGACTTATGATTGACAGTCATTTGTTGTACACAGGAAAATCTGGAGGATCAAGAAAGGGAAACAACAAAAGGGGAAACAGGCAGGTCCCACTCCACACGGCGAAGCCGAGCTGCTGCTGTTCACAATCAGTCAGAGAGGGTAAGTAGCAGCAGCATTTCGAAAGATTTTTCCCAAAGAGAAACTGTTTTGAACTCCTATTGCATTGTTTGATTGATACTATAATATCATTCCGAGTGATCGAAGATTCGTATTGGTGCAGAGACGTAGAGACCGGATCAATCAGAAAATGAGAGCTTTGCAGAAGCTGGTGCCAAATTCAAGTAAGGTGAGACACATGCGTCGTTTCTTTTGTTGCATAACACAAGAGAAACAAGATATACGTGATTCGACAGTACTCTTACGTTCACAACTGAAAAGATGAACAAATCACTATGCAACGTACAATAAAGATTTTGATGCTCTGCTCCCTCGCACAGCCTCCCTTCCAATGATGCTCTTTATGTCACGACCCTCAGGGTCGCCGAAAGGAGCCTTATACAATAATTCTGAGAGTACTGTAAAACACAAGACAACTCACAACACTTAAGGGTGAGCCAGTGATAAAAAGCTTTCTGTTTACAGTTTGGACCTTAATACGTTACGCATGTATTATGCAAACCCCAACTGATATACACTTGACATGAGAGATCACAAGATATACATGGTTCGGCAGTGTTTTCATCTCCACAACATTAAAGAAGACGAATATAATCACTAAACTCACACAGCCTCCCATGCTTTCTCCATTTACAACACTCAGGGCCCCGGCAATCTGACAGTACAGTAAAACACAAGATACCTCGCAATAGTAAAGAGGCGAAAACAATAAAGCCCCTGGATTTAACTCTTTCTCATGTTTATTGAATTTGCAGACTGATAAAGCCTCAATGCTAGATGAGGTGATAGAGTACTTAAAGCAACTCCAAGCACAAGTTCACCTAATGAGCAGTGCAACAAGAAACAACATGCCCCAAATGATGATGACGCCGGCAGCTCTGGGGTTGCATCACCAGCAGCAGATTCAGATGTCACTCCTAGCTCGTATGGGCATGGGGATGGGTGTTGGTCTTGGCATGGGAATGGGAATGGGGCCCACATTTCTTCCCCCTCCTCATCCCTTTGTGGTGCCTCCCATGATTCCAAACCACAATCTGTCACAAGCAACAACAGATGCTGCAGCTGTTAGAAGTTCAGTTCCCTTCAACAATCCATATTGCACTTTCCTAGGACAGGTATGTGAAATTTTTTTTTGCAGCTAGCTGAAGGGTTAGGGATTCTGCGTCCCCAAGTAAACATAGAAGTATCCGTGTGCTTGTCCTATTGTGCATCACACCACATGAAAATTTTAAAATAGGCGAGTCATGAGATACAATCGTACAACCAGAAATGCATTAGACAGGGAGACGAGCACTTCTTGCCATCTTGGGGATAGATGATCATTGTTAAAAATATCTCTATTAAAAATTTCTGATGTACTTTCAGCTGCACAATACCAAGGCAAGAATAGTGTCGATGTACTTTCAGTTGGGTAAAATTTCAAAGTACAACAATACCAAGGCAAGAATAGTGTTGTTGAGAGTACATTTGGAGTGCTGAGTTCTCATGCATAGACTTTCGTAAGTAGAAATGGAAGTTATTCTAGGCACGCCCATGCATGATATGGTAATAAACACTTCAGGTTATAGAAGATAGAGGAATATACATCTCTTCCACAACGCACGATAAGCCGTAAGATGTTGATTGAGATTTTAAGACTTTGGTGGCAATCTCAACATGCGAGGCTCTCGAGACATGATCATGTTGCTACTTGCTAGGGATTCATTAGAATTGAATAATATTCATACATCGTTCTCCATAACTAGACATGGGAGCCATTAGTTCTTGATGAATTGTTTCCACTGCAGCCTATTAATATGGACCTCTACAACAAGATGGCAGCAATCTACCAGCAACAAGTCAATCATACCTCACTGCAAACAAGCAGCCCTTTTCCATCAACACATGTTCAAGGGGGAAAGGAACACCTTACATGATCAATTGAATGGAAGCAATTAATCTAAAACTGAATTATTTATGTTGGCTCATTGATCCAAAATGTAAATAGCTGGGACGTTTTTTGTATGTTTAAGTGGTTATTGTTGAGTTTAATTTTGGAATTAAGATACTATATCTCTTTTAGTATGGCTTTATGCATTTTTCATACTTATACACGGAGAAATAGATGAAGGGGTCAGCATGGGTGGTTTTAAATGTTACGCGGTCTCTGTGAGAAAAAGTGATAGTTGAGGGGGTCTCTGTGTAATTTTCACCATACAAAAATACGCAAACCTATTCAACTTTTTATCTCAAAAACTTAATTCAAAATTGACAACCAAACAAGGTGAATAATGTTTGATAGGCCATTTATAAGGAACAAATAACAATCTCTATGAATAGAGCAATTAGTCAGTGTTTATGACTTATTTTTGTTTTTATGTTCAATAAAATAAAACACTAAACATTCAGAACCCGTGTCAAATTCATGTTGTTCTGAGTTTTGCACAAAAACAACTTTCAACCCCTGAAAACAAAGCACTTCCTAAAAAGCATTGTGTGTTTGTATCAAACTTTTTCGACACAATTAGCTGAATGATATTTCTGTATGGGTTTTCGGGGTTTCTGTTTAAAATTTGAAAATTATATGGAACAGTTCCATTCCTATTAGGCTCTCCAACACATGATTGGCTCTTGTGAACCAACAAAACAAAGAAGTATGGAAAAAATACCCTGAATAGGACATTTGGTCCTTGATAAACAAGGTGTCTAATGACCCTACAATGAACTAAACCAAAACATGTATAGGCATACCTGTCCCTATGTCTCAAATTGAATAGACACACCAAAACAACATCTAAAATCACACACTGAATAAGACCATATCCTCATCTAATGCTCTAATTGAAATATTTGAGATTTTAAAAAAAACACTCACAGTTTTGATGCATAGCTGGTATTCAGAAACAATAAGTCTAGGGATAGAGAATTCGACTACAGAATTAGGAACAGCATAATATGGATGAACAAACTTTTTACATGATTTGTTGGTGAATCATAAATTCTAACAAATACAAGTATACAAAAATGAATGATCACATGGAGACCATAATGATTGAAATATACTGGCAAAAACAAACAAGTCTTATTTCTGTTGATAATAGATTAGCCTTAAAATATCCATGCAAGCTCCTAAATAACAACTAATAACCAATTCTTGATATGATTACCGACATTCTCAACACATTACTTATGACAGCAACCGGTGCACGTGGGAATCCTGATAAGAATAAGCAAAGTCAGAGATTCAAGTTTGATAGAGACACTTCTCTTATGTGCAGCCAAGCAAGTTTTTGAAGGTCAATTCTCAACCAAAACAAGCCATTCCATGAGCAATGGCCAGAGTATCTAAAATAGAAGTCGCCTTATCTTTGCATTGGTTAAGGGGACCACGAAAGCCCTTAATATAATAGGCCTTGGCTTCCTTAAGTGTGAAAGCCTACTCTACTGTACACACACAATTGTTGAAAACCAAATCACTACCCATACGTGTGAAAACCTCACGGGTGCTATTAACTCTTATGGCCAATTGGGTAACTGTTATCTGCCCTAGCATTGTGACACGGGTTTGAGATATGAAATCAGACTCTTCACATAAACTATTTCCCATTTCATGCTATAAATGGGAGCCTTGTTACTGGATATTAACAAGATTTTGCTGAGACGTATATCGTTTTACTTCTCAAAATATAAAATTTAGTTTGGAAAGACATTGCCAAAAGGGAAATGATGTAAACATCGATTGGTTGAAGAAAATTCTCATGACTAGGGAAAACCAATCCTTTTTCCTGAAGGTTGTACCCTCAAAATTCTGATTTCTGTTTCTTTTCAAAGGAAATACTGAAAGCCACAATGGAGATTTTGGGCTTAACTGTTTAAGAAATAAGAGTTTTCACAAGCTTCTTAGACGTAATTGCCAAGTGTTTGATAAAGTGGTGCAAATTTAAGACTGTTGAAGCACTCTCAAGAACTCAAGGACACATAACTATTGAATTTATAAATTCTTTGGATACTATTAGTCATCTTGTGAAGAGGACTTTTCCTTTTTTTTTCCCCCAGCAAAAGTTACTATTGTTAGACTAGTTAGATTAGCACCTTACAAGAGTTGAACTCCTGACCTCCTTACTCCAAGGACCAAAGTACACCCCTGATGCCGTTGGACCAAAGGCCTCTTGGCGAGGATTATTCCTTTGTTACATTTGATGGTGATTTGCACCCTAAAGGTTAGGTCAATTGCACAAAAAGAATTCAGAAACCCATGTGGCTGGTGGTTGTCAATCTCTAGTACTTATTGGTGTGATGAGAAAGATGGGAAAAAAGGGGAGGGGGCAGCAGATCTTTCACAAGTTTTAGGTGTTCCCTATATGCAAGATCTTGTCCCCTAAGATGTTTAATGAGTTAATACCAAGGGGACAGCACCAAGTTCTCTTCACATTTCCGCAAATTGAATCTATTCTATGATTATTACAAGCTACATGAGAAAGAGTGGCAGCGATAATGACTAGGTTCAAATTGGGAGTTCGACTTCTCCTAACTTCTCTATCTCCAAACATATATTGTATGATGTTCTTGCTTTTCCTCCAAGAAAATAAAAAGGACATGTCCTATGAATTTCCTTATAAGTACTTACATAATAGTTTCTTTGCCAAAGTAGAGATGTGTCCTCGTTTATATCGACCAACCTTCTTTATCAGTAAAAAGAGACACTAATAACTTTTCAGACAAACAAAAACAAAAAGAACTCACTCAAAGCACAAACTTTCCACGTATAGTAGCGTTTGGAAGATGTGGCAGCTCAATGGAACTACCTCCATTTTTCTTGAAGAGAGACTGATTCTCATAATTCAAACCACGTTGCAAAGGAAGGTACTACTCTGTCACCAAGCAAGATTACAACCTCTTGTCCAACTATTAGGTGCATGGTCTGCTATGACTTATGTCCCATTACATCAAAGAGAGACATCATTAAATGAATAGTGTTACAATCTGAGACACTAGTTTGTGGATACAACAGTTCCTGTGGAATTACCCAGCGGACCAGGCAAACCACACGGGTATGCTGTTTTCATAACTCAATAGGACCATTGGCTTGGGACATCCTGTTGTGATTTTTGTGGGTTCCAAATGAAGCACCAGTCCCACTTGATTCTAGAACAACCAGCTATATATGATTAGAATGGAAATTCCACAACTTTTCAGATCCATGCTACCTGGAACTCAGATCGTACCGGTACGAAGAACTGGAACGGGAACGAGAACGCGATACATGACATGCCTAAATTGTGGTATGCTCCATAACAACATTAGAAAAAAAAATTCTTCCAAGCAGTAAACATATACTCCCTCCATCCCAAAATCCTTGTCCGGTCCGCAAAACGGAGTGTTAAAAATAATACAATTTTTGTAAGAAAAAATCAAAAGTTTTTTAACAAATTACTAGATATCAATAAGCATTTTTAATTTGTGAAAAAATTTTGAATTTTTTCTTGAAAAAATTGCATTATTTTTAACACTCCATTTTGCGGACCGGACAAGCATTTTGGGACGGAGGGAGTAATAAAACAAACTATAAATTAATATGGTTAGTTTTTTTTTTTGGGGGGGGGGGATTGGGGATCTCTGTGGATTGCTAAATTTACTGTTTTGGAAAGAAGGTGTACCATGTTGTCGAACTAGTATCTCAAGTCGTAATTCGCTAGGGTGTTAGCCTTACCTGGTAATGCAGTTTTAGATTACTATTTGATATGTTTATTTTATAAGTACAGAGGTGACTCGACTATCAGACTGCTTAGCTCAATCCTAAGGTTCATCAGGAACCTCTTTAGAAAAGGCCCCAATTTCCCAATGACCTGATAAAACGTGCCAGATTTCTTTGTCACAGGCTGGATGCATTCAAATGAATATGGCATTTTCCCAGCAATGAAGTTGTGTTTGGACCATTTTTCCTTCTTTGTCACAGGCTGGATACATTCAAATGAATAGGGCATTTTTGTAGCGTCTTTCTCATATCCAAACTTCTCTCTTCTTTCCATACCAACTCACTTACCCAGGAACATAAGTATGAGAGAGAGAGAGAGAGAGAGAGAGAGAGAGAGAGAGTGAGAGAGAGAGAGAGGCTCCACGATGAAGCCGGGGCCGTTGGGCAGGGAGACAAGAGGGCTAGAAGAGAAGAACAGAGAAAATTTTCTGTTTTTTTTAAGAGAGAACATTTATGATCATTTCTGTTTGGATTGAGGGCTTCAGAAGGGAAGTCCAGGATTTGGAGGGAAAAATGTACTGTGTTTGGATTACTATTAAGGAGCCCACTAAATAAATGTGTTTCCTTGGGCTACATTTATGTTGTCAAATTTTGCACACTGAAGAGAAAGGTTCTTCAGCATTGCTATCTACTAATGCAAAAAAGCCTCTTCTGTTGGCCGGGTTACATATGAAGTTGAATAACAAACTACAGAGAACTAGACTCACAGTTGGTTGCAACAATAGTTGAAGAGTACGTCTACACGCAAAACGTGGGATTATACAATACCATCGTGGGATCTCTCATCCTTAAAATTACGTCTCGTTAGCAGTTAGTAGTCCCACCAATCAAACAAGGGAAATCCTGTTTCCTTTCAACTACTTATTTGAAGCCTAAAATCCAAATGCCCATTCTTTTAAAAGTAACTAATCCTCTAGCAAATGTTGTCGGTTACATTCTCAAGAAAGCATTACACTTCCAAAATCTACAAGCCAATATAATGCATAGAAACTTCCTTGTGAAGTTTTAGGTCACATTATACGAGTTCTACTGCACATAACACAATTAGACTATCATATCCATGCCGAACAAGGATGTATATTAACAACACTCCAAAGGACAGGGAAACAAACTATCTCAATTGCTGTATGATCTTATGTTTGCACAATATACTAACCATATTACCTTTGTTTTTTGGTTTCTTGAACATCATACTGTATGCCCTCACAAACAATAAGAATCATCAGAAATAAAGAGATAACAGAAAGAACACAACCGAGAAGAACAGCACAAAAGGCCTACGCCTCATCGCATAATCTCAATCATCTACCAATCGTTACATACATAAGTTCTATATTGTCGTGGAAACAAACTAACCTTAAGCAACTCTGTATACATTAGTTGTTGCCGAGGATTTGGTATCCTGGAGCGAGATCACAGTTTCAAAAGCATCGACCAAAGCCCTGACCTTACTCTTCCTGGTCTGGACAAGTTTGTTTGCTGTTTCTTCTATCACATTGTTAAACAAGTTCTGACCCCATTTCTTTCCTTCTACATCCTGGTGTTTGAGGACAACTTCCATTGGTTCAGTTTTAGAACCACTTAAGTCATCAAGTGCAACTACTTCTTTCAAGCTCCTCAGTTCAGAATCGGCTTTTCCATTTTGGTTCTCACACAATACTCTTCTTTGCTTGAATCTGAGTTTCCTTGGACTAGTGGTCTTAGAAAGGACATCATCTGCCTTGCCCCTCCTGAAATTGATCTTCTCAGGCGAGCCAACTTTATCATCCAAGCTAACTATCCCAACCCTTTTAGTCTTGATAGAGCCTCCGGAGAAAGGGTCACTTTTGTCACTTTTCACAGTCTTGGGTGTAGGAGAAGATGGTGGAGTATTGTGATTGCTAATTTGAGTACGTCTCAAACCGTTCTTACAAGTAGAGAGAGGAGATGATGAAGATGGACGTGTGGCATGGCCACCATTTCGGCTATGTCTCAATTGCTTGTTCTCAAAAGATGGGGGTGACCTAGAACTATGTATCCCATTCCGATCACATTCAAACTTTTTGTCCTCAAAGGATGGATATAGAGACTGAGAGAAGCGAGTGGCATCAATAACATTTTCTGTTGGGTTCTGCAGCTTCCTTTCAATGACATACAACGTCTTTTCTGGAATATTTTGGTCCATTGTTTTTTTGCACTCAGATTTTCTACCATTAGCTTTCACATGAGACACGTTTTTCAGGTCCTTATCGTTTCCAGATTTTGCACTGAATTCTCTTTTGATAGACGGTCTGAAAGAAAGAGAAACAGCTGGTGGCGCAAAATCTTCTTTCTTTCTAGAATTGGGCAGCTTCATTTCCTTGCTTGCGTTGAAATGACTCTTCCCTCCATTTCTTGAACCTCCCACTGGACTCTCTTGGAGAACTCCAACTGCTTTGCTCATACTGATACGATCATATCGTCTACTGCTAATATTTGCCAGTGTTGAGGAAGAAGATGGCTTTATTTCCACAGGTTTTGGCCTTAGATCAGCAATATGTTCTGCACAAATATCCATTATGTTTCCAGGCAATGAGTACCGTTTCAAAGAAACAGCAACCTTCTTGGCTGATACTTGAGCTTCTTTCTTTATGACTTGGTGGTGTTTTTGATTCGTTAGGCTTTTAGAATCAGGTAAAGCCTTTGGCTTGATTTGCAGTTTATTTTTTCTCTCCTCTAGGTTTACATCTTTGACCTGATCTTGGCCATTGCCTGATCTTTCTGTAATTTGTCTTGGTAGGGGACTCCTTGCCTTTTTCTCGAGGCTGTCTTCTACCCCATACTTGCAAAAATCATGGCAAGAACCCAAAGAAGCCCTGAGATAACGTGGTAGGATCTTCAATTGTTCTTTTGAAATATGCAAGTTTCCAGTGGAGTTCCTCCTTGTATGATTACTTTTGACCTCAATTTTCTCTGGGTTTGCTGGGATTGCAATTTTCTCCTCAGCCATTAAAATGATATACCAGAGTATTGAATGAAATGAACGACTAGCAAATCTGCAGAAATCAAAATCTCTATATGAGAGAGAGAGAGAGAGAGAGAGAAGTGCACCAACAAAATCATTTTATCCTGCGTTAAGCACTTACCAAAAGTTTTCTTATATTAAGGTGCAGCGCTATGGTACCTCTGAACATTCACAAGTTTGTCTTCCTGCAAGAATTAACATACAAACAACAATGCAATGAAGCTTGTCAACTCCACAAAAACCATGTAAAAAGCATAGTCTCAAAATCAGAGGAAACTAGAATACATTGTGATGGGTGTTTGAATGCACTTTATTTTCATTCATTTGACAAGAGGCTTTGAAACCATGGTGTCTATGACAGAACTGAAACGTACATTTTGTGTTTGACACCTGGAGAATTCACACAAGATGTAATGTACTTCCACCAACATTTGGTTTTCAGTTACCATCATCATAGGATTCATGTCAGTCTCTCAGAGTCCCAACTTCGGTGTTCAAATGCTATGGAAACGAAGGAGAGGAAAATAACACAAACAGTAGAAACTAGCCCAATTTCCTTGATAATACATCCAAACAATCTGTATGTGCTACAAACAAAATTGTGTTTGAGGACCAAAAACTTGCATTACCTTAGATAAAGTACTCGGTTTCAAACTTTTAGAGCTTATACTTTCAAGCCCTCTTGGAAAGGAAAGTACAACTACAAGTTCACTGAATCCTATTCTAATGATAAAGGGGTAAAAGGATAAAAAAAAAAAAAAATGCAAACTTTGTCATTAGCATGTAGTTCATCACTCATCAGTTTGAAGTTCTTCCTCCATCTGGCTTCTTGCTTAAAATCCCACCAAAAAGATGTTGGAATTTTGCAGTAGTGAGCCAAAATCAATATTCTATAAATAAAGTGATTCATAACCACTACGAATAAATGACAATCAATACTCAAAAAGGGGATACGCAAGACTTGCGTGGTTCAGCAAATTCCTGCCTACATCCATGGGAGAGAAACCGGTTCTTTACTATATGATGACAATACTCGGCACAAGAAATGCACCCAAAATGTACCTAAAGAGACGATCCCTCCGTCACCCCGGAATGAAAGGGTGATCTCGTACCAACCATATTATCTCCACCTTAAGAATTAAAGTCTTGTAATTTTGTCTCTCTATTGTCCAGCCTCGAACTCAAATCCTACATAGCCATTGTAGATGCATATACAAACATGATTTTTAAGAGCAATTAATTCCACAATCATTGTTGGCAAATAAGAGATTTCCAAGTGTGAAAAATCTAATTCCAAACCAAAATCCAAGATTTTCAGTTCAAATCTTATAAATGTTATGTTCCATGCTTTCGAGTATATCCTTTGACAATGAGTATTATCAGGCAGACTTCAACAAAAGGAATTCTTCAAAGAAATAATGCGATCACATTCTGAATTGAGCTATTTCTTCCAAAGTCAGTTGTAATTGATAGTTTATTACAGGCTATCTATTGAAGAAACCAAATGATACTATTCTCTCATTTTGGAGAAAAGAAAGTCATGTTTTTACCTTTTAGGCTTTTACAAATGAAGAAGATCAGCCCCGTTCAAAATGTGCAAGATAAACTAGGAGAATAAATATCAATGGTCTTTTATGAGACCTTAACCATTTGTACAACAAAATCTGTATGCATTTTCCTCAGTGGATTCTTGAACTAGAAGAACAAAATACGTCCACAGTCAAAACCAACACAAGTTGACTTTTCCAGTTCGATACAAGATAATGTCAATTAAATATACAATCTTTTGGTATGGAGTTCGACTCCCTCATGTGTACTATCAATTCCAATGTTGGGTGACTCCATATGGGACATTGTCCAGGCTTTAAATGGGCCCCCACTAAAGGAGGGTGCAATAGGCCCCCCAGATTGATCGGACCATTGGGTCGGGTAGCAAGTTATGAAAACATATTATTTTTTATTCATTCAATTCAAGAATGCCAAATGAAACGTACGGATATAGGCAAATCAAACGAAACCTCTAAAAGAATCAATCACGGAATCTATGATAGCATCTATATCAAATGCAAAATGCAGCATGTAGGTTAGTGTCCGGCTCCAATGGGGCTCCCCACAAGTGGATGGTGAGATTGGGCTCCGAGGATTAATCGACGTGCTGGCCCGGACAATTGAGTTTAACAAAAAAAAAAAAAAAAAACTATGGAGAAAAATCCGAAAAATCCACACCCAATGGATGCAAGAGGGAACGTGCATTTTCGGATCCCAGCAACAGGGATAGAGCACCACAACGTTTATATGACAAATATGAATATGATGAACACTCGGAAATCATTCGAATGAAGAAACCCAATTGGCATTGACTAAACCATCAAATTCTAAACGTTCCATAAATTCAATATATGCAAGAAAAAGCACAATTTTGGCTAAAAAAACAACCAGAAGAAGGTTGCTATTGAGAAAATGAATATCAACCCAATTGACATTGAGTAATGATGAGAGAGACGTGATCATAAACATGGGGAGAATTTGGGTTTAAGGTTATACCCATTGCTTGATGTTGATCCCATGGGGAAAAGCCACGGGAAAGATGCCACAAAAATGTCTGGTGGAGACACGAAGTTTAGGTTCAAGAAATCGAGGGAGGGGCAGGAATGGCGTGCTTTAGGTGCAATTTTGAAGAAAATGTACCCTTTTTGTTGAGATTTTCTAGTGACACGCCGGAGATGGATTTGTGTGTGTGTGTGTGTGTGTGTGAGAGAGAGAGAGAGAGAGAGAGAGAGAGAGAGAGAGAGAGGCAAAGGCAGGTCCGTCCAAGAATAATGATCCTTCTTCGTTAGAATCACTCCTGTGATTCCTCGAGAAACTTTCTTGGGAATCAGTTCATGTCCAATTTGTTAGGGGTCCAGTTTGGTCCAATTTATTTTATTTTCGGGTTGTGTGGCATCCAGTATCCACCTTGATAATTCAAATTATTCATACTGTAGTGCTCAAATAAACTAGTAACCATGAGAAAAATCGTCTTGACCCTAGTTGTATTGATTCTTAGTATAGTAACTTTACATTTCTATTTCCTCTCGTGGAGATAAATTTAAAAGTCATATTTTTTAGGAAAAAATTCATTAATAAACAACAAAATAAGTTATTATTTTTGAATATCGTTACTTCATTCCAAACTCTATTTTAATTAAGTTGAACTATACAGATGAAATTAACGATGATATAATGGTTAGGAAATTGGAAGACTTTGTAGTGAAATGTAGCAATAACACTGTTTTTGCAAAAAGACAAATAGAGTAGACTAAAGGGAAAATCTAATTGAATGAAAATGCAAAAAGAAAAGTTGAGGTAAAAATAAATACATGCCGTATACAACTATCAAACTGTAATCCACTGATTTTCGTTCCAGCGTGTTGGTGGTGCGGTGGATAAAGGCCGGGGCATGGCCCTGGGGCCTTGTTTCAATCTTGGGGAGATGAAGATGCAGAGGAGGATTGCAGCAGACGATGTCGTGGTCGTGTGAGTAGAGGCTTTGCCCATAGTGGTTTCCTACTCGGCTCCCATGCCCAAAGCCTGATCGTGCCAGCGGGGGCTCGCCAGAGATGTTAATCTCATTCGTTTGTGGCTGAGACCCGTCAGTGCTTCTGGATGCGGTGACTAAAGGATTTCTCTCGGCCGAAGTTTTGGCCAGCGTGCTAGTGGATTAGTCCATGTTTGTTGTAATTTCTGTTTTGTTTGTGTTCTCTATTGTTTCCATCGGTTTAGTATTGTCTGTCTTTGATTTGGTTTGTTTGAGCTTGTCTGAGGCGGGTGATAGGTTGCTAGCTCCTCGTGAACATCCCTTTGAGGTGCTGAGAAGTGAGCTCCAGCTCGTGCTTAGGACCTAGACTCTAGTGTCTATTTGCTTCCTTCTTTTACAAGTTTTATCCTATGAGATGGGCCGGTTTAGTTTTCCTTATCATTGTAGTTGGAAGGAATCAGTGTATGTTGCCTTTTTGGCTTTAACGAAATTCACTTCGGATAAATAAAAAAAAACTACTCCTAAAAGCATCTCCAATATGTTATATGCATTGTTATATAGAGACGAAGTCAGAATTTTTGCATAGGAAGGCAAATATAGACAAAGAGCAACTTTATCAGTTGAGGTAAAATAACTATTTACATAAGCAAACCCTCCAAATGAGCATTACACCATATTAGGTACAGGCTTAGGTAAAACCCATCTATGAACAGTGCTTAGGTAAATATACCTAACCACTATTTGCTATTGTATATTATTTTATTACTTGTTCTCTCTTTCCCCCCCAAAAGAAAAAGAAAATAAAAGTAATAATATTTTAATAGAGAATAGGTTAAATAGATAGTATTTTTTGATCGGCGTTAAATAGATAGTATTGGTGTAGTGTTGAGAGAGATGCGAATAGGTAAAATGAAAAAAGTGCACTGTTTACTACCATTTTTACCTAACAATTGATAAACTTGCTCTTAATTGTTATGGCAGGAAGTTACAAATTTCCTTCCCCAATGGTGAGGTAAATCATGCTATAAAAGTGGTTATTTTTTTAAATATTTGGGTAAAAGTAAAAAAAATTAACTTTTCCGAATTCACAAAAAATTAGTGCATAACTAACAAACAAAAAAAAATTTAAATAAGGACAAAATAATAACTTAAAAAAAAAAAAGTCAAGTGGAACTATGCCTTAGTATTCCAATGTGAAATGGATATGGTAAATTTCTAACAATGTGAAATGGGCCTCTTTCTCCCTTTGTCCTTCTGGGGCCGAACTGCGAGTGGGCCGAGTGGCTGTTACTTAATGAAGAGAGACTTTGGAAAAAAAGTCCCATTGGCCCAAAAAGCCTGGTAAATGACTATTTTTCCTGGGCCTGGTGATCAGTTAGGTTTGAGGTGCCTTTTGAATAAGATTTTAGATTCTCGGTGCTTAACTATAATTCCATAGTTATATATATAGTATCTGCTTCTACTCAAATCTATAAATCTAAAAATTTAAAAATTTGTATCCACAGCTATTGAAGACACGCCTACTCAAAAGCTATAAGTATTGTTGTGTGAAACTCTGAAACGGGCATTTGCCCCCACGTGTCGATCAAATTGGGGAAAAAGATATAAATCCTCTCATAAAAATTGGTAAGCCAGGTAATCCTAGCTGCCATTGAGTCAAATGGTTCTTGTCCCGCTTCGGTGTTTAGGAAGAGGTGAAGGCTTGTCTCCGCTTTGGCAGCCCGTGCAAGCACCTCAACCATTTTCGAACTGATTTTGTATCCATTTCAATGATCAAACTCGGTCCCATTATAGAGCTCGTCGGAGTGGGCAAAGGTCAAATATAACCAGTAATGGTTGGAGGGTATGGTCATCGACAGCTAATGTAAGCTGACGACGAGTCGTACATACGGTTTGTAACTTTGTATTAGTGTGGTGCTGACGAAGGGTGTTGGAGGCTCGCGCAAGCTGGCAAAGTCACAATCGGGATTAGAAGAACACAGTCAAATAAGGCATAAGTTTGATCTAATCACAACTTTTACTACTTATATAAAGATTTATACAAGCAGGTCCTCCATGCAGACCAGGACCCAATGTACGTAATTAAACACGACAACTATGAATACCATATCGTAATCTTCAGCCAAAGTCGATTTTGTTACGTCTGAGATATTCGTTTTTCTTCTTTAATATTCTTTTTGCATGATTGGAATTCTTCTTTGCTATTCGATTCGCCATGATTTTCTACGTTACTATTCAATCAATTTCGTCTTTGACTCTCGGTACATCAATGTCGTCGTCAATGGTTTTTTTTTTAATAAATTCGTTGTACCGTATGACTATAGTTTGAAAAGAAAAAAAAAAAGACTTAAAGTTCGGTTTGGTCCGGTATTTGCATGTGCATATAGAACAAGTTTTCTGCTAGCTAGTTTAATAAGTATGATTGTTGGGTAATTGTCAAAAACCACAGAAACCATAATTAATAAAAATTACTGTGCTATTTATAATTACTAATAATTAAGCAACCCCTGATTTTTTTAGAACCATCAATTGTGAAAGTAGCCTCGACACAGGGAAAATGTCACTTTTTTGTTTTTTTTGCAACATTTTTACTTTCTCTCAAAATATTTCAGCTTTTTTCTCTCTCTTCTTCATGTCTGCTTAATTGTTAATGGCCATGGCACCATAAAAACAGACAATGCCCAAATTAAACAACACATTCAAGGGGGGACCAAATTCAAATCAAGCCCTTTTATGTCTTTATCAGTCAAAGGCAATTCATGTGGCACTATGACAATAATTTAGATCCTATTTCTAGCAGACTTTAATGATTAAACATGTTTTGTGCAAATGACTAAAGATGAAAAAAAGTGTCAGATCAGATTTGAAACTTTCCCCTACTTTTGAAAGACATTCATAAATCTACAATGTTTCCTTTAATTTCATCTGGTCTAAAGTTCTTTTGAAGCTTCGGAACATGGTTGGACGCGGTTTCTTTTTCTTTTTTTTTTCTAGCAAAAGAAGGATTTTATTAGTCTTTGAACATGGTTGGATGCAGTTTCTTTTTTCCTAGCAAAAAAGTGTACAAATTCCCAAACTTACCCTTCAAAAGTGAATATGAGTACTTATTCAATGCAAATGTGAAATAGGAGTGAAAACGGTAAAATCGATAATTTGCCACGTCTTTGCGGCTAATTTTAGAAAGTGAGAAAATATTTTGGGACAGCCCGGCCAAAATGAAATACTGAGCAAACAAATTGGGAGGGTGGGTGGGGGAGTATACAAAGATTAAAAGGATTAAGAAAAAGGTGACACCACAACTATAGATAAACATCTCAACGAGATTGAAACCGAAGATGGTAGGGTTTGCAAGGAGCTAGCCAACACAAACCAAGACAGCACAAGTACAAAAATATAGGAAATGATCAGTAACACCTAATATGCCAAGACCAATGGAACAAAGCAACGGATGCAGTATTTTTTGACCTTAACAAAAAAAGAAAAGAAAAAGAAAGTAGTCTTTCTTAACTCAAAAGAGGCATAAACAAAACTAACCTAAACTCTACTGTGTCTTATCACAAGATTTAACAAGAAGCAAGTAAATCCCCCCATACCAAGTAAATCCCCCCATACCAAAAACAATTTCTAAACTATCGAATTTGGTACAAGTTTTAGACAGATTAATTGGGGAATTTGCACTCTACAGGTAGGAGTACAAACGAACCAATCGAGCAGCTCGTGGCTCGGCTCGTTTAGTAATCAAGCTGAGCTCGGCTCATTTGTAAAGCTTCTCATCAATCTACCTTCTCAATGATACCAAGTTCGTGGGAGAAGGGTTTGTGTAGTTTCATCTAGTCCCGGACTTGGGAATTTTTTTTTATTAAAAAAAAAAAAGGAAGAAGAAGAAGGAAGATTAATCCAGTGTTAGATTGGTTTGAGTTAATTATTTTGGTTTTTATTTTAGACAAATATAATAAGGTTGGATGTGGTTTCAACAGCGCTAGCTAGAGACAAATATATAACACTTATTTTTTTTTTTGAAAGGCGAAATAGAGACAAATAACACTTGACGTCATATCATGAAACAATTAAGCTGATTACAAGTTCGGAGTTCTATAAAATGTTTCGTTTGCCAAGAAAAAAGAGAGTTCGAAGAGAAAAAGTGTGATATACAATCATAAAGGCATGGTTACAAAATGTTAATTTTTCAATCCCCATTTTCCCACAACCACCATCAATATTGTTGCTTAATTGTCCTTTCCTTCCTCTAACATATGAATGAATTAATCAAAAACTTACATTTGGTAAAATCTTAAAGTGCCCATGCATGCATGATTTCATTAATTATGTGCTAGCTGTACCAATTTTGAAACAATTAATTAATTTGCTTCTACTTAATTAATTGTATCGATCCTAGCTTATGTTCCACATAAGACAGCAAAATTATAGTGAAAATTAATTCATTCCTTTTTTACAACTAGCTTGTTGTGAGGCAGAAGCAACATTCTTTGCCCATACTTAAAGAGTTATTGTAAATGAAATGATACTCCTACCAGAAGTGTACATAGAATGCGCACATGATCAGTTTTCCATGATTGTTTTTGTTTACTTGCCTTGAAGAAGGGGCAACATCTAGAGTTTATAAATTTAATAATATCCACTACTCGATCTTCCGCCATCGATAAAAAAGAAAGAAAGTAGGCACAAACAATTATAATTGATCGAGCAATTACGTACACTACTGTCGACCACTTCTTTCTTGCATATGTGTCGGCTTCATACATTTAACTGTGGGATGGGCCCTACACACATTTGAGAGATGAGTGGTCGGTAGAAGTGTACCTAAACGAAAAGATTACCTTCTTGATTAATTTCTTGTTCCTAACCAATTGTAAAATTAATATTTGTTGCTATTATACTCTTAAATTGATCATTTGAAGAGTCACTATATTTGAAGGGAGAGAGAAAACATCACCAATTTTGATGCTCTCTTTTGATGTGTGGGTTGGAGAAGTTTTTTTTTCAACGTTACTCCTGATCGAAAAGCTTAAAATATAATATGTTTGATGAGTGGATTGAAGATGCTCAAGAAGTAAATTTGCATTCAAAATATCTAAAAAGTATAAACGTGACTAAGCAATGTTTAAAAACAATTAACTACGGTGAAAAGGCCAATTTAAATTTTTTGCTTTAAAACTCCAAAATTTCCTACAATTATATATCTTGAGCCGGCCCTGCTTAGATATGCTTCCTCCTCATTCTTTTGTCTCTTTTAGGAGTCCGTGTTACTGATCAATTGATTAATTTATAATATTTTAAGTGATTTTGAAAATATCGTTAAAAGAGCTCATTGAAATCTATTAAACAAGATTCATATTACATATAAACGATATTACCAATTAAAAGTTATAATTAGTTTTTTATCCGGTTGAGATACAACGAGGGATAATAGAATGAAGACAGAGGGAGTACTTAATTAATTAATCCATGTGATTACGACGAAAGCTTTTGAAAACACCATCTGAGAGATACCTTGGTCAAACAAGACCGGCCTGTTTAGCTTTTGATCACTTCGAGTCCCAAAAATAGTATGAGAGAGAGAGAGAGAGAGAGAGAGAGAGAGAGAGATTCATTCAGATTATGTTTCTTGAATTCATAAAGAAATTAATTAATTTGCGGGCCTCTTGAGTATATTTTTTTACCCGAAAAGAAAAAATAAATCATTCCAAAGGCGGCATCTACAAAGATAAAGAAACACAATCATACTTCAAAACTAACGATATACAGGAAATTCAAAAAGACTAAGCTAATGTCTAGCGACTATGTATCGTATAAATTCGTAAAATTTAAAAAAGAGTAACATACAAATACGGTCAAGATGATCAGTTTATTTATAAAGAAGTTGTTTCATATTTTTTGAAAACGATGACGAACAAATTTAATTAGGAATTCAGAACAAGTTTTAGTTTGACATTGGAAGGATTCGTCCATACGACAAATTGTACAAAAGAATACTACTCATATACAATTCTGATCTTTAAAAAAAAAAACACATAATATTTTATTTGTCCACAAATAGTTAAAAGGATAAATAAATCGGGACGGAGGGAGTATTTTGCATGTATCACAATCTCAATTTGATAAATTTTTTATGAGTAATGTAGAGGATCTCCAAGGTATATCCGATACTTAAATTTAAAGAAATTAATTAACTATCATGTACGTATGATCGAGAACTATCAAGTACACATGTACAAATACTTGAGGAGTATTGTATCTGATACGAATACGACTCCCCTCCTACGGTATCTGTAATAGAATAATAGACCTTCCACCCAAAAAAAAAAAGAAGAATAATAGACATGTGTATTGTGTCCGATACAAATATGACTCCCCTCCTAAGGTATCTGTGCTTTACGGAAGAAATTTATTTTTTCAAATTTCAAATAAATATTTTCACCTGCAATGCACATGACATTAAACTAGTGATAAATACCTGATAAAAAAAAAAATCCAAACTAAACCGAGCCCTGAATTCTAATCAATTGGAGTCGGCTAACCTGATAAAAAAATATATAAAAAAAACTAGTGATAAATAAAAAGGTCCACAAATTGAGAAGATAATATTGTTGTCTGATTAATTTCTTGGAGTAATAATTCTATTGTGGACATCTGAAAACCTAATCAATGGTTGAGCAGCCCCAAATCATTGGTGTAAGTGTAATAACCCCACATAATTAGAAGCATTTTTTATTCTCCCAGTGTGTCGGTTGCTACAAATGGAAAACTTTGAGTTGAAATTCAATAACCATTTAAAGAGTTTAGAGTTAGGCATTGCATTTTTAATTTTAAGCATTTTGATGAATTTGATGTCAATATTGAATCACCTAATTAATAATGTTCTAAAGATTTTTTACCCTCTTTTGTTTTTATAACTCAAGTGTTCAGGTCAGTTTACGCGCATTTTGATTAATCTTGAAAACCCAATCCCACTGCCCCACTTGTGGGGAGTCTAATTAAAGCTGGAGCAAAGCTTCTGTATGAAGTATGAATTGGCACCAAATGAGTTGATTGCACTTGAGATCTTTCAAACCTGACACCTCAGGAGAAAGCAAATCACTAAGTCTCAAATCTTGACTATTAGGTCAACCCCTTGGGATTATAATCTTACCCATTTTTAAACGAAGTCAGCTTCTCTGCGGTTTTAATGCCAACTTGCCAAATTCGATCTACCCACACCCCAAATCCTTCCTTGATGATCCTGGGGTTCGTATAGCAAATCTCGTCAAAGGGTACATCGACAAAAAAAAAATACTAATGCTAATCGAACACCTGTAACCACTTCATTGAGAAAAATCAAAATCGATAGTCTAACCTTTTTTTTTTTCCTCATCTTGGAGAGCTGTAGAGTCGGGATGGTCTAACCCTTTTTTATTATAAAGTTAAAGTGATGTGACCAAGCGATTACAGGTGTTCGATCCACTTGTTTTCGACGAGTTCTAAATATGAACAGCTGTATCCATCCATCATATTGTTTCTCATATCATTTTCCTGGCAGTTTTTATGATTCAACATCCATTTTGGAAACATGGCCCACCACAAGGTATGTCCCACAAAACGATCCAACTTTTTTTAACCAGCCACGTTTTGTTCAATCTTCATCAAAGGTTTAACATCCCCACCTCATGCACGTCCCTAAAGGCTCCAGAGAGCCCTTATGGTCCCCCGCCCCCACACTGGACTGATTTTAAAAAAAGTTCCAAATTTTATGATATTTTTGTCCATATTTATAAATCAAGCACATGATTTTAATTTCCCATGTGTGTCCCCTATCTAACAAGCCATATATCTGTTCCAAATAATTACTCACCTTCCTTTTTCTTCAACCAAATTCAACTATAAAAACCCATAACCCCCCCTCCCTCCACATCTCATCTCACCAAGATCAAACCCCGGCCACCATGGTTTCTGACCGGAGCCAACCCTCAAAAAACGTGTGCGTGATCGGGGCAGGTCCCTCCGGATTGGTCGCCGCCCGGGAGTTGAGGAAAGAAGGCCACAATGTGGTGGTTTTCGAACAAAGCCATGATGTTGGAGGGCAATGGCTGTATGACCCCAACGTGGAGGTTGAGGATCCCTTGGGAAGGGAAACTTCCCTTAACGTGCATAGCAGTATTTATGCCTCACTGAGGCTGACATCCCCAAGAGAGATAATGGGTTTCACTGATTTTCCATTTTTGGTGAAGAAAGGAAGGGACATGAGGAGATTTCCTGGCCATGGGGAACTCCTGATGTACCTTAGTGATTTTTGTGCCTTTTTCGGTTTGAGGGAGATGATAAGGTTCAATACCAAGGTTGAGTATGTGGGTATGTTGGATTATGGTGAATTTGGCAAGGATTTGAGATGGGTTGTGAGGAGTAAAGAGAAAAAGTGTGAGAAAATGGTGGAAGAGGTGTTTGATGCTGTGGTTGTGGCCACCGGTCATTATTCCAAGCCCAGGTTGCCTTCCATCAGAGGTATGTGAAAAACTACCCTGCAGTTCTCCAAATTCTGTTTTCTTGATTCATTCTCCGATACCCGTTTCGTTAACGGGTTTCGAAAACTCGTTTTATGCAGTTTTCTTGGAAAAGGACCTGCTTTTCGAATAACATCGCGATATATTTTCACGTACTTTAAAAACCCTTGAGCGCGCTCAAGGAAAGTATCTTGTTTTCAAAAGTAATTTCTTGAAAAGTGTTTTACAAAATCTGATTCCAAACGGAGTCAAAAAAGGGCAATACAAGTCACCTCACTCATGTGAAAACGTTCTTAAAAAAGTCATGTCATATCCAGCTACAGTAGTGCCTTTTTATCATGTTAGTTTTAGGCATGTTGTTGAGCTATCTTTTCATTGAAAGACATGGCTTAAGAGTTCCCAAACTCTTCAGTAAATGTGATTTTTGTGATGTGTTAATGGTTTCGTTTGTTTGTTGTTGAGGAATGGAAGCCTGGAAAAGGAAGCAGATGCATAGTCATGTTTACAGAGTTCCCGAGCCGTTTCGCAATGAGGTGATTCCAAATACGTAGTACTTCTTTTCCAACTTTCAATCGAATTTATACGTGCAGGGTCTGAAACAGGTAGCTAGGTGGTCGTTGTGTAGTTATCGATTCAGGAGACTCGAACTTTACATCTAGCTACACAGTCAAAGTGAAAAACATTTGTCTAGCTATCGTCGCTCTTGGTCACCACGACCTCTCGTAGTGAGCTTGCGAAAGATGATTCGACCCATTTTAATTAATCGTTGTGAAATAAGTTAATGAACAAGTTGGCTTGGGGATACGCCAAGCGATCGAGTCTCCTACACAATGTCGTATCCTCTAGATGAAGAGAAGTTAGCAGCAATGTTGGCTTGCAAGCAATCCAAAGAGACTTTAAGAGAGCCTTGTGATCATGGTTTCTCTCAATTGCACAGGTGGTTGTGGTGGTTGGAAATTCATTGAGTGGGCAAGATATATCAATGGAGCTTGTGGATGTGGCAAAGGACATTTATCTTAGTGCCAAATCTACTGATGTTTCTGAGGGCTTGTCAAGAGTAATATCCAAGCATGAAAACCTGCACTTTTGTCCACAGGTATCACTACTCTGATCCCCACAAAATAATACAGTACTAACTTGTTTCTCAACAAATTTGATTTAACTCTGCTGCATTAAGTTTTAAGGATATTAAAATAATGCCCTTTGACCTTGCAAATGGCAGATAGACTCCCTACAAGAGGATGGAAGGATTGTATTTGTAGATGGAACTTGGGTAATTGCAGACACCATCATTTATTGCACTGGGTAAGACAACATTTCCCAATTTAGCTTCAAAAAAGAACAAAATTAGCCCTACCCGGTCTTATCGGGTCTGAAATATTTGTCGATCACCATTTTATCCTATTAGCACGGAACAACAGATAAATCTTATGAAATCGAGGATTTGACCCGAAGATAAAGGTCAAAGGCCGGAAATCTTCTACTCTAAAATCCGCGCCTTTACAATCTACTTCTAGTTGATATTTTGAAATATTCACAAATCTTGAGACACAATCATGCAACTGAGAGCACAATAATTATAAGTAATAGAGACTTCTATTTTTAGGGACACTACCCCAGATTAGAACTTTAGAAGGTCCCACACCTTGGTCCCATTTGATGATCTTGTGGACCCTTTTTCCAAATCATTTTTTGTGTGCAAACCTTGCATGAATTTGCACCCTTCTTGAAGTATAGAATATTAGATCTTGATCATAAGAGGGAAATTGTAATTCATTTACATATATCCAAATAATAAGTGGTTTCTTTAATGCAGGTATTCCTATTCATTCCCGTTTCTTGACACCAAAGGGATAGTGGTGGTGGATGATGACAGGGTGGGACCTCTGTATGAGCACACCTTCCCCCCATCTCTAGCACCTTCCCTCTCCTTCATAGGCATTCCTAGGAAGGTAATGCTCTTGTATTCAGGTTCCGTTCCGTTAAAGTTCTTATTTTTTAAATGCTTATGTTTTATTTTTCCAGATAGATCATTCTTTCGTAATACATTACCTTTAATTCAAAAAATAAATACTTATTTTAGTTGGTGGAACACACCACGGCCTGACATTTTGGAAATCCATGGCGAACTTTAAAGTTGGAGTCCCTTGTGTACTTTTACAAGCGAACCAAATAAATCGTAGATCAATCTAAAATTAAAAAACAAAATATAATAAGGTACTATTAAGTTTTCGAAAGTAGTGCTCATTACAAAAATGTAAAAGCATCACTTAAATATTCTTTTTTTTTTATGGATTTATTCATACTGAGCTTATTTTTTTTATACCCTATAAAATTTGAGGGCACATAATTTTTGAAAATATTTTGGCGGCTCAAGGCACAAGCCTCACTTGCCTTCCCTCAGGGACGGGCCTGATTGTGCCACTCTCGTTTGTAGACCTACACCTACACTCTATTTAAGTTAATATAATTTTTTTTTTTTTTTAAATCGTCGCTCTTTTGTATCTTCATTGCTTAATTTACAAGACTGCCAGCTCAATTATTAGCTGAAGAGAAATTTCGGAAAGTTTAGATTGACCTATCAATATATTAATTTCTTGGTACCTTTTTCCTCCCACAAGGGATAAGTATATTTCAAAAATTAGCCTTCGAATGAAAGGGGAAAAATGGAGTATTTTTGTGCAGGAAAGTCTCAGACGAAACCCTATTTTCCGTGTCTATTACCTATCAATTGGACCCGGGGATGCTGTCGAGCAGCTCCGTGCTGAGAGGGTGCAGAGTGGCCGATCTAGCCATTCATCTAGGTACGGATAGCTCGGATCGAATCTGAGCGCATACAAATCTAAACCGTTTGGTTAAGACCCAAGCTGTCGATTGCTGAGATGAGAGGCCGGATCTGCCGCTTTGCAGGGTGCTGCCTAGCAGCATCCCCATTCCCAATCAGATGGACCCATTAATTTATACAATATTTTCTGATAACTAAAGCATTCGGGTCACCTTACGTGCGCCTCAACTTGGCAAACATACAAGTAGTAACTTGCATGATTAGAATTTTAACTGATTTTTGCTGTTTGTTGTGTTGTTGATTAATGTGTAGCTCATAGCCTTCCCTTTCTTTGAGTCACAAGCAAAATGGATAGCTCAGCTGTTGTCTGGGAAAAGAGCATTGCCCTCATGGGATGAAATGATGAACTCGATCAAGGAGTTCTATCACTCAAGGGATGTTGCCGGAGTTCCAAAGCATAACACCCATGATATTGCCTCTTTTGAGGTAAAGAAATACTAATGCCTTGGGGACCCCTCTCTCAAATAGCTAGCTATCGCCGTGTTTAAATCTTGAATTTATGATCAAACGAAACCAAAAACAGACAGACCGGAGAGAATTCAATTCCATTTATATATAATAATAAAAAAAGGCACTTATTGATCTTCGATTCGTTCGAGATTCATTTCTAGTTCTTGTTTTGAATTTTCCTGCAGTACTGCGATAAGTATGGGGATAACGTTGGATTCCCGCACTTGGAAGAATGGAGGAAAGAGCTCTGCAAATCAGCCCTGACAAATGCGGATGCCAATTTGGAAACGTACCGCGACTCGTACGACGATCACGAGCTGCTTCAAGTAGCCCACCAGAGCCCTCATTTCACTCAACTTGAGGTTGAATCCATTCCCATGTGATCCCCATCAGTTAAATTCAAACATATTTTTCAATCAAAAAAAAGCAGCCCTTTGTTGAAGGAACAGGGCAAAATACAATGTAATTTGATGATTTATTTGGTAATTAAGGCATTGTTTGTTTAGCACCAAGGAGAGGGAAGTACTTGTATTGCTTTAGGAAACAGATTTAAAGACCAATTGCGAAATTGCCTTCTGAAGCAAGAAAAGTACTTCATACGGATTATTTACTTCGCAGAATAATATGTTTATGGAATAGGACCCTGTTTCAGCTACCAAGAAGAACTGGAATTTTGAAGGTTGCTATGCTTGTAACAGGCATTTGGATCTTGTTCTTGACATATTTGATTTGGAAGAATCCTACATCTCTTGTGTGATGGGACGCAAAACGGGATCCATCACGGTTTCGTTTCACAGAGTCGTTTATTGTGTAGGACTCGACGCGATTATTGTTTCTGTCAAAAAATTAGGGTAATTGGTCATCTGTATGACCTTATAAGAGAAAGAAACGGTTAGAAGTTGAATCCACATTACTCTTGCAACAAATATGATTCATGCTACAAAGGGAACTTTGAGTTGAAATACAATATTTTAAAAGTTTAAGTCTCTTACCCCGTTCGTTTTAGGATTTGGATTCTGAGTAATGAGTGGAGAGAGATAAATGAGAGTAATAATTGAGAGAAAATTTATTAGAGACCGTGCACAGAGAAAAGTCCAAGGTTAAAAATTCCAAAACGAATGGGTTTTAATGACTTTAATTTTAATATTGACTCTGCAGAAAAATCGGTCACAAAAAGCGCATAGATGGCCACAACTTTTCCAGATGTGTATGTGATACCATATTTTAATAAAGTTAGGCCCCGTTTCACTAACTAGAATAAATATTTATTTTTTGAATTAAAAGTCGTGTTCAAGCTTCATCAAAGGGTTAACATCTCTCGAAAGCACTCAAGTGCTATCAACTCATTTTAAAGCCAGTTACAGAGTTTTGTTGGGTTTTGATTGGTCTCTCAGGATTAGTCGAGATGCATACAAACTGACCCGGTCACTTAAGTTATCCAAAAAAAAAAGGGTTAATTATCGGGACACCCTTGTAAGTTATCACTTTTTCATGGAGACCCCCTGCACAAAATAAACCTACAACCACACCCCCTCTAACTTCCAAAACGTATTATGCCCTAACTCTGTTAACAGAAAAAAGTAAAATACATTTTTACCCTCACTTGTATATACAACACTTGGGACGTTCAAGCCCTAAATCAATCCATAAACATTCAATCCTCTTCTCTCTTTACTCCCATCTCTCTTTCGATAAAAAACACTCTTGGAATTGAAATGGAACTCAAATGGCCTATCATACCTTTCGATCGTTGAAGAAACGAGTTGAACACAATAGAGCTAGGTTTTGAAGATAACTCAGAATGATTTGAAGACAAAGACGCAGAGAACTATTTCACCGACGTAGACGCAGTTTCTCTATAATTTAGGCGCTTCTTCAGTTGGGTTTCTCTATATGTTAGAGGATTTTCTTCCAGTCACACATATATGTAGGATTTTCTTCCAACTAGAAAGAGGAAATTGTTTCCACCATGAAGTTACAGTTTCCACCATGAAGTTAGAGTTCTTCCAGGAAGTAGGAAGTTTCCTCACCAGGACAGAAACAAGTTTTGAGAAAATTACAGTTTCCACGAGGAAGATACAGTTCTTCCACCAGGATAGAATTAGGTTATATTGGAAAGTGAATGGGGGGGGGGGGAATATGATTCAGGTTAAAAAATTAATAGAAGGGCTTTCGGATGGGGGAATAAAATATGATTCAGGTTAAAAAATTAATAGAAGGGCTTACGGAAGGGTCTCAGGAAACGTTTTGAAAGTTAGAGGGGTGTGGTTGTAGGTTTATTTCGTGCAGGGGATCTCTGTGAGAAAGTGATAACTTACAGGGGGTATCCCGATAATTAACCCAAAAAACATCCTCACCTGCCCCCATAATGTGTCCATATACCCCAAACAGATAATTTATGTTTTCCATGCGTGTCCTCTATCTAACCAGCCATATCTGTTCCAAAAAAATACTAACCTTCCATTTTCTTCAACCAAATTCAGCTATAAAAAACCATAAACCCCCTCCACATCTCATTTCACCACCATGGTTTCCGACCGGAACCAACCGTCGAAAAACGTGTGCGTGATCGGGGCAGGTCCCTCCGGATTGGTCACCGCCCGGGAGCTAAGGAAAGAAGGCCACAATGTGGTGGTTTTTGAACAAAGTCATGATGTTGGAGGACAATGGCTATATGATCCCAATGTGGAGGGTGAGGATCCCTTAGGAAGGGAAACTGCCCTTAATGTGCATAGCAGTATTTATGCCTCGTTGAGGCTTACATCCCCAAGGGAAATAACGGGTTTCACTGATTTTCCATTCTTGGTGAAGAAAGGTAGGGACATGAGGAGATTCCCAGGCCATGGGGAACTTCTATTGTACCTTAGTGATTTTTGTGCCTTTTTTGGCTTAAGGGAGATGATAAGGTTCAATACCAAGGTGGAGTATGTGGGTATGTTGGATTATGGTGAGTGTGGCAAGGATTTGAGATGGGTTGTTAGGACTAGAGAGAGAGAGTGTGAGAAAATGGTGGAAGAGGTGTTTGATGCTGTGGTTGTGGCCACTGGCAACTTTTCCAAGCCTAGGTTGCCTTCCATCAGAGGTATGTGAAAAATTGCCCTGCAGTTCACAAAATCTATTTTCTTGATTCATTTTCGAAGCTTTTTTTTGGGAACCAGGCGATTTTATAAAGGGACTAAGCCCAAAAAAATTCAGGGAGATGGCCCTGAAACTGGATATAAAAGAGCCTTAGCTACACAAAACAAGACTCGAATGAGTCCAGATCAGAAACGAACAACTCAGAGACAAAACCAAACAACCAACCAACTACAAAACAATAAAAGAAACCTCTACACAAAAATGGAATTCTGGAATCCTCCAATCCAGGCAGATGTTGAGGTTATCCACAGTCTTGGCCACATTCCTACAAGAGCTTGCACAAGCCTTGACTTCTTCAAGATTTGGTGAGTAACTGAAACAAACTATGTAGAACCGACACTTCTAAAGGCCAGTGTGTCCCCGTGTCCGACACGTGGACATGCGGGGGACACAGCAAAATACGTATGGGACACGCCGCGTGTCCAATAAATTTAATTAATTTTTTTAGGGACACGGCAGAGACACTCAAGGGACACGTATGGGGACACGGTAAGAGTTAAATATGCAATTTTCTTAAAACTTTGGGGGCTAAATGTGTAGTCGCTTCCTATATTTTCGAATAAATTTTATGTTTTTTGATGTATATATATGATGCTTGCTTACAAATATTGAAACTCCAAGCTTATACACCTAACTATATTTTTACTGGTATACAATAAATATTATGTATTTATTTATTTTTGCCGTGTCCCCATTTTTTAAGAAATTTTGTGTCCCGTGTCAATATCCGTATCCGTGTCTGAATCCATATCTATGAGACTGTGTCCCTGCTACATAGAACCAAAGTCATGCCCAGTCCTTTGGAAACTTATTTTTATGAGAACATCTAACTATGTTTTCACTTTCTTGAAGACCATTCTGCTCAAGAAACAAATAAAATGTGACTACGATGAGGTTTCATACTCAAAATAAGTTCTGGAAAAGTGTTTTACAGTACTAAACTGGTTCCGAAAACGTTCTGTTTTTTTTCACGGGTTCCGAAAAAGTTCTTAAAGGTCATGTCATTGCTGGGAAAAATACAAGTAATCGGCAAATCCAGAGCCATTCCATTATGTACAAACTGAATGATAGAGACTACATGTACTATATAAACTGTAAATGAGATGACGATACAAAATCGATACAAAAATGCGAACCGAAACCTGTGTTACTCATAGTATCCTTAAAACAGATTCGCCGCCTACCAAAGGGTATTGAGGTTGATCCGGCATCTATCTCCCATTCCGGAATTTATCCGGTCAAGATCACTACCCAGAAAACACCACTGTGAGCATGGCAAACTGAACTTGCGTCTATCTCTCTCACACAAAGAACCATGGTGGAAAACGTAGGGGAATTAAATCCATGTAACTGCAGGAATGAATTCTATACCATAAATCTCACATCATTGGGCTATTAACCATCCGTAATCATTGGACTTTAGAGGTGCCTCATCGATGAACCAAAGTGGGTAGGAGATTCTCCGAATTTCGCAAATTGATTCACAAATTTTCCAACAGTCATCTCCAGACTATAGTCGAGCTTTTTTATGGTGTTAGTTTTGGTATGTTGTTGAACTGTCTTTATTCTTTTCATCTGTACTTGTGACTTCTAAAATTCTTCACTGCTATGCTAATGGTTTCATTTTATTTTTTGTTGAGGAATTGAATCATGGAAAAGGAAACAGATGCATAGTCATGTTTACAGAGTTCCTGAGCCATTTCGTAATGAGGTGATTTCAAATGCATACTTTCTATGATTGCCAGATTTTGTGTTCCAAAAGTCAAGAAATCCATACTTTTCCTACTTCTTGTATAGCACGCCAGAAAGATCTCGCGAAGTGTACACCAGAAAACAAGATCAAAATCAAATCAAACAATCATGCCATCCATCTTCGAAAAACTTCTACTCCAACTTCCCAAACAACGTTATACTTTACTTACTGCATAAGACAGTTTACATACAACAGGGTCTGAAACTGGTAGCTAGTTGGCAGACAGTCTTCCTAAGTTTTGCTCTAGCTACGCAGTTGAAGTGAATCTCACATGTCATCACTCCTCGTCACAACCTCTTCGATCGAACTTCAAGAAAATGGTTTGATCGCGTTTGAGTAGATCTTCAAATTAAACGTTTACCCAAAAGAGGTTAATGCGCGTTAGCCATTCAAGTTGCCTAAGGATACATCAAGCAAGCAGGATCGTCACATTTGTTGGCTGAGGATTTCCTTTTTAAGAAACTTATTAGAGTCTCCTAGTCTCAATGCACTTTCAGTAACAAGATACTGTGAAAATCTGAAACCACATGGATCAGTAGTGTATATCATAGAGCTTGGAATGCATTCAGACAAAGGAACAGAGAGACTTGGTAAAATAAGATGGTCTGCCCCAACAATTCCCTATCATGTAGATCATATGTTCGAATCCCACGGAGCCAAACATTCCAAACCTTGGGGCCACTGGAGGGTTTTCCCGGTCGTTAATTTCAGTACCCCACAATTAGTTGAATTGTGCATAACCTGGCCCAGATGTCCGGCTATTAAAAAAAGAAGAAGAATGTTTGCTTAATCCAAAAAGGCTAATGATCATGTTTCCTAATTGCCCAGGTGGTTGTGGTGGTTGGAAATTCTTTGAGTGGACAGGACATATCAATGGAGCTTGTGGATGTGGCAAAGGACATTTATCTTAGTGCCAAATCTTGTGATGTTTGTGAGGGCTTATCAAAAGCAATCTCCAAACATGAAAACTTGCACCTTTCTCCACAGGTACGTATTACTAGTCCTACGAAATATATCAAGTTATGAAGCATTTGATCACTAAAACTCAGCTACATTAAGTTTGAAGAACATTGGAATTTCACCCTTGAAACTTGAAAAATTGCAGATAGACTCCCTACAAGAGGATGGAAGGGTTGAATTTGTAGATGGAACTTGGGTAATTGCAGACACCGTCATTTATTCCACAGGGTAAGGCAACATATGCAATTCAGCTTAAAAAAGACAAATCAAAATTAGAAACTATTTATTAAGTTTGTGAAATTGTTCTAGTTTGGTGTTTCATTGGTGTAGCCCTGGCTTGTTGTATTTCCCAAATCAATCAGCTCCAAATGGACCAAATCCAATGCTAGCATGGACTCTTGGATTATGACTCTTGGGTTATCGGGTTTTGCTCGTTTGTCTGTCATTGTCGTATTCTATTAGCACAGACCAATGGGGACAACTCAGGCCACTTCTAATCTCACCGTACGACTAAAATTTCAAAATGTACAAAACTATCGTTGCATACTTGCAGTTGTGTTTTGAGCAAGGAAGACATAAGTTTGGGTTAGAAGGTGTCACATACAACTACCCGCCCCCAACTAGCCATGGACACCTTCGGCCTGAACCATGTGGCCTCACATGATATATCTCAGATGTACCATGTAGGCATGTTGCTAGTAGGTCTTTACTTATATATGTAATACGTCATTTATATCCCGCCGATGTGGGACTTCACATCACACCTGGTTGCCCTTTCCACATTTTTTAACACCAAAAGGTTTCCTAATTGAAATCATGACAACTTACCCAATTGATCGTCCTGTGGTCCCTTTTTTCAATCATTGGGGGAAAACTTGGGTAAATGTATACCCTCCTTCAAGTATAATAGATCTTGATCATATTTCAAAAGAAGGAAAAGTGGTTCATTATATATAGAAGTGTTCTTTTGTTTGGATGCAGGTATTCATATTCATTTCCATTTCTTGACACTAGAGGAATAGTGGTGGTGGATGATGATAGGGTGGGGCCTCTCTATGAGCATACCTTCCCCCCATCACTTGCTCCTTCTCTCTCCTTTGTAGGCATCCCTAGGAAGGTAATGCTCTTACACTTTGCATTATATTCAGTTTTTTTTTCTCTAAAAAATAATTATATGCTTCTTTTTTAATACAATTGTAATTTTAAATGACATGACTACCCTCTAAAGTACAAGTATAGGAGAAACTTTTCCAAGTCTCTATTGTCCTTTCATTTATTAGTTTTTGGTACATTTTTCTTCCAAAAAAGTTAATTATATTTCAAAATTTCGCATTTGAAACAGGGAAAAACTAGAGTATTTTTGTGCAGAAGGGAAGTATGAAAATCAATTTCTCCTACAAAACCCCATTTTCCTTGTCTATTGCTTACCAATCTTTATGTATGGACATGGCTTGTTTCTCTCTGCATTCTGTTCCTCCTTTTCCTTGGCTGCTAGGTTGATTACTTGCCAACCTTTATAGCTTTCGGGTCTTGAGTGGCATATGATTGACGTGGAGATAGGGTGCCAACCTTGTTGGAATGCTATTTTCACGTTGTGATGCCGGTGTGCTCTTGTCCCTTTAATCTGTTGTAACGTTACATTTGATTAATAAAATTTATCCTCTTTGCTGTCAAAAAATATCTTGATGGACCCATTAAATCTATACATACAATTTGTCTGGGAACCTGAATAACGAATGTGACAAGAATTTAATTGGTTTTGTTTTGTTGTGTTCATTAATGTATAGCTCATAGGCTTCCCTTTCTTTGAGTCACAAGCAAAATGGATAGCTCTACTATTGTCTGGGAAAAGAGCATTGCCCTCATGGGATGAAATGATGAACTCTATCAAGGAGTTCTATCACTCAAGGGATGTTGCTGGAGTTCCAAAGCATAAAACCCATGATATTGCCAGTTTTGAGGTAAAGAAATCCCTTTGAAACCTCTCTCAAATAGCTAAAAGCATATTTGGTTCTTGCATTTATGACCAAACGAAACCAGAAAACAGACGGACTGGACCTTCAAAAAAAAAAAAACACTTATCTTTGATCCATTCGAGATTCATTTCTAGCTCTTGTTTGATTTTTCCTGCAGTACTGCGATAAGTATGCGGATAATAGTGGATTCCCACACTTAGAAGAATGGAGGAAAGTGCTATGTTTATCAGCCCTGAGAAGTGCAGATGCCAATTTGGAAACATACCGCGATTCCTATGATGATCTTGAGTTTCTTCAAGTAGCCCATCAGAGCCCTCATTTCACTCAACTTGAAGTTGATTCTATTCCTATGTGATTCCCATCAGTTAAATTGAACAGATTTCAATCAAAACAGCAGCCCTTTGTTTAAGAACTATATGGTGAAGAAAGATAGATTCATTAGACTGCTACTGTAATTCGATTGAGCAATGCTAGGATTGCAACTTTAGAACACAACTGTTTCTTGAGCCATTCGATACATGTAGACCCGCCACACATATCGACCAGTTCCAGTTGTGTCTTAAAGTTGTGTTTCTAGACTTTTTCAATTCGATTTTGTTTTGGCAAGGGGTTGTTTGTTAGCATCAGGGCGAGGAAGTAATTGTATTGCTTTTGGAAACAAATTTACATTTTTTCAGAAGCAAGAAAAGTACTTCAAAAGAATGTTTTATGTATTTGTAGAATCCATGTTTCACCTACCAAGAAGAACTGGAATTCTTGAGTATTTTGCTCTCTTTTCAACAGGCACGTGGATCTTGTTCTTGCATATTCGAGTTGTATGTAAACATGTTTCGAATAGTTTTTCTCGTAGTTTTCCTTATTCATAAACAAATTCAAGATCCAAACACAGCCCACGGAGAACTACATTTGCCTTTGTGTAAGGATTTTCCAAGTCATGACTCGATTTCTGTTCAATACGAGGAATCAGAGTGTTTTTGGACGAGGGGAAATACTAAATTATAAGGTGTCATGGCATCCTTTGCTTTTCTTGAACACCCTTGGGATGATATTCCTAGTGAATTCAATTGTTCGCAGGCTGTTTCTTGGACATTTAGATGGTATGATGTACATAATACTAGAGGCGTAAAGCGAAACACATACTTAGAACTTCACGCTAGATCCACAACTGCAGAAAAAATATGGAGACAAAGCACACCATGCAAGGAACAAGCTACAACCCTTGCCTATAAAGCACTATCAACGCAAACTGTTCGATTGAAGCAATCCCAAACCATTCCAATCCCTATCGTTCCAACAAAAATGTCTGTTCGTGGGATTCTCATGGTTGTGAATCGTAAAATAGACTAGACCTAAGATACATCAACATAGGCTCATATATAGTACATGTGCCTGATACATAGCAAATTTTCTGCTCAGACTACAGGTGACAGGTTCAAGACAGAAAGAGAGAACCAGCAAATGCACAAACAGTTGGGTAGAAAAGTTGTGGCTAGTTGTAGTTGGGGGAGGGTTTTGGGTTAACTGGGTACTTTTGAGCATTTTTGACAATCTTTGTTAGGGCAGCTTGGCCTAGATCAATGCCACAAACATCAGCTAATTGGACTAGATACAGCAAAACATCAGAGAGCTCTTCCTCTAAATGCTCCTTGTCACCAGGGCTCCAATTGGGTAATCCCCTTGCCACTTCTCCCTTCCACTGGAATATCTCTGACAGTTCCCCCACCTCTCCTACCTTCAAAAAAATTCAATCCCAAATATGATTCTATACAGAAGAAATCTATGTGAAATGAGGTGGCAATTTTTTTATTTTTATTTTTTGGTGCTATTGCGAAATTGAATCTTAAGTTGCGTGGCTGCACCGTACTCCAAGCCCTTTTATATGGTTATTTGGCACAAGCCTTTTCCTCGTGGAGAGGGTGTGGCTCAAAAGATTTTGCTCTTCATGGGGGTCAAGCTAAAGACTTATATTTGTAAAGGCACTTACCTCCGTCCTTACCACTTGAGCTAACCTTTAGGCTAAGATGTGATACATTTGTGTACCCCTTAGGATAGTCTTAAGTGTCGGTTGAAGAGAGGACATGTATAAGTTTTCAAAATCAATTTTTGCGAAGTGCATTTTCACAAAATTATTTCTTCAAAGTGTGCTTCTCATGTTTCTCAAAAATGGGGTTCATTTCAGACACATTGTCAAGAGAACTAATTTCAGAAACCAATAACCAAATAATGTTCTGTGTCCTGAGCAAAACACATTAGAAAGATAACACATAATTTGAAAGTCACTAGGAATGAAAGGCTTTCCTAATCACAACTTGGGACTTACAAGAGCCAAAAGGAGATTCCTAGGGGTGTGATGTTGTTCCCATCCCCTGACTCTAGCAAACTCTGCAAGCCTCTCTCTTAGTTCTTGAAGGGAAACATCCTTACTAGCTGCCTTTCTTGAACACCCATTAGGACTCTCCATTTCCTCTTCACTCTATTTATTGGATTTGATCTCTGGCCTTTGTCATTGATCCCCCTATTTTTAAAGGCACAAATGAGAAGGATAGAGGGCCCTATTCAAAAATAAAGAGGAATGCTAAGTACAAAGAAAACTTGCTCCAAAAGTACTCAAAAAAAAGTAATTAGTGATTGAGAATCACTTTGATGATTGGGTCACACACATCAAAGTGAATCTCAACCACTAATTACTCTTTTCGGGATACTTTCGAGCTAAGTTTCTTTGTCCCTAGGATTTTCCCAAAATAAATAGTACTAAGGTGCCGTTCCAAATGCGCAGTAAAAAGAATTTTGAGAAAATGAAGGTTTTTCAAGCTCAAAAATTATGTGTTTACGTGAAAAATTTTTCTACCATTATAAATATTATTTGATAAATCTCATTGAAATCTTTTAAACAATGCAAAAAAAATCGAAAAATTATTTTTCCTTTTCATAATGTATGAGTTCGAAAAACTTTCCTTTTCCTAAAGGTTTTTTTTACGGCGCATCCGCAACGGCACCTAAATGTTTTCACACTTTCACTTTTGTTGTGGCAGAATTTGTTGTTTTGTTTTCAATATGCTAAGGTACAAAAGTACCCTTGTTAGTGGATTATGATTGTATCTACCCTAAGCGACCGGAGAGCCTTGTTCAAGGAATTCGTGGGCTCTTATTATTGGGGCTATTGATAATCAGAACTGTTGATTTTTTAAAATTCATTGTGAATATCAATGGAGCGAAAATTGATATTGATCGTATATCGGTTGTTATGCTTTCGAGATATATTTGTGTTGAAAAAATAAAGTTCGGGAGATTAAGTAGAAACTCATTTCTTACGGTACAACTGTCTTTCAAAATATATCAATTGACATCCAATTAAACTAATTTTTGACAGAATTATTGTTCTCAACGAGTTCTAAAAAGGCATATTCGCTGATTCAAAATCCGCTGATTCGTTGGTGGAGGAGCAACTTTTCTTTGGAAAACGTATTCACGTGAGGAATGACAAAGCATGTTTCCATTTTCCCAAACATGACTTGAAATCACTTAATGCTATCGATTGGCCTATCACTATCGATTGGCCACCCGGGAGGCTGTGGTGCAGGGGTGCCACAAAGGTGCAATGTGCGATTTGAGCCGTCCATCTTTACAATCAATTGGACCAAATTGTAAAAAGTAAAAGTATCTCACTATCTTATAGAATATTTTTTTTGAAATCTGAACCATAAAAAACACTCGTGGACGGCTCGGATTACGCCCTACAATCCTCTAGTGCACCCCTATAGTCAGGGATGGAGTCAGGGAGGGGCCAGTAGTGGTGGTCGCCCCTGCAAGAAGAAAAAAAAACACTACTATTATATGTAAAAAAAAAAAAAAATTCCTATGAAAGTATATAGGTCCGCCCCTGTGTATATAGGCTCGCCCCTGCATGGTGAAATTCCTGGCTCCGTCCCTGCCTATAATACAAGGTCCCCGAGTCGCCAATTTTCCGGGCAAGGGTCATGTCTAGTTGGTTTTCAACCAGTTTGGTCCAGTTTTGGACCGTTTGTAGGCCCTTACCGGACTCACAACAATGATCGGAACCGTTCACTTTCTAGAGCTCGTCGATAACATTGACCACGCCAAAAATCAGGTTTATCGGATATCGTTTGATATGATTTCAAAATGCATTAAGTTTGAGGGGAAAAAGTGTACACCACTGGATTGCAACCTATTTGACACAATTATCCGAATATAAATGCATTTCGATATCCTATCAAACGATATCCGACAAACCTGATTTTTGACGTGGTCAATATTCTCGACAAGCTTTAAAAAGTGAACAGTTCCGATCATTGTTATGGACCCAGAAAAGGCCCACAAACGGTCCAAAACTGGACCTAACTAGTTGGAATCTCAACTGGACTGGACCCTTCTCCAATTTTCCTTCTTTTTTATTAGAAGAATCTCTGGGAAAATGACGGCCCAAGATGTACTTTGATAATTAATACCCGTGATATTTTCAACATTAACAAATGTTCTCAACATATTCTTGACAGGTATTAATTATCAAAATACGTCATTAACCATCATTTTCCCAAGATCTCTAGATTTCCTTTTAGTCTATTTTGGGTTAAGATTTGCATCGCCATCAGCTATTGAATCTTTTTGCAAACCCTATCAATAAAGTTGTGTGCCTATGGTATCTTTTTTGTGGCTTATGGAATGGAATGGGAATGGAAACATGGACAAAACTAGCATCATTGCTTGTGCAGCTAATGCGGTATGAATCCCGGATATTGCGCTTCTGATTTGGACGATCTCTGGCATCGGTTGCCAACGTTTCGACATCTAACTCGAGCAAAATGTGTGAAGGTACAGGTGCAGAACAAGACCTTAGAGCTCGATGGGACGGATTCCGGCTCCTGGAGCGACCTCAACTCGTTGCATTCAATAGTGTCTATCCGAGTCGTCTATCTCAACAATCAATGATTCAGGTATAATATTTGTTAACTGTTACCGGTAAAAATATTTTAACGAATCTGAACCATTGATCGCGAAAATGGACGGTCCGGATGGCGCACTACAGTCACTACAGGGACCACGAATCCGACTACTATGGGACGGGCTGAACAGGCAAGACACTAACAGTCTTGCCAAAACTTGTCTAAGTCATTTCCTGTTTCAAATTAATTTGAAATCTAGTTGGGTTTGACAAACCTTTTCAAGTCGGTGTCATGCTCTTGATTCTAATGTTTATTCATCCACGTTAGGAAATGATCCAAATGAGTAGTAATGCTAAAATAACATTGAACCAATGAAACAAATCATCAATAAGTAATTGCATTGTCAAATACCAAAAATATTGGAGACAGAGCTCGAGTTTCGGTTCCTGTTGTCTCCAATATATTCGACATCATTATGCCACCTGAATATTCGTATTTGTGTCCACTGAAGAGGCATTTAAAGTTAGGACAAATCCACGAATAAATTAACCCCATAAAAATTAGTGACACCATGAAAGTTTCAACTTTTAAATAGAAATGAGTAAAACCTCAAGTTTCATAACTTCACCACCAGATCAACCCAACTAATTTGGCTCAATAAAGAAACGAGTTATTTTGCCCTTAGCATTGAACAACTCAAGTCACCCATATACTTACTTTTGATGATCATGTCTCGTGTGGAAAATAGAGCAAGTTCTCTGTACCCAATTTTGTCTGTAACACGATCATGTGATCCAAGCAGACCACTGGCCATAGTTCAAAAAAAAAAAGAAGGGAAAATGACGGCCAATGACGTGTTTTGATAATTAATATCCGTCAAGGACATTTTGTTCATTAACAAATGTTCGTAGCATGTTCTTAAAATATATTAATTATCAAAACACATCCTGAGCCGTCATTTTCCCAAAAAAAAAAATTCACTGGCTCAATATCTTGATTTTGATGCATAAGCCACCTCACATGGCCCAAAATACTTAAGCCCAAGGTGCTTATAATAGACCACAAAATTTATTGGATTGGGGAATTCTGTAGTGCAAGGCACCCTGTAGGGCGCACACAAGCTATCAATCTTGACAATTAGTGGTTGGATATAATCTGAGTTTCTACAAATTCTATCCGTCTATTGTTTGAATGAAAATCCGAGTCATTCATTGCCGAAATAGACGGTCGAATTGGTTGCACTACACGTGTATTGCAGAAGGTATACTACAGCACCCCCCGGATCTAAATTTATTACTCCGGATCATCCATAGAGACTTCCATATAGGATGAATCAACAGAAAGCATAAAATGTTGGTGGGCAACGAGAGATTCACACACACACAAAAAAAAAAAACCTCTACTTTTATTAGTCTCACGAAATTACATATACACATCACTCGTTTCTCACACTCACTCTCTCACAATCACATATACTCCACAGCAGGGGTGGGGGAAACCCCTTTGGAAGGAGGGTCCCTGTTTCTCACTCTGTCTGCTCTCTCTCTCTCTCTCTCTCTCTCAAAATTTCCACACATTATACCATACCTATACACAAACATTATACAACACACACACAACATTTATACCAGAAGACTCAAACAATTCACTACCACAAAGCTACGATCTCAAACCCGAACTCCGGTACCCAGACAACCCCATGTTCTGGCTTGGCCCACTCATCACATGCTCCCATCTCCCTCTTTGCTCCTTTCTCTCCGCAATTGAAATTCGATTGATTTTATTCCACATCGCTTATCCAAGTCATCTAAACTTGGTTATTATATTCTATAGGCCACTACGCTTGTTCAAGTCACCTAAACTTGGTTATTTTATTCTAGAGGCCACTTCGCCTGCTGCTCATTGATTTTATGTTAGAACTCTTCAAAAAATCTAACATAGTATCAGAGCTGGATCTCGGATGACCTCATCTCACATAGTTGAGTCTTGGTTCGCCCGAGTCAAATCTCGTGGTCCGAAAATACATCAGAACATCAGTAGTACGGAATTGGGTAGGGCGGGTTTTGGTGGGTGAGAATATGCAGTGCTTCTCAGCCATTCAGTTCATAAGTGGTTCTGCACAACTTACGTGCATCTCCTTCCCCACTTGGCACTTTTTTTCTGATGCTGGACATAAAGGCCCTAAAGTCATATAGTCATATAGATACACGTGAGTCGGACGGTTTCGCGGATAACCAATCTAATCATCTAAACAAATATTTTAAATTTCAATTTCATAGTTTCCGATCAATTTTTTATGATCTGAATCGTTCAATATATGTAGAATGTGATTTTAAAGGTACTCGCAAGAAATTAGGAAAAATATGACCGGAAGTACTTATTTTGAGCAGTTTTTAATTGAACCGTTCGTCAAATCTAAACTAAAAACTGCTTAGATCAAGCCCTTTCCGGTCTTTTTTTTGTGCTGATTTCTCTCGGATACTCTTAAAATCATGTTCTGATCACATTGAGCGGCTCGGATCATTAAAATTTGATTGGAAACTATGAGGTGTTTTTTTAGGTGTCTAATTAGTTGTCCCCGGAACCGCCCCAATACACAAGTTTGTCATATCATGTACATATGAGTTTTGTGGGACGCACCCCAGGTCCCACAAAGATGATTCAAACCACCTATTATTTTTAAAACATTTTTTTATGGAGTCTTATAAAAAATCAGCTCAATCCGATATCGATAAGGATTTTTTTTAAATTTGTGAGGGCAAAATTATTTAACTGCTTAGTTTCGCTCCTACAAATTTAGAAAAATCCTTAGCAATATCGATTGAGCTGATTTTTTATAGGACTCCATAAAAAATTATTTTAAAAATAATGAACAGTTTGAATCATCTATGTGGGACCCGAGATGGGCCACACAAAACTCATATGTATATGGTATGTTTAGGGGTGGCAAATTAAATCCAGATCCATTAAGAAACCCAAACTCACCTATTAAAAAATAGACTCACCCCAACCTATTTATTAACTGGGTTAGAATGGGTCCAAACCCATCTAACCCGTTTATTATTGGGTTTTAATTGGGTCAACTTAAATGCCCAATGGATCATGAACATTACCCAACAAAAAAATAAAACTACCACAGAAATGAAAAAAACAAAAATAAACATGTTACGTGAAGCAAACCTTTTTCTTGGTCAAATCGGGAACTGGTGACTCGGTTTGAACGGTTTCATGTTTTTTGTATTCTAGTTACAGTACAAGTTGAGTCGAGCCGAGTTTTGTAGTGAACTCATACGCTAAACGAACCAAAAATTCCAACTCAAATTTCGTTTGTTTGTAAACAAGCCGAGGATTTAGAGTGTTGAGCTCGACTCATTTACTATACGAGCTTGAAACTTTAGTCTGAACTCGACTCAATTCGGACCGCTATATCGTGTGATCAGCAAAAGGACAATGGTTAAAACTAACCTTCTGAAGGTACTGTACCTTTAACCACATCCAAATGAGAAAACTTGTCCCGTGCTCTGCTCCACTTGATGGTTTTATTTGAATTTTTGCTTGCCGGCTGCAGATTTTCCACATGTTCAAAACTCATAATTTGAATCAAATAATTCCTATTCTGTTTGTAATTCTAAATTTGATCAAAATTCATAATTTTTTTCAAAAGGACAAGAAGAAGAAAACTAAATTGACTTATTGACTTATTTTTGTCTTTATTCAAAAAATTATGAGTTGCGATCAAAATTTTTTACTTATCTGATTCCTCTCATCGAGACAAATCAATAAATCACAAAAGTTTGACGCAAAACAAACAAATGCAAAAAAAAAAAATCAAATAAAGACAAAAAAAGTTAACTTTTCAATCCAAACCCATCCTTAGCAATAATTAATCATATTGATCGTTTCCCAAGCCCAAGCGTCAGATCCAGAACGACGGGTGCTACCAAATCGATGATGATTCGCTTAAGATTAATGTTAATGGTGCTTATAATGCCGTGTTTGAAAGAGAGAACATGGAAAGAAAAGAGATGGGAACCGACTTTCACTTTTTTTTTTCTTACACTTTCTTTTCTTGAAATCAATTTTGCAAACTACTATTGAATATTGATTGGTAAAGGTACATTACAGTTATAAGAGAGATTGGGGGTGGAAATAGCCCACAAGTTTGGCCCAATCTGGCAGAAGGTTTAAAGAAGCTAATCTAGACATAATAATCACCAACAATTTAGAAGAGAAAATCAAGTTAAAAAAAAAAACCTCAAAACTTTGAACAGCTAAGTCCAAAAATTCCTAAGATTTCAAAAGAATCTCCATTTGGTTAAGTAATTTTAGTACACAAGGGTAATTTGGTCATTTTAGTATATAGGGGTATTATTGTAATTTTATTATGTAAGGGTAATTTGGTCATTTAAATGTACAAGGGTGATATGGTCATTTCGGTGTATATGGGTATTTTAGTCATTTTAATTTTAATTGGGTTAATTGGCGGGTTGGGTTTGATTTTAAATAAATGGGTTTGGTTGGGTATGGGTATGGGTAATTGGACTCCTAACAAATTGGGTCTAAATTGGTCAATGACCCATTAAAGACCCAACCCACTTATAACTTATCCAATTTGGCCCAAACCCGCCCATTTGACACTAGTAAATATGTACATTGCGCATGTACACATAGCAGTTCTCGAACGGTCACTAATTCTGAAATGTTTTTTTGGCGATTCGTATGCCAAATTATTCAGACCAGTCGATTCTCGAAAGTCGTGCCCGTTAATTCGATAAACTAGCTGTTTATTCTTTTCACCAATCGAAAATTTTCATTCTGGTACATCAAATACATGTTCCTATGCTCATTCCAATCTTGTCTAACTTTGCTAACTCCCCATTCTCGACCGCGTAACGTGTTTGTTCCGGAAACACGTCTTCCCATTCCATCATTCCATCTTTTCTCGAATCTTCTTTTTAACGGTCAAAGAGCTCATAACCTAGTTGATCTCACTGGTGTCTACAACAGATGCTTAGGATCATTCGATCAGCACGGCCTTGAGCTATGGGCCATCCGAAACGTGGGCCACAAATTTGCTTTTTCTTCCCTCTCTTCTCGGTATAAAGTGAACGCTGCTCCTCATTCAAGCAATGATGTAGCCGAACCGCTGTAATCATCGCTGCTGCTGGAACTGGTAGCTTTGGGCGAGATCCAGATTCTGAGAATAGTGATTGAGAGCGCGTTTGAATCAACACCATAGTACTAGATTTTAGAGAAGATCCAGTACACTAAAAAAAACTCTGTATTTGCTTTTATAGTCCTAACGTGTTCGAAAGGGGGAAAAAAATTACTATTAGCTTTTCCGCTCATTTTTCTTTCGATAAATTACCGGTCAGTCCAAGTAATTGGCCCATATTTCCAAGAATTTCAGCCCAATTTAAAAATACACCATTAAAAAGAGACCCTTATTTTCCTACCTAAAATTGCAAGTAAATAAAATGCACCATCAATACGGGGCAGTTTTTAGACTGGCTCGTAAGTTATCCCTTTTCTTTGATTTTCCCTCTCCAATCAGAGATCCAAAAATCTGTTTTTTTTTTTTTTTTTGTTCTCCCCTATAAATGTAGGATCCAAAATTTGTTTCTCACCTGAAAACCCGAGCCCTACCCAAATAACCACACATAAACTGCCCAATCTATTCTGTCCCCTACAACAGTCATTTCCTTGAGGGTCCCATTCCTATATTAGTTGATCAAGGCAGAAACATCTCCAAACACCCTTGTAGAGATCAAAATATCTAGCAATTTTGCCCAAGTGGGTTTTCTTGAAGAACATGGAAGACATGTATACAGCATGTGCCAGATAAATGCTAATGATGCCAGGGTTGATAAGTAACATAAACGTGTGTGGATACCCGCCCATCAAATTGGAGTGTCTACAACATGTCATTTTATTTGATCATAGGTGGCGGACCCAACTACTAATTTGTGCGATAGGCCCATAACCACCGTCGGGTTAGGGCCGCTGTGACATGAACTAGGACACGAGTGTTCAATGCAAGTTCTTATTAGGGTTAGATTCGTCTAATTTTCCATCTCGTACATGCGAACACGCCAAACAGTTGTAGTATTCTTCAGTATGTCAGCTATTTATGAGAGTAAAAGATATAAGGTGATTTAACAAATCATATAAGAGTTTCAGGAATTAATCCAATTATTTACATCGGACAAGTTTCACACGTACCTGAATGTCGAGTATCTAGCACAAGTCTTTCATCCCCAGTTCTTAGGGCTCATTCAGCTAAATAAGTCATTTGGCTTTTTTTTTTTTTGTCCTTATTCAAATCTTTTTCGCATTTGTTAGTTTTTCGTCGATTTTATGAGGATTATTGTTTTGTCATGATGAGAGAAATCTAAAAAATAAAAATTACGATCAAAATCTATATTTTTTTTTGAAGAAAGACGAAAATAAACCAATAAGCCAATTTTTTCATCTTTATTCAAAAAAATTTGGATTTCGATCGTAATTTTTAATTTTTTAGATTCCTCTCGTCATAACAAAGTAATAATCCTAAAAAAATCAACGAAAAAGTAACAAATACGAAAAAAATTAAATAAAGACAAAAAAAAAAAGCCAAATGACTTATTTAACTGAATGAGGCCTAATTCAATCAAAAGTCCTTAAAATTGTTGGTCAACCACCAAAATGAAGGAATAATAAAATTGTGGCAAATTTCTGATGACCAAGAAAAATGTCAGTGCATAATTTTCTTTGGCATCAGTAAATTACCTGAGAACTTCCCTAGTCACCCCAAAAATAATACTCCGTCAGTCCTTTTTTTTACTGTCCCTTAATAAGTAGGTAAAAGTTTATACATTTTTTATTTTACCCCTAAAAGTAAAATAAAATAAAAGTAAATTTTATTTTAAAAAGTTAGTGAGTACAAATGTAATGATGATGTCTCCATGAAGGATAATTTGAAAAAATGAAGGTAAAAATTGATATGAAATGTATAATGATAATATCGCCTTAATAAGTTTTAAGAAGCTAAACACTAAAAAAGGGACAGATGGAATATAATACAAGTTCCCTGTGAGAATATGTTGCAGCAGCTTTTTAAGACTTCCAAAAGAGTTCAAGTTCTGATAGAAGAGCTTCACAGAAATTTACAATACCAAGTGCAATGCATGTTTTGACTATACCACAAAAAGTGTTCAAACAAGTACCCCATGGAAGTTTCAACATTGGAAATTTGACAAAGAGACGTGAGACATGCTTTGCATGAACTGAATATGCACATCTTGAATTACATACACTCAAAACAAGAAAATAATAGGGGTAGTGCACGAGACTCGCCCTTAAATCTATCTTGGCATAACATGAAATAAATATTCTGAAAAAAATGGCAAATAACAAGGGCACTCGCACAAACTTTATGCTTACCGTAGGCTTCTAAGACTAGACATGTGACACGACAATCTAAGACCAGACATGTGACACGACAATTCTAAATTGTTGGGGACACTGACAAGGCAAGAGACACAATATAGTATATTTTTCAATTGTAAATAACACATATATTAAATCCGCAAATACCCCACTTAACATAAAACCAAAAACTGAACCTGCTTCTACAAAATTAAGAGATGATCCATCAAAAAGAGACAAATACAAGGCACAAGTCATAAGTTTATTGTACATTTTAACCCCTGAAATGAGCTTTCTACACAATGAAGTGACACCAAGCCGTGCCTCCGTACATGTCTCGGCGTAATCAGGGACAATAGCCACTAGGTGTTATTACAAATAACTAGATGCGCCATTTGGCATGTCCCATACGCATACTTGTGCGCCCAGCGTGTTGGTGCTCTTGGCTTTTTCAACACGCATACGGCAACCAAAGCAAGTGTGTTGGTGCTTCATAGGTAGGACTCCAACAGAGGTAATAGTAGATGGCCTTTGCGAAACTCGCAATAGGCTCCTGAACTCGTGCCATAGCACAGAGAGCGAATAGCACTTGCATCGCTCTCAGTCACAACCTCAACGAAATTACAAATGCTGAAAGCCTCAATAATCTGGACCTCGAAATTGGCATGAATCAATCTAACCATGTTCAGTTGGTAAGCTCGTGATATACAAGTACTGATAATACAATCTTACTGACCAGACAACAGAAGTATTCTACTAAAGTTGCTTCAAAATTTAGCACCAAACTTTATGACCAAAATTGGGTAAATTCTTGTTTAGAACAATGAATGATGAATGCCCTTTATACATGAAGAATCGAAGTATCCCTTTCTGTACTGTATTCAACTAGCTATCTATATGTGAAATGAAAAGGTATGGAACTGAAAGCACCTTTAATTTAAGCCTTCATCACAATGAGATCGATGAGGGAGGAGAAGAGGATCCGCAACTGCTATGCGTCTGACAGCGAGAAATCTGAATCAACATGGCAAGGACCTCCTTCATGTTTGGCCTAGCCTGTGGCATGCCCTCCGTGCACCTCACCCCAACCTTTAGTAACTCGCGCATCCCCTCCGCCGCCTCTCCAAGCCCAAAACCCAAAATTGCTACCGGTATCATAGATCGACTGAGATAACCTTTTTGCCCATTTCCCATAACCCTTCTAGCCCATTCCACCAAACACTCTTCCCCTCCATCCACTGCACGCCTCCCGGTGGCTAGCTCCATTGCTAGCACTCCAAAGCTGTAAACATCGCCTTTAGTAGTGGCTTGCCACGTCTGCCCGTATTCTGGCGCAACGTATCCGACAGTCCCCGCCACCATCGTGCTAACATGGGTTCCTCCGGCATCAAAAACCCTAGCTAGGCCGAAATCTGTCACACGGGCCCTCCCGTCATTATCAAGCAAAACGTTGCTAGCTTTGACGTCACGGTGTACAATACCAGGGAAGCACTCATGGTGTAGGAATACTAGGGCACGTGCCACGTCTAACGCGATATCGATCCGCCTCCGCCATGTCAGCATTGTCCGGTCAGAAACTAGATCCTCCAAGCTCCCCCCTTTCATGTACTCATAAACCAGTAATTTTTCAGAGCCGTCAAGGCACCAACCATAGAGTGCCACGAGGTTCGGATGGGGCCACCCAAAGCTGTTTCCACTGAGAACCTCCATTTCAGCTCGGAACTCTTTTTCGCCCTCAATGCCTTCTCTTTGTAGCTTCTTCACTGCTACTTCTCTCCCATCTGGCAACACTCCTCTGTATACGGTTCCAGATCCTCCCCTGCCAATAATTCTGTCGTCCGAGAAGTTACCCGTAGCCTTCAAAATGTCAGCATGCGTAAAAGCCGTTTTGTCCAATCGGATTACCTTAACCGTGTCTGAAATCCATGGGGAAAAAGCACTTGAACTTGAAATAGAGTCACGTTGGCTATTTGTATCCCCCAAGTGATATCCGGGCATTTCTACCGGGCTTTCCACCGTGAGGCAGACCACGAGTGTCACAATTCCACACACTAAAAAGACCACCACCAAAGCCAAGAAAACCAAAATCGAATCCCTTTTTGCCGGCTTTCTTTTCGACTTCTTTTCATCATTTATTGTTGGAGAATGATCGGCAGAGTTGTTTATGAAAGGAGGAAGACTCAAAAGTGGGTCGCCAAGGAAGGACTCCTTTTCGAATGTTGCTAATTGTCCAGTTGCTGGGATAACACCGGTGATGTAGGGATTGAACGAGACGTTGAACTTGCTGAGCTCGTTTAAATTGTTCAAGTCAGTAGGGAAAACTCCAGAGAAGTTGTTGTTTGACAAATCAAGGTCCCTCAAGCACTTAATATTCCCAATTTCCCTAGGTATTTCACCCGAAAACTTGTTCTGCGAAATATTGAGCACAGCTAGTGGCATTTGTCCAATCTCCGGAGGGAGATCACCGTAGAATCCATTGATTCCCAAGTTCAACATACTGACTTTAAGCATTTTACCAATATCAGGAGGGACTTCACCAGATAACTGATTGCTGCTGAGTTGAACATAACCGGACATCTGAAGCATCCTCACCCCATCAACGCACAGCGCGAACATACCATACCCTTTAAGCAACTGATCCCAAAGGCTTCGACATTTCTTCCTTGTAAGAAGTGTATACACAAAGCTAAATGGAGGGTAATCCGCCGGAATCCACCTCCTCATCGCCAAGCATTCGCCCGAACCAGCTGTCACCCTATCGTTTCTGCGATTTTGCTCAAAAGTTGGAGTTGCATTGAGGCCAATGTTGGTCAACTCAGGGGGGATTTTCCCGGAAAGTTGATTGTTTGCAAGGTTTAGCCATAACAAGCTACTACAGTTTCCCAACTCTGCTGGGATTTCACCGGTTAACGCATTGTTGGCAAGCATTAACCACAAGAGGGATGTCAAGTTTCCCAAACTTGAAGGAATTGACCCATTTAGCTTGTTGAAGGATAGATCAAGAGCTTGGAGGCTTTGCAAATTCCCGTACTCTGGAGGGATAATACTGTAAAACTCATTGTATGCGAGAATCAAGAACTTCAAGCTCTTCATTTGAGAGATTTCAACTGGTAATGGACCCGAAAAGTTGTTGAAGCTGAGATCTAATCTGGAAATATTTGTCAAGTTGAGAATTCCTGATGAGTATATCCCACCAGTGTATGAATTTGAATGCAATACAAGAAATTTGACTTGGATGAATTTCCCGAAAATTTCTTGTATGTCACCTCTAAAGTTGTTTGTGCTCAAATCCAAAAAGGCCAAGTTTGTCAATCCAAGTAGAGACTCTGGAATATCTCTGGAGAAGCTATTGTTTCCAAAATAAAGTCCTTGCAGACCCGAAATGTTGCCAATCTCCTTGGGAATCTGACCGGTGAATTTGTTTCCCCACAGATTCAAAATCACCAATTCTCCACAATTTGAAATTTCCTTTGGAAACTCTCCAACAAAACCGTTTTCCGACAAGTCCAAGACTTGCAGACCGCATCTCTCAGAGAAAAAATCAGGTGAAATCGGGCCAACTAACTTGTTTTCAGAAACTGAAAATTCCTGAAGCCTCACGAAACCCGGCCAGACATTGCCCGAAAATTTGTTGGCACTCAGGTCAAGGAACTTCAAATTATTGCATGAATCAAATCCATTCACAATTGTGCCAGTGAAATTGTTGGTTGATAAATTGGCTACAACCAACTTATTACATATAGCCGGGAAAGTTAACTGAATTGCACCAGAAAAACGGTTTGTAGCTACGTCAAGAATTTCCAAGTTGTTGAGTCTAGTCAAGTTAAGCTCACCACTGATGATGTTGTGAGACAAGTTCAACACCTTGAGGCCATGGCACTGCCCTAAGTCGGTTGGAAATATACCGCCAATAGTGTTACTGGAGAGGTCCAGGTAGTTGAGGGCAGTTAAGGAGGAGAAGTTTCCAAATATGTCGCCGGAGATTTCGCTGCTGGAGAGGTTGACACCGGTGACACGGCCGCCGGAGCAGGTGATTCCGGGCCAGGCACATGGGGACAAAGTCTGACTTTTGTTCCATTCAGAGTATTTACCTTGGTTTACACGATTGTGCTCTTCGAGGAAGATTTTCAAGTTCAGCAGTGCCTTTTTGTCAGACTCCAATGTATCTCCAGTAACAGTAGTACCTACCAAAAGTTCAGACTTGAGGACATAGCAGAACAGTGGAAATGGAATCTCATCAAGAAAAAGCCAAGATTAATGGAATCCCATTCAAGTGCAAACAACAAAATCAACAATAGCTATTGGGTATCAAATTCAAGTCCAAGCAACAAAATCCATGCACACTTTCACCCTCAACAAAACCTGTGATCGACAGTAATCAAATTCAAGTCCTGCTAACAAAATCCATCACCATGTGATATTAATATTTAATACATGAGCTTATTGAGAAAAATATCCATGTCATACCATTATACCGAAACCAATCATAGGTGCATAAGCTAGGAGCCTAGGAGTACTCTTTGACCATATGAAAAAAAGAATTGAGTTAAGCTAGGTGTACTCTTTGACCATGTGAAAAAAAAAATTTGAGTTAGAAAAACATTGATAACTACTAAGGGCTCTAATTCTGAACTGATCAAACAGCAAATACTGCAAAACCAGCGCATGGGTAGATTTTCTTGCAAAGCTATTCAGAAAAGCTTGATCATACAACCCAAGTAGACATGAAAACAGAAGATTACTCAGACGGGGAAAATTTGATTAGTACCTGAAATCAAGATCAAGAAAAAGACTAATTCGACACAGCTAGCCCCGACTTTGTTTTTTGACATGATCAGCAACACTTCCTCTGATTCAGATATATATTAGACGAGTTCTAAAGTGATCTCATGGGGGGTTAGATTATCATCAAAAAAGCACAAGCTTTTCTTTTTTGCAAGAGCAACACAGGGTACTTGGGAAAACAGATGTATGAGAATTTGGTGGGATTCAGAGCAGAACCTGGTGTAAACAATAAGAAATATCTATGTACAATTGTATATGGTTAGAGAGTTTGATTATTTGGGTGTGATGGGAGTTGTTTAAAGTTGAAGACTTGTATTAGTTGTTAAACTATTCTTCTGGGTGGGAAGAAGAACACACAGAGAGAGAGAGAGCATAGAGAACCTGTGGGGGCAGCAAAACAGCCGCCCAGTTTGACTGGTTATTCCTTCCATAAATGGGGGCTCTATATTCAACCTAGAGTCAAAAGGCATGCTCGTGGCCTTCACGTCTATTTGTAGTTGGTAGTGTATTTTCTAGAAAACCCAACGACTAATTTCCACTTTTGATAATTGTCATTCTTTTTGGGTCAATGGTCGTGTGCCTAACGCGTACGTAATATATTTTGCTTTGAACCGAATCATGTTACTATAATAAAACAAGAACACTGAATTTCAGGCGCACGCTCGGAATGGGAGAGTTTTCTGTCTTTCTAAATCTCAAGTTAAGAACTTGATGAGTAGTTTCCAATTTTAAATCATTCTTTGGTCAATTGTCTTGCCTAACTTGTACGTATGAAATACTCTCGCTCTCTTGTAAAGTTCCTCATGTGGTTCCTCGAGGGAGGAATTTCCTGGTGCCGGGTGGGTATATCCCACGTGGTACCCGCTCGGTACATCCGGCCCCATCACGACCTGATTTGATCCATATTGTTCAATCAAAAAAATTTAGATCGACCGGGCATCGGTATCCGTCTGAAGGAAACGTAATCGTCACAAGAAAAATAGACAGTCAATACCTGCCAGTTCATTTTTCATCAAACATATATCACTCGATTAAATCTTTGCCGTTATGCAGTTAACCTAATTTTTTTAATTTGAGGCCTACAAAACTAACTGTTCAGACTTCAGATCATCAAGTGTGATTCCCTAGGGTTGAATACAATAATCCTCTCTCGCAAATTATTTGTATCAGACCATTTATACGTGTGATTCAAGAAGGAATTAAATGCAGAAAAGGTTCTGAATAATTCACACCTTGCATTCAGATCGCCATCGCCATCGCCGACCATCTCCGTCGCCAGTGAACGTCAAAATTCGCCTGCGAATGACGTCCCCACTTTAGTTGAATGGAGTATTGCTTTTGACCTTTCATGTAGACTTGGTGGGCTCAATAGAGGATATGACCCTTCCCACGAGAATCATATGGCTAGTGAGTTTTCGAAAGATTTTTAAGTTTTTTCTTGTTTTATTCTTCTTTTAAAAAAAATTTATTTGTTAGTTTTGCGTCTAATTTTTGTAGATTATTAATTCATACAAATCAAAAAAACAAAAATTATAAGTTTTATTCAAATATTTCTTAAAATATCTAAGATAAAATCTAAAAAGTTTTTGCTGAACTCTTATAGTATCCACAGTGAAATAAGCAAAAGTGAATAATCAAAATATGTCGTATCAGATTTTGATTATCTATTTAAAGACTACTAAAGTTAGTAATATCAAGTTCCACATTGATTATTTTTTGCTCATAATCAAAACTAATGGGCACATTGGTTCCTTCCATGAGTTTCCTCCAAACTTTTTCTCACTTCATTTCACTTATATTTTTTGGAAAAGTAGTTTTTGAAAAAATAGTCTATGTTAAAAACAGTTTTTAATAAAAATTATAGTTTATTTAAACATTTTCTGGAAAAAAAAACAATTGTATAAAAAAATAGGTTATGAAAAAAAAAAGTTTTTTAAAATTATTTTTTGAAAACATTGTTGAGATAGAGATAATGTTTTTGTGTAATAATGGGTGTACTTGATTGAGAAAATTTGGAAATTACTAAATTTGGTTATTGGCAAAAGTTTGTTAGTTTTGATTATTTAAGGCCAAAATTTGATAAGTTGCTAAGAGCATCCTCATTATAATAATCAAAATCAAATAGTTGTTAAAGTTAGCAATATGTGCTTAAAAAATACTTATATTGTAATAATCAAACTTAGTAACTTCCTAACCAATAATCAAATTTGAACATTTGCATAATCAAAGCTAGCAATGTTTTTGCCAATAATCAAATTTATTGGACCCCTTCTCTCTCCTCTTTTCTCTTCTTCTCCTCCTCTTTCCTCTTCACAACTTCTTCCCCAATTAAAAGGCTGACAACATGTTCGTGTAATTAGTTGCCCTTTTCGATAGCTAAATGCTTCCAAATCAAAGGGAAACAATACTTTCTTTTGTTTTATTTCAGTTTTCAAGTATTATTTTCCAACTATAATTGGCAACCCCACATTAACAAAATCCACAAAATAACAGAACAGTGAGAAAATTATTGGGATGAAACGGTGGGAAAATTTTGGAGGGATGAAATAAGCGTGAAATGGAGGTGAATATTTTGGCAGGAAGGAATGGGTGGCAGTAGATCCATTAATTTTGATTATGGGCAAAAAACAAACAATGTGGACTTAACACTGCTAACTTTAACAATTTCTAAATGGATAATCAAAATCAGTTTTGATTATTTAATTTTGCTTATTACAATGAGGATGTTTAGGCCATCCACAATGGTATAATAAAAAACCAATTGTTTTTAAAGTTAACAATGTTGGTGCAAAAGATGACTCACAATGGTATAATTAAACTTAGCAACATCCTTAGAAATAAATCAAATTTTAGGCTTTGGATAACCAAAACCAACAACCTTTTTCAATAATCAAAATTTGTAGACTCCACACCCATAAATTAACTAGCAAGTTCCAAAATTTGTATATATGTGTGTTTCAATTGATATTTTTTTCGTCTCTTCTTCGCATAATCCATATTTTCTTCACTTCATCCACAAACTATTTTTCTTTCTTTCCCTCGAAAAGTGAAGCTCATATCTCTCGATCATCTACAATTCAACCAAATATCGCCGGATATGGTATTTCACTATTCTTTACCATTTCTATTTTTTTTTCCCAAAAAAAAAATCACCGATTTTTCTCCAAAATTAAGAGAGGAAATCAATATAATTTTGCAAAAAAAAAAAAACCACAAATGGAGGGAAGTGAATGCCAGGAAACAAAAGAGGAAAGAGAGTGAAATTGTAGTTGACTCTTATTTTGGTTATGAACTAAAAGTGACCATTGTGAAACTCAATATTGTTAAGCTTAATAACCTATTAAGTGAATAATTAAAAGTTAATGTGTCAACTTTTGGTTATCCTTTTTTGATTATATCATTGTGAATGGCCTAAGAGATTGTTAAGTTTGATTATTCAAATGTGAGCTCTTTTTTGAACGAACATTGCAAATTTTAACAACTTTTTAATTTTGCTTATTCCACTGTGGATGCTCTTATTTTAAAAACTTCTATAAGATTTACTGCAGTTGTAGAGATTTGGTTAATTAAGAAAAATTCCAATCGACCCCAGCAAATTCTTTGAGAAATTTTTTTTTGAAATTTCTGTGCGTGGGGTGGAAAAATCCCTTATCAATCATTTTTTTATGTCACGTGCATAAAAATAAACGGTGGTGGGCCCGTGCACACACACAATATTTTCTCCTCTTTGAATTTCACAAGTAGCAATATGGAGTTATAATTTGATGGGAAATTCTACCTACTGCCCATTGGGCGGTCATCAGTAAGTCCCACGTGCCATAATGAAGTCATTTTTTAACGTCAATCAACTCATTATCAGCACAAAGGCTGAAGAGATTTTGACTTTTGCAGAAATGACAAAGCTACCCTTTACATTTTCCAATGGGGGGGGGGGGGGGGGGGTGACGTGTGACCTGCTACTGTACAAAACCACTCCTAAAAATCTGCTACTTCACTCTTCAAGTCTACGCTTATCAAAATTACCAGCTTTTTCCCCCCGCTATGTCTTGTTCTCTTCTTTTTTTTTTAAAGTATTTTTCAAAAAATTCCCACTAAAATTTTCCTAAATTTTCCTTACTTCTAACATTACACAGCATTTTCACGCAAATATTAGACTTTAAAAAAATAAACAACATAATAATTATAGGAAATACTATGTTAAAAATTCATTACTATTGTCATTTCAAAATTGTAGTCCACAAGGGCAGGGCAGAAAGTGCAAAATTTAAAGAAAAAACAAAGAATTTTGTACATAATTTTTTGAATTTTTTACATCATTCTAAAGAATTAGTTGAGTCTTTATACCGTAAAGAAGGCTCGATTATTTTTGTCATTACTCAAAAAAATTTCATTTGCTACTTTTGTGTTAATTTTTTTAGAATTAATATTGATTCGTCATGACGAAAAGAATATAAAAGTAGAAATTATGAACCAAGTTAAAATTCTTTTTGAAAAAGGACAAAAATAATTGCAAAAGTGTTTCTGTTTGGTTTATTTTTGTCTGTAGTGAACTTTTTTTCAAGATTTTGATCATACATTTTTACATTTTAGATTTCTTTTGGAGAGACAAACTAACAATTTATAAAAAAAAATTGACTGAAACTAACAAATGAGAAGTAATTAGAATAAAAACAAAAAAACTAATCTTATTTTTCCACCAGGCGAAACCGGATCTAATTTATTCTCAATTTCAAATAAGCATCATATTTTTGTTGATCCATAGGAAGTTTTGAACATGCACAAGTTGTTTTCTGAATCGCTAGTTGCAATTATGAATTGATTATACGCAGTTCGGCTCTAATTCGACTATATCACAATAATCAAAGGATATGTGAGAGAATTTGAAACTTGAAATTAATTTCTAGGGTTTCCGAAATGGGCTTCCTGTCTAGCCAATAAACAATTATACAATCACACTTCCATCGGTTTTGAAGAGGGTTTGGAGGAGAGGGGAGTTTTTTCAGAAAAAGTGAGAAAGGGTTTTTGGGAGATGGGAGGGATTTTGCTGCCATTGTCGGAGGGAGAAAGGGGGGCCCAGCTGGGTTTTCTCAAGGGCAGGAAAAAAAAGAAGGATACGATTGTCATTTCAGGTAAGAAAAGACGAGTAACCACGGTATAATGGAGGAGTAAAGTAAAAAACTGAATTAGATGGGATGGGAACATGGACACGTGGTTGCTCATTAGTTTAAAAACCTTATTTTATTTTCAAAAGTTGACAGCCCAGCGGGCGTTATCTTGCCGGACCCTAATTTGATTGTCTATACATAAATAATCCTTCCATTCTAATTTATTTGTACAATCTCGAGTTTTTAATTTGTTTAGAAAATCAAATCTGATCCATTGATTTAGAAATTTACATAATTTGATGTATTAATTTTGAAATAAAACAATCAATTTAAAACATATATACAAGTCAAAAATGAGCGAAACAAATCGGGACGGAGGTATGTGATTCGAGCTCTTGCTTAATGATTTGCGTTCGCCACGGCATGAACGGCATCAAGGACCTTTGTTCTTATATGGGGCAAAGTGTTGCCTTTCAGCAAAAAATGGGCTAAATCGGAAACTGGTTATTAATGAGGTATGCATTTGTAATTTATCCTCCTACCACAGCCGGAACATTTCCGCAGACAGCTCCAAGAACAACGACAGAGACTAGGGCTCTCTCCTCGATTTTATTTTACAAGAACCCAAGAACCAGGGAGAGAGAGGGAGAGGGAGAGGGAGAGGGAGAGATAACATGGGTTCTTCTTCTTCCCCAAGTGGTGGCGGTGGTGGTGGCAATGGTAGCGAAAAAGAAGAGGGAAATAGTAGTAGGCCGAGGTTCTTCAACACGAAGGGAAAGCGCATTTGCTGGGCCAAAGCCGAGACCGTCCCAGGTCGCCACCCGGAGCGGTGGCGCAAGGACGCTGCTGACAACGTCGTCTGCAAGCGGTTCTTCAACTGCCTCGGTTGCCTCTGCTTTGAGTACGATCACATCATCCCTTACTCCAAAGGTTTTTCCCCTGTCTTTGATAAGTTCACTTTAAAACCCCATTTCTTCAACATTTCGGCCATTCGCAATGGAATGACTGTTTGTTTAGTTGAATAAATATATATATGGGTTTGTCGTTTTTCGATTGATTAATTGGTATATGTTCTTTCTTTCTGTCTCTTTCATTTGTTCCACTTTTTTTTTTGCCTTCAACTGCAAATTCCATCTTTTTTAGTTGTATGTATAAATAAATAGATGAGTTTCTTGGGTTCTGATTGATTAATTTGGGTTTTTGCTCTCTCCTAAGTTTTGAGGTTCAATTCTTCTCGCCAACAATTCTTGGGGTCACCCCACCCTACTCGTAAGCGTGTGAAACGGCTGTGGGAGAGACCGTAGGATAAAAAAGATTGAAAATTCTATAGCTTGTCCACAACCCCAAACCTGCCCCCCCGGGTGCATTAGCCTAATTTCCTTCAATATTGTGATGTTTTAGTAAATAGATAAGTGGGTCTATAGGGTTTTTGATTGATAGATTTTTGTTGATGATAATTGAATAAATTCTAACGGTTAGGTTTCCTTGGCCGTTTGTGAATTGGACCAAGAAAAATCCTGCTTTGGGGGTTCTTTTGTTTTAAAATTGGAGCTTTGGGGCAAATAAAGTATCACATTGCTTAGAAGTGGAATGAGTGATCACTTAATAACATATGAGATCTCTCCACTCATTGCCAATTGGTTTTGAGATGGATATAAAGTTTCCAGATGGTATCAGAGCGGGGCCCGTTCCACCTCACATTTTATAAAATTCACAATCCACACCCCACGATGACAGGCCAGCAAAAGGCTGTACGATGATAAGATCCAAAAGTGGCCACATGTGACAGACCTCAAACGCGGCTGCACATAAGGGGGATGTTAAGAAAATAAAGTCTCACATTGCTTAGAAGTGGAATGAGTGATCACTTAATAACATCTGGGACTTTTTCACTCATTGCAAATTGGTTTTGAGATGGATATAAAATTTCCACAATTGTGTTTTAAAATTGGAGCTTTGTATTACAGGTGGTGAATCTGTTGCAGAGAACTGTCAGATTCTGCAAAGCAGGGTAAATAGATTCAAATCAAATAAAGATGAGGTGGATACCACCCAGTTGAAAGGCTATTCTTGTGATATCAAGTTTACAGGTATGATTGCTCCGTTCTCTCCCATTTTGCATTGGGTTTTTCGTCTTCCGTGAATGCTTGCTTGGTTACCTAACTTTGGTGTATTTAATATTTGAATAGCCTATTATGCTGTTGATGTCCTATGTAAAATTGTGTTTGTTATGTGGCTTGAATTCAGTGCAATCAAGATGTTCCATTTCACATAAGTTGGTCATTTGGTGTTTTACGAAATAAATCATTTCATTATTGCATTGTTGGAACTGAAGGAGCAATGAGAAATATTCCAAGTTTGTGTGGTTGGCATAAAATTTGACTCTTCTTGACAAGTTTATATTCCTATATGTTTGGGGAAATCTCTGACACATACTTTCTCAATGACACTTTTTTTCTTCTCAGGGTATTGTATTGTAATCAGTAATTGAGCCTAATCTAAAGAAATTTTAGGCAAGATAGTGCTTACATAATCACTGGTACATATGATTTCTAGATGCTATTTAGGGTGTTTTTCTTATTTGTCCCCATGTAAATCGTGAGATCTTATGATGTATTGGAGCTCTTAATCGTGTGGCCGCGTGGGGAGGTGCTAGAGTGGGAAAAAGAAGGAAGCGCGTTTGCCTCATGATCCCTCTTAGTTTGATGTGGTTCTTTGGCGTGAGAGGAACATGAGATTTTTTGAAGGGGTGGCTAATCCTTTGTTTAGGATCAAGGGGTTTTGTTTAGTAGCTTGTATAGTAGGGACATGGGGGAATGTAATCCCTCTCTTGACATATTCATAGATTGGATTGATCATTTTCATACTTTTGGTTGGGTATAGGGCCTTTTTTGCAATCCCCTCTTTTTGTAAATGGGTGGTATTCCCTTAATGCTTGGTTTTTAATATATCTATTTACTTATAAAAAAAGATCTTACGGATGTATTTAGTTAGTAAGTTTTTGGATTCATTCATTCTACCGTGTCTGCTGACATGGATCGTGAACAGCGCATAGTGCAGGTCAGAGCTGGTAGAAATGTAATAAGAGACTATATATTCGGCTAGGAGCCTAGGATCCTTTTGTGTACTGAATTGGCATACCGTATTCTGTGAAGGAGTTTGCTGTATCCATGCAGTCTCTCAGTATATTTTGTCCATACTAGCTGAATCATGGATATCATTGCATACATGTCTACTTAAGCTAAAGCACCAAAATGACCTGTATTGACCGAACTTCTCGTTTTCTTATTGGTCGAGATAAGACACTTGCACATGTGTTACACAAGGGGGTTGATCAGTTCACTTTCCTTTTGGTAGAGGCAGGAGATTTAACTCAATTGAACTTCTAGAGGTAAACCACATATGTCCAAAGTTTTGATGGTGAAAATTTCATTTTTCCTCTTTTAACTGTTATTAAAATAGTATAGCTAGCTTTGTACCGAGATGCCCAAATTTAGTGCTATGGTGTCAATGTATCAGTTCAGAGGCTCGTAGTTTACTGCCCATTGGCAAACTAGGGTGGTGATTCTGACATGTACGGATGGGTGGTTAAAGATATATGCAGAACTATTGAGTTTGTTAAGGAGGATGTGCTGGTACTGGCATATTGCTAATGCTAATGTATTTGTAGTAGTTATAAACCTTAAAATACTCATCGTATTGCAACATGTCCAACTTCCTGCCTAACCTTTTTTTCTCTTAAACGTTGCCCAAAGGACTCCAACAATGGCGAATTGCTCTGTTTCTTGAATCAATTGTTTATGTGGTATATCTAAACATCCTAGTATTTCTAACCTTTCTGACTTTTGCTTCGAGTAGGAAGTAGATTTACTCCCAAATGATTTGTTCACCTACTTGCAGATAAAGAGCTTGACATTATTGAAATGGCTGTTTATGGGGATGTAATCCGGCCAGGAAATCAATGTCGTTGTAGAACTGTTGCAGAAATGCTTGGCAAATACAAGTCCAAAGACAACACGGCGGCTTGCAAGTTGCCACAGAGTAGTGAGTCCTTGTAGCAGGCAAGCATTTTGAATTCAATTGTTGAACTCGTCATTTAGAAAAAGTTGATCTTATTCATTAGTCAAAAATTGCTAATGTATCATTTGTGAGAAGCTGCATATATGTGTTAATCGTTAGTTGTTTGTTAATTGTATTGTTTCAATGTATCCGTACACTGTATGACTGTATGACTCATACAGATGGAATGGAAATCAAAAGTCCTGTTGTTGTATGAATGTTTTTAATCTTCATTGTTGGAATAGTATTGGAACCCTTGCCACCCCAAATGTTATTAGTTGGAAAATGATTTGTAACATTTTTTTGGTCTCAAAGTTGGACAGTTAAATAACTAGGAGTTAGGGGATTTGACTTGATCATGGTAAATTAGACATGCAACTGGATTGAATAGGCACGCGCATGTGTTTCTGAGAGACAGAGAATATGAAACCCAAAAAAGGAAACAATCCTACATGTGCATAGATGCTTTGATATATGGATCCGAATTCCGATGGTCTGCTGGAAATTGCTTTTGGCTATGTGGTTCTGGACTACACCTTGATATATTATTTTGATTTACCAGCTTTCAACCTTCAGTTTCATTATTTAGGAGTATTTGATTGTATTTTTCCTTTTATTTACCTTGTCTTTGTTTATCTTTGTAGGGTTGGGTTGAACTTTCTGGTTCTTTCTTCCCTTTTACTCGATGTACCCTCTGCGAGTTTAATAAAATTTTCTTTTGCCGATCAAAAAAAAAAAAAAAACCCTTCAGTTTCAAATAGTAGAAAAACCTATTAGTGATGGCTTTTCCAATTGCACATTTGAGGTAGAAATGCTAGTCCTTTGGTTTTTGGGGTAACTATGTCATTGAACAACACGAGAACAACGAAGGCAAAGGACCGTACCCCAAAACAACACAAAACAACGAGGGAAAAGCACACAAGCCACAGTATGGGGAAAAGCCAAAACCAACCACGAGGAGCAAAATCTACATCTTAGCTAAAAACACAGAATACAACTAATTCGTGATAACACTGTAGTGCACCCTCCGCTCCTCAGATCAATCTGCTTTGGTAAATCCTCTCCAAAATAACCGTAGAGCATAGCTTGGCTCAAATGTCCCTTGCAGTGCTGCAAGATTGTTGGGATCCACAGCCATATGTTGAGATGAACGTTTATACCTTTCTGGCAGCGAAAAATAGGTGGCTGCTGCCAATGGTTTGCTCATTCACTGCCCAATTAATTTCAGCACCAAGGTGCATAGGATATCTAGCTACTCAGTTTTCCAATAACAGTATCTTTTTTCCGAACTTCTGCAGCGAGGCAGCATTCTAAGAAGAGAAGATTGTAGCTATCAACACTTGAATTACGTAGAACACAGTGAGTATCATTAGTCGCCCCCAAGCTTCCCTAGTGGACGATTCACATGAACTGCTAGCCATGAGACACTATAAAGTATAGATGCAACTTTAGCTTCCAAGGATCTACCCAGATTGCACACAATCCTGTCACCTGAACCTTTTATAGAGAGGACCCAATGGATGCCAATTACTTATCCATGAGACAGTGGAACCTCCATCCCGAATGCATTACTTAACGAGGTGTTTCCTATAGCTCTCAGGTTGGAAATCTTTTCCATAAACCAGGAGAGATCCCTGAATTACATGTTGCTTGTATATTTGTCACACGTTGGAAATCCCAGACTTCCAAATCGACTAATACCAGAAAAAGGCCAAGACCATGTCAATGGGAGGCCTATGGAGTTTATGCGAAACTGATAGGAACCGAGTTTTACTTCAAATAGTTGAGTCAGTCTATTTATTTATTTATTTTTGATAGGCTTGAGTCAGTCTAAGTTGAAAGCAAACGCAAAGTAAACTGATAGGAAGATGCAAATTATGCTCAACCACCTCATTCCCGAAGAACATGAAGTTCTAATTCAATGATTTCAATATATATTCATCCCAGTTATATTAATACGGAAACAAAGTACAACAAAGCAAAACAAAAATTTGAGGACACACACAACATCACAAAGGGCTACAATTAATGGGGGGGCCTAATGCTAACATTGGGTGTTTTTGCAGTTTGTATCTTACGAAGTATCCAGCATTGTAATGATAAGAGTGGAAAGGGTCCAAATAATGGACCACTGTGTCACCACCACAGAAAATGAGTGCCTTGGTTCCTTCCCCCTTCATTCTTTTTTTGATCACCTTCCCCTTCATTCACCAAAGTACTATTACTTATGTTTGAGTTTTCAAAAGAAAACACCAAATTGTATTGAACTAATACCAGAAAAGGCTAACGGCCATGTCAACAGAAGGTCTTTGGAGTTTATGTGAAACTGATCAACAGCCCACGATTTGGTATGCATATCTGTTTCAGGACTGATAGCAACTGAGTTCTACTTCAAATAGTTGAGTCATTCCCAAATGCCAAGTTAGAGTTATATCTAAGAATATGGATAGTTCTAGTTCAATGAAATGTGACTACCTAAATTTGAGGGGACACACAACATCACAAAGGGCTACAATTATTGGGGGACCTAATGGCAAATCATAACATTGGGGTTGTTTTTTGTAATCTGTCTCTTACGATGTATTCCAACAATTTGTAATGACGAGAGTGGAAACTGGAACGGGTACAATGGACCAGTGCCACCACCACAGAAAGTGACTGCTTTGGTTCCTTCCCCTTCATTCTTTTTTTTTTTATCATCTTCCCCTTCAATCTTCATTCACCAAAGTATTATTCCCTCCATCACTTTTTTAGAGTCCAGTATTCCATTTTGGGCTGTCCCTTAATAAGTATTCATTTTATAAAGTAAGTAGGTAAAAATTGGTGAATTTTCCATTTTGCATTTAAAAGTATATTCCATTTTGAAAAATTGGTGAGTAAAAATGTAATGATGATGTTTTCATAGAGGGTAAGGAGGGAAAATGTAGGTAAAAGTTAATGTGAAATGTGTAATGATGATATCTTTTTAATAAGTTGAAATTATGAAGAAGAACATTTAAAAATGGACGGAGGGAGTAGTATTTATTTTTGGGTTTTCAAAAGAAAGCACCAAAACACCATGTCTAGACTAGACATGTTAAAAGTTTCCTCAAAAGGTGAACAGAATGAAATTAGCCATAGTCTCCAGCTGTTTAATTTCAGCCATTGTGTTCATTTGATGTTAGATTGGGCGGATGAAGGGTGTATTTATATGTTGGATAAAAATTCGGCAATCAGATAATATTCTAGAGAACAATTTCAATTTCATTAACAATGATACAATTACAAGATTAAATCAAGTTACAAAATACAATAACAGCAGACAGAAAATAAGGGCGAGATACAAACGGATTTCTGGATCAAGAACTGAGTCCTGTGTGGTATCACAGTCTCCTTAAGAAAGATTCGCCATCTACCGTGGGTGTTATAGGTTGTGTCGGCAACTTTCTCCCAGGATTGGCTCGGCTAAACCGCAAGCCGTCGGAACACCACCGTCGGCCGCCTTGGCGAACTGACTACCGCCTGCATCTCTCTCAACGAATTTCAGAGTATGCTGGAATGTTGTGAATTGTTTGTGCCTTCTCCAAAACCGTGAGCCCTCTTTTATAGAGTGAGGGTGGCCTATGTAACTCTTGCTGCCATTAACAGGCCAATGAATTCTGCCAATGAATAGGGAGGTTACAATAGTGAATGACAATCATGGTGAGGGGTTATGAGAGTTACAAAATCCACACAATACGTCTATTGATTGTAGTGCGTCTAGATACAACGAACCCAGGACATGCTCAGTTGCCTCAAGAGACCCTCCGGTAGCCCCGATTTCATTCATCTGAAATTTCGCAAAATTTCCAACAGTATTTTCCAATCAACCCGTATGTGGTGGGTTGACTTTTTAATCCGGCCCCAACCCACCAACCTTTAAAACCAGCGGGTTGGTTAACTTCTTGTACTTTCGACTCAGCTGAATAGATAGGTTGAGCGAGTTGGAAAAGCTTCATTATTGGGGCGGCATTGGCTGAAAAGTTAGTAGGTCACAAGACTCACAACAATTGTGTACTCTTTGCCCTAATAAAGAGAGGAAGGATGGAATGAGGTGAGCACCTGGGATTACTAGGGTAGGTTTAGAATTGGTGTGGATTCTATTGGCTATTATTCTACACATGTAGATATAGCAGGTTGGGAATGAGTCCCCTGGTACATTGGCTATGTTTGTTGTTTTGGGTTGACCTCCCATCCCACCATTGCCTTTCTAAGGTGATGGAGTAAAGGGGTGCTCTTCTCAAGAAACCCAAACTAGTAAGGCAATAGGAACCACTAAAGGTACTAAAGAAAGCTCTTTGAGCTTCTCTTCTATCATGGAAAGGTTTGTAGAAAGGGGCTTTCTTTAAATTGCGTTAGAGAATTTTTGCCCGTATCCAAATCGACACGTTTAAAATTTGTGTCTTACCCGCTCGCCCAACCCAACCCAACCCGGTCATGATTTTCAAACCAAGATTTTCGGTGCCAGTCGATGTGTGTGTCGGATTGGCAAATTTTTTGCACACCCTTGGTAGTGGCAATGCTGCATAAACTAGTTTTTGTCCCAGTCTGGCTAAATTTCATGAAGAGGATATGTTTTCAACCATTTAACCACTTGTTTACACCCATTTTTGGCCGAAAAGCCTGAAGGCCCCAGAATGTCATTCAAATAGGAATAAGGCCTACGGAAAAGGCCCAAATCAGTGAAGGCCTTGGTTTTGCATCCAAGCCTAGGCTCAGAAGGCTTACAATGGGCAAAAGCCCATTGCTCACCTATAAGGGTGGGTTCGATTAAGGGACAAGCCTAAAGTACTTTAACAACTGTGGTTCGAAGCCTTTTTTTAAATCAGGCAAGGGCCTTCAAACTACTTACATAAAGGGATTGAAGGTCTAGAAGCTGCTCACAGGCAACTCAAAGGCCTTGAAGCTGCTCACAGGCAACTCGAAGGCCTTGAAGCTACTCAAAAGCAGCTTAAAAGCCTTGAAGCTGCTCACAAGCAGCTCAAAGGCCTAGGGTATTCTTGCTAGAGTAGGTCTGAGTAAGCTGCTCACAAGCAACTCAAGGTCTGAACTGGTGGGACCCGGCTGTTGTAATATGATGCAAGGCTAGCAACAGGTGGCATGCATGCAGCCCATGAATGTACTCTTTCAGACCACAACAAGCAGCTCACCCAGACCTGCCTGAATTGTGGTTCTCAATCCTTCTCCCGAAGGAAATCAAGTCCAAGGGGTTTAAGGTCCCACAAGAGATGGGAGGTCCAATAAGATGATAGGAACGTTGGTCTTCAGCAGTGGTGGGCCCGGAGGAAGTACATTCAAGCAATAGCTTGAGTGTGGAAGCAGCTCAAAGGCCTGGAATTTCAGGGGGCCGACATTCTTTTTGTTGAAGGAGGAGAAGATTCTCAGGCCTTTGCCTGTCTCTTGGAGTGAAATGCACGTTTTGTTCAGAGAGGAGCTCCTCATTGGTCCATTTTGAAGCTGCTCAAGCCCAAACCTCTGCTGAAAGGCCACTTGGCAGCCATGTATTGGAGGATTTTAAAGCAGCTCAAGGCCTGTGGCTCCTATAATTTCCAGTTGTGGAGGCCTTGGCAATGGTCCACGACCTCAAGAGCTTACAGCTTATGCAACCCCATTTCCTTTCCTTTCAAGCACTCCTTGTATTCATTTATTAATATTTCAAGTTTTACCTCTTTTCTTGTACCCAAAACTTCATTGAAGCGTTAATGGAGTTCACTTAATCTTGTTTCAGCCGTTTACCTTTCTTTCCTTTGTTCCAAGAGCGATTAGAAAATATTTTAAGTCCTTAGCCCGACAAGGCAGCAAACGAACCATCCTAAGGCCTTACCCTTTAGGCCTAGCACATCTGCCCGAAAGAAGTCAGACTTTGAGGCTCGAAAGCCTTAAGGCATTTTGGACAAACGTGTCCTGGCACGCCCTCGCATTCCCAAGCCAATCTGGTTTTAACACTTTTAGTGGAGAAACACCACTAAAAATGAGGAGCGATGGGGAAGGTCTCGAACCTAAAATCATGCAAGTGGAGCTTAGGGCTACAAATGAACCAAGCAGCTCACGAGTTTAAGTTTTTGGCTCATTTTAATGAGCCAAGTGAAGGCTCGGCTCGATTAAAGATGATCGTTTAGTAAATTACAAAGTTTGACTCGTTAAGACTCGAGCTCAACAAAACTCGGCTTGTTTACAGCCTGGAGCCCATTGCAGACAATAGCCAAGTAAAGAAATACTCCTATTAGCTAGAATCATCAAATTTTGCTAGAACCACCGACACATTTATACAAACAAACAACTAACACTCACAACCAATTAGAGTAATGATGTTGCTTAAAGAGGCAGCCCGCACATGACATGCACGTGGTGGGGTCACTAACATTAAAGGAGGTTTGCTTAATAGTATGATCATCATTTGCCACCATGTACGTTGACCAAAGATTGGATTTCAAAAAGTTTTTATTTTTATTTTTTAATCGGATTAGATTTCAAAAGTTAGCTACGTGGAGTGGCCCGAGTCAAGACATTTTTTCCCCCCTTCAGCCTTACTATCAAAGGTGTGGGGGTTAGTCTATGATTACCGCAACTAACCCTTTTTTGTTTCGATAAAGAGAAGGTCATTTATACCGGAACGAAGAAATTCTCAAGAAATAATATTCTTACCGGCCGGACTAAGATTATATTCAAACTAACGTGTCGGTGTGGTTGTGATTTCTTCAACTGCAATGACAACTTTAATTTTGTATACATTAGCTATACAATAATATGGCCAAACCACCAATTTGATTGTATTTTTTACTCCTCCCAGAAGTCTTTTTCTTATTTGTTAGTATAATCAGAGAATAAAACATGTATCAACATTCAATAACAGGGAAAACTAACGACCACCCTAACAATATTCAATAACAGAAGATTTAACGACTGTTTTAATGGGTGTTTTTGGTAGGAAATAAGTTAAAGAGAAGATGTTGTTGACAAATTGTTAGTTGTTTTCACTAACCAATAAGTTATTGATTAATGTGAATAAGATACTAAATAAGTTGTTGATTGTGAGTTGATTAGTGTAGATAAGTAGTTGCATGATTGATATGAACAAGCTATTAAAATGTGAAAATTTGTTAATTAGTGTGAACAAAATGGTAAAATAGCATAAGTTGTTACCCAAAAATTTCAGTGGAAACACCCCTAAGTTAGGGATGTGAAAAAACCCTGGTAAAATCGAATCGAAAACAAAAATCAGGCCAAATCGGTGATTTGGATGGATTTCAGGGGTAAAGGAGGGTACGAAATTGTTTTTTTTTTTGAAAAGAGTCATTCATTCAACAGCCCATCGGGCAAACAAATTTCAGAATAGGTACAGGAGAGAACCAAAGCAACCTAAACGTCGATCCGGCACCTACTGCCGAAGCAGGCCCCGCAATAACGCCGGTACATAAGAACCAATCTAGGTCTAGATTACAGAGGATTTAAGAAATCCACAGCTCAAACCCTAAACAAATAAGCATCGCTGAAATTTGGAGGCAATAAAACAACAAAACAACTGAAGTCTAATAGGTCTCATGGACAAAAAATCACAGTCACCGGCCTAAACCACCGGATTGTGGCGACCGAAGACCAGTCTTCATCCAGCCGATTGCTGCTCAGCCCAAACAACACCACCGGACCACCACCAACCCCAACAACACCACCGAAACCCACCACCCCAAAACAAACAAGCAGAGACAAAGTGACCACCAACACCGGACCATTCCTCAATAGGCGCCGTATTATTCGCCCACCACCATCACCCACCAGATCTGGAGCACCCAGACTGGTACAGAATCGGACAGGGGAAACCCGCCGATAGAAAAAGAAAACTGAAAAAAACAGAAGAAGGAAAAAAAAACGGAAATCCCAAACACCAACCGCACACCTTATTGCTCGTCGCCGGACCAGGAACAAAACAGATCTGGAGACGATGGAAGAGGAGCGGGCCAGAGGAGCCACCATCCACCGGCGAAGCTGGTCGGAGGAACCCATGCCGTCCTAACAAGCCGCCGCCCGAAACCTGCAGATCATGGAGAACACAGCGAAGAGGGAGAGGAGAGGCGAGGAGGGCAGGGAGGAGCGGGGGGAGGAGGGTGAGAGAGGCGGAGGCCCCCCTCCCCCAGATCTGGAAATGAAAAAGTTTTCTCTCTCTAGCGGCGTCGAAGTTTTCTCTCTCTAGAGAATACACCCTCCTTTTTCGGGCGGCGGCTTGTTTGAGTTTTAACCTAACCGAACAAAATCAATCCGGACTGGTTCGTTATCATCTAAGCCATAATAAATTGGACCAAGCCGAATATGTTTATCTACATTTAATGTCTATTTACCTATAAATGTCGACCATCGTTTACGGTTGTCGACTTCTAACTTTTATTTCAAAGATTTGGCTTAATAGTATCATTTTTTTTTCCTACTGTTGTACAATGTTTTGTGGACTTCGAATGTCTGTTAGAATTTGTTGGTGTTTGCTTAACGTTTAGTGGCCTAATAAAGCCTACATCAAACTCCGACCAAAACACCAAAACAACTCGAAATAGTACCGCCCAGACCACCCACAGCCCGCCTCCATCACTGATTTAATTGGGAAAAACTCCCAAAAATGCTTCACACATATGCACCAAACCACCAAACAAACCAAGGCAAAAGGACGAAACCAGCAGGGGGTTGATCGGTGACTGGCCGGAGATGAAGAAAGCCCCATCGAAGCTGCGGAAGATCCCACGCTGTTAAGCAAAAAACCAGGGCCAACCAAGGAAATACCGGGCGGGATCAAGTTTAGACTATAATTTGCTTGCAATCATGTATGTTTTTTCTCCAAATTAAAATTTCAGAATAGATCGGTCAAGTCAATCCAGCCAGATCAAAATGGTAATTCGAATAAAATATTTTGGTTTGTTTTGGTTTACAAAATGTCTGAATATGTTTGCGAAATGTCTAAACTGATTTAAATCAAAACGTATACACTTTGCACCCCTAGTCACGTCTGCAAAATGTGTATTGCAATTTTAAGTTGGTATTGTATGTGTATCATCTACCTACCGGGTGTATCTAGCAAACCACCTCGTATAAAAGAATTTCATGGCAGTTGTGGAGTTTATAAAAATTCATAAACTACTTACTCTATAAAATAGAATTGTAGTTGATTGATTAATGGAGAAATTTTAAAGTCAATTCATCAAGTCACCCCACTTTATACAGTGCCCCTCCCCGGGGTCTGATCTCATCTGTCTTGAAAATTCCTCCGCAGATGAATTTTTCGGCCATTGGATTGCGTGTTTTTCTGCCACAGAGGCACAGAGTTTTTTAGCATAGAGGATCCTGTCTCCCCTCTCCCACACCAATGCTTGACCCCCTTTTTTTTTCTTTTCTTTCTCTTAATGTATGTCGCCTGATGTAAATGTGTAGTACTGTAGTCGAAATTAAGTTGTGGATCTGTAAAGTGTTCGGATGATACGTGCATAAAAAATTTTACAATAGAGCAGCGTTTGGGAGTATTTATATACACTACTACTAAATGAACATATTTTATGAGTTGATTTTACCATTGGTGTGTAATTCCATCAATGGCTTGGGATAATTCGGTCTTTTGAGCAACAATGAACGTAATCAATGTGTACTTGCAATAATAAACCTCCCAAACACCCCCCCAGAGAAAACTTAGGTTAAACTGAAATTAACGTTACTTCTGTCTCTGTCTCCCACTTAAAATAAATAAACGTCTCTCTCTCTCTCTCTCTCTCTCAAGCTCGTCTCTCTCATCTCAACCGCCATTGCCTCAACGCAAAAACCACGCCCTCTTCTCCAGTTCTCGTCCACACCCAGCTGTACCAAACCCTCCTCCTCCTTCTTCTTCTGTCAAAACCTCTTTCTCTCTCTCCTCTGTCACGTTCGAAATCCGTCACGTGCCACGCGTACATCAATTGTCCATTGCTAAAAATTGTCTTTACACCTTTTTCAGTCCACTCTACCTTTTTGTTTTGTTTCCCTCTCTCCCCCTCCTCCGTTTCACACTTTTTCCCAAACCCTAAAACACTCTCACTCTTCCCCCCCTCCTCTCTCTAAAATTTCACTCCACATTATTGCACTATACAATTTCCAGCTCTAAATCTCTGCGTGTGTGTGAGAGAGAGAATATACATACATTGTGCATTTTGTTGAAGCTTTTCAAATTGGGTTGCTCAATTTTGGAACAACTCCTGTAAATGAGCCGATCTGGCCGTTGATACATTGCCTTATGAAATCAACGGTTTGGGTCGGATCTGGGGAGCAGCAACAGCGCCATTAGATGGCGCTGTTCAGGAGGTTCTTCTACCGGAAACCGCCGGACCGTCTTCTCGAGATCTCGGAACGGGTCTACGGTTCGTTCCTTCTGGATTTTCTCATTTATTAGTAATTATAATTCTTATAATATTGCCAAACGGAATTTTGTTGTATTTATTCTGCTTCTTAACAGACAATGAACGCAGTGGCGGAAACAGGATCTGAACCACACCAATACAATTACGGTTTTTAGTTTTTTTTTTCATAACAAGATGTTCGGGCAGCTTACGCTCACCTCGACTGATCCTTGAACGAAGCCCACCGTCCACAAGTTGGGCCCATGGACTGGCTCAAAGGAGATGGAGGTTTCAGACCTAAGACGATAGGAGGAGCAAACCCCTAAGTCCATGGCATTGACCACCATGCCAGCCCCTTGGCCTTGGGGTCAACACAAAATTTAGATGCAAAATTCAGATTATACAAAATGCTTTGACACTGCGATTTTGTCTCTCTCTCTCTCTCTCTCTCTCTCTCTTTTAAATTTCCAAACTTTAACTCTGACGTGTTCTGCACCAATTTGTTGGGTCTTTATTTAGCTAATTACACAAAGTGGGTTTCTTCTAAATTTATAAAACATAGAGGGAGAAAGACAAAGAAATAGTGAATTTTTTTCGGGATAAATGCTCACAGATAGAATAGTTTGGTAAAAGTTCTTCGGAGAGAACCATTTGTGTGGAAAAAAATTGAGAAAAGTTGGGTCCGAAGGGGGGAGGATATGCTCGTCAACAAGTCACTTTGAGAGGACCTTTTTCAGTTAAGGGAGTGCCAATACAATTAAGATGGACAATTAGCCATGTTGTATATTTTACTTGATTAGTTTACAATATGATGCACATTTTTATTTAAATTTGGTAATTTTTCTAATATGCTATGTTGGACAAATTCCAGACTTTAGGTTTAGCTTTTGCACTTTTGAGGTTTAGCTTTTGCTCTTCCCAGATTCCAAATGAACAAATTCAAACTTAGATGTAATAGATATTTTTACTTCCAATATGAAGATATATCAAGTTTATTTCCCGGTCTTAATATTGTAGTTCTTAATATTGTAGTCCTTCTCTGTTTGCTCATGATTGTTTTTGGTAACACTTTCAGTATCCTCACAACATGTTGGGGTTCGCTCTACATTTCTTATGCATCGAGGTTAGAATGTTGCAAGTTTATGGTTAGAAAGCCGGAGTTTGAAACACGAAAAGAGACTTGTTCACTGTGTAGCTTGTGGCTAGTGCACTGGAATTCAAAAACATTGGTATTTTTCAGTCACATTGTTTGACTGTCATGTCTCCATAAAGAATTTTGAGTTCAGAAGTATCGCTGGAGGCTTCAACACGCTAAATGGACATACTTTTTTTTTTACTTCCCGTACTTTCATCCAAAGTCTTGAAATTTCATGGGGTGAGGAACGTGGGTGATCTTCTGAGAATAATGACTTCATGTATTCAGCATGCTTTCAAAGTGCAGAAATTGGAGTTGTAAAAATCTCAAGTGCAAAGCTTGAGTTCATGACATTTCTAACCACACCTATATTTTTCTTTTGGTTGTTTGTATTTTCTTGTGTAATTTTGAATCGCATGTGAAAATTTCTTGTCCCTATTTAAAGATATCATCCTAAACTTTGAAGGTTTACAAACATTTGTTTGCCTTTCCTTATTCTTCTTTCCCTTGGTTGGAGGCTGACTATTGACCGTGTATTTTGGTAACCCCTATGTGTTTTATCTTTCTGCAGTGTTCGATTGTTGCTTCTCAACAGATGTATTGGAAGAAGACGAGTACAAAATTTACATGAGTGGTGTTATAGCTCAGCTGCAAGACTACTATCCCGAAGCTTCTTTCATGGTTTTTAACTTCAGAGAAGGGGGAAAGAGGAGTCAAATTTCAGATATATTATCTCAGTATGACATGACAGTCATGGATTATCCTCGGCAATATGAAGGGTGTCCTTTGTTACCATTGGAGATGATTCATCACTTCCTTCGGTCCAGTGAAAGCTGGCTGACATCTGCAGGGCAGCAGAATGTGCTTTTGATGCATTGTGAGAGGGGAGGATGGCCAGTGCTTGCATTTATGCTTGCTGGTCTTCTGTTATACCGAAAACAGTACAGTGGTGAGCAGAAGACTCTTGAAATGATGTACAAGCAAGCTCCTAGGGTTCTTCTTCATCTTTTGTCTCCTACAAATCCTCAACCCTCACAGCTGAGATATCTTCAGTACATCTCCAGATGGAATTTGGGTTCAGATTGGCCACCGGCAGATATGCCCTTAGTTTTAGATTGTATTATACTTAGATACCTTCCTGTGATTGGCGGAGGGAAGGGTTGCCGACCGGTTGTTCGCGTTTATGGTCAGGACCCTTCTAATACAGCCACTAGAAGCTCTAAGCTTCTGTTTTCTACTTTAAAGACAAAGAAACGTGGTCGCCTTTACCGACAGGTAATATTAATTTCCTAGTTTTCACCATTAAAGGATCTCTGGGTACGTGTTTATTGCGTACTTATGACTTTACTACTGCAGGAAGAGTGTAAAATAGTGAAAATAGATATTCATCGCCACGTTCAAGGGGATGTGGTTCTAGAGTGCATCCATTTGGATGATGATCTAGTAAGGGAAGAAGTGATGTTCAGATTTACGTTTCACACTGCATTTGTCCAGTCAAATGTTTTGATGTTGAACAGTGAAGAAGTGGATGTTTTGTGGGACGCAAAGGACCAGTTCACTAGGGAGTTCAAAGCAGAGGTATCATCTCTTTTTGCTTAGATGTCAGCTCCTTTATTTTAAGCTGTAGGGTTGAATGTTTCATACTCATTTTTGTATCAGGTACTCTTTTTGGATGCTGATGTGTTTCCGTCAACCGTCACCACAGAAGTGGGAACTGAAGATGGGAGTGAGACAGAAAGTGTCACACCTGATGAGTTTTTTGAGGTTGAGGAGATCTTCAGCAATGCAGTAGATTCACAGAATGGGAAGGCGTACTTGGATTCTCAGGGAGTTCGATACAATCAAAGGGATGATGAGAATAACCAAGTAGTTTGGAAGGAGGCGTTGGAACGTCATGATTTTCCTGAATCCACATCTGATTTCCATGGTCGCAAACAAAATGGGAGTGTGGATCCTAATTTTAAGGCAGCCAAGAGCATTGCATTACATGATACAGATGAGTTAGGTTCCCCAGTAGCAACCGAAGGTCTGAGTGGCAATTTAGAAGAGATGGAGAATAGAAGAGATAGGAATGACTTATATTCACAGAATCACTTAGAACAGCACGGTTCACATCAAAAGTCTAGTGCCAATGTCAGTAGACAAAAATCTGACAAGTCCATCGCATCTGCCTCAAAGAAGCAGCCAACTTCAAATGCTAAATCAGCTGCAGATTCAACTACCACAAAACAAAAAGTAAAACAGCAAGAGCCTCTGGGAACTCTTGCAAGACAGGCAAAACCAGATGCAGTATCTCGGTGGGTTCCTTCTAACAAAGGCTCGTACACTAATTCAATGCATGTAGCATATCTACCGTCATCACGACATTACAGCCCACCCCGTGGACTGGCCCTTGCAAAGGATTCTCATGCAGGCGGAAAGTCAAAAGCTTCTACTGCTACTCCTGCCTCTTTAGGTCACGAAGTTGGTTATATGAGAAGTGCAAACAGTGAGCCAGTGAAACATATATCCGGTCCACCTTTGGGTAGACCACCACTTCAAGTGACTTCCCCTCTCTCCTCAGCTTCACCATCACTTCGTAAAGGCCCAGTTTCAGTTCCCTCTCCTCCTCCTCCGCCTCCCCCACCATCTTTCAACAAGTCTTCAAATGTCCGCTCCCCACCCAATCCTGCAAGAGTTCTGCAATCAGTAGCAATGCAGGCCTCTCCACCTCCTCCTGCACCCCCTCCACCTCCCTCTTCAAACTTTTCACTTGATACTTCTTCCTCTAGATCTGCTTTGCCACCTGCTCTGGTAAAAACAAAAAGTCTACCCTTTCCTCCACCTTCTCCTCCACCACCGCCTCCACCATTGGCACAAAATGCAGTTTTTGTGATTTCTCCCCTACCGTCTCCTCCTCCACCTCCTCATGGAAGCTTAAGGGCAACTCCTCTAGCAACCACTACTCCTCCTCCTCCTCCTCCTCCCCCTCGATCAAGCATGCAGAATGGTGGTACGCTTTTTCCCCCAGTTGAGACTTCTGCAACTGCCACTGTGACAGCATTGGGTTCACCACCTCCTCCCCCCGCACCCCCACCTTTTCCTGCTTTTAGAGCATCTGCTACTTCTAAACCTGCTGGGGTTGAAGTTTCTGTTCCATCTCACTCGCCAAATCCACCTGCTAGTTGTGGTACTCCACCTCCCTCTTCACCTTTTCCCGTGCATGGAGTTATGTCTCCTCCTCCTCCTCCTCCACCACCACCTCCTGGTCACGGTGCTCCGCCACCCTTGCCTCCTCCACGTGTTGCACCACCACCACCACCTCCTCCACCACCTTTCAGTAGAGCACCACCTCTACCTTCTATTAAGATTGGTGGTCATCCTCTGCCACCTCCCCCACTGCATGGAGCACCACCTCCACCATCGCCCTCGCTCATTGGAGCACCTCCTCCACCTCCTCCCCCTGGTCCCCGTGCACCAGGCCCCCCTGCACCACCTGCCCCAGCGAAGCCTCCAAGTGCTGCACCTCCCCCACCTTCAGCTTTTGGCTCCAATGGACCACCATCATGTGGTGCACCTCCTCCACCTCCCGGCAGAGGGCGCGGGCTTTCACATCCTGCAATTCCTGCTTCAGCTTCTCGAAGATCTACCATGAAGCCATTGCATTGGAGCAAGGTTACCAGGGCATTGCAAGGAAGCTTATGGGAAGAATTGCAAAGACATGGAGAGCCACAAATGTATTGCAACTTTTCTTATGAATTCAACTCCCTTGTATGACATTATATCAGGGTTGGCCATGGTTACAATTTCTCTATTCTAAGTTATTAATGTCCATCTTTTTGTCCACACATGTAGAAACAGATTTTGTACAAATGCATATCGTTTCAGCATGGCATTTGAAATGTGATTCAATAACTTTTTACTTTACTATTACCCATTGTAACTCACTGATGATATACACTCTAATCCTAGTGCATCAGAATTTGATGTGTCAGAGCTGGAGACTCTTTTCGCTGCCACAGTCCCAAAGTTGAACTCAGGAGATAAATCTGGAGACCGGCGAAAGTCTGTTGGATCTAAATCTGACAAAGTCAACCTGGTAACCAAATTAACTTTTGGAATAGTTTTATTGAGAAAATTGCTCTCTTGAGGGAGAAATTTGTAGCATTTATGTGAGCTGGTCGCATGATGTGTCCTGGTTTTGCTTGTTTTATCTCTTGCCATCTTAGTGAGTCTTTTAGCGGATCCTTGTCGTGAAATTTCAAATGTCATGCTTTAGGAATTTAATGATATAAATAACCATCTTTTCTGTAACACATGGTTGCACACCATCACCCACACGCGAGGATCTAGAATAGCCAAGTATAAGCTTGTCATGCAGTCTATTGGCAGGGTGAATGTGATGTTAAATGGATTGATTGTTTTGGCTACATGAGGTTTCATCCCCTATCCTTGTTTTGGCGAGACTGGTTAATTGGTGCTCTCATCACCTATCCTTGCCGTATGGTCTTTTAAATTTTGAAGGTTCTAACTTTGTATATAGCATTACTACCATTCTAGTTGATCAAAGCAAATACATGTGCATATTGTGAATCCATGTGCTTCATTGGGAGCAAAGTTGAACATCTGGCATCAAATATGAAAACTTGTTTTCCAAAGGGTGTTCCCTACTTCCTTCTCCCTTGGGAGGCTGTTGTGTGTGAGAAAGTCTTGCATGTAGCATGCATGTTTGTTTAGGCACAATACATGGGTCATTAATATGACCTTGTTTTTTGCGGTAATCTTTGGATCTATTGTCAGCATGCGCTGTCTGATCTCCAGTGCGTGGGATAATTGTTTAGTGAAGCGGAGCTTTTTTCGTTTGTAACTTGTAAGTTGCATGCATCAACACATTTTTCTGCTGAGAGTTTATTAACCTTGTTTATTTGTTTTACTAAGGATCTAATTAATCTGTTGATGTGTGCCAACTGACTTATTTTGGGTACTGCTAGACAAATTCGCCTTCCATGATCATAACATGAATCAACAGTGTGGATATAAAATGCATGTTTTTTTAGTTTTCTTATTATCTGAGTGACTTAAAGGAAGATATTATCAAGATAGTTGCATTAGTCATTTATCCATCAGAAGAAATGTTTAATGTTTGTTATTCCTTCTGCTCTCTCTGAAATAGTGTATTTATGCATACTCATTATAGAAATGGGTGGTACTGGTCTTTCTCCACTCACAATTTAACGTTGACTTGAAGTTAATGGTTGTAGAACAATTGGTCAAAAAAAATTCCTAAAAAAGTGTGTACATTTTTTGCAATTTGGCTTTATGGTTCGATGCTCATTTCTTTGCCTTCCATAGTGTGTTATTGACTGTTTTCTTCTCAAAGCTTTGCAGGTTGATCTCAGGAGGGCCAATAACACTGAAATTATGCTCACAAAAGTTAAGATGCCGCTTCCTGACATGATGGTAAGCTTCGCATGAGCAATCCTTCTGATTTGTGGCACAGAACCTACTTTCTCTTTTTGTCACAGATATTAAGGTGTTTGCCGTGGCATTTCCTTAAATTGTTTTGTATTTGGTTTTGTGGGAATATATACAAAATGTTCGAAATCAATAAGGAAAAGAACTTTGCAGTATAATATATGACACTTTGCATGTGCATATCATTTGTCAAAAACTAACTTAAACCCTATTCACCTATATGAGAACAGAATTAGGGTGGCATGATTTACATGGGGTGTTGACTTGTATGCTAACACGATGATACACAAATAGGATATGCCTTGTAAATAAACAACTTGTATTTGTGATATAGATGGGGGATTGACTCCTTTTGACAATGTATAAGAAAACAATAGATGACATGTAGATATGATGCACATTACATAGATGCATTTGCCTCAGTATTGCATTGACTGTATTTAATTGTTCTCTTCCAACATATTTATTTAGGAACATCTTACTGATGCAAGCTAGGGATGCTTTTGCTTTGACGGAGCGTTGTAGCAGAAGGAATGACTATATATCATTCTAGTAGACGAGTTAGTTAGATTTCGTTCTCATAGATCGTTTCTTCAATTCACAAGAAAAAGATGAACACCTTGAACACAAGAAATAGAGAAATCTTTGTAGTTTGATTGAAAAGTTCATACCTTTGCCCGTAGGTTTACAACCTATTTATACTAGATTCTCCCAATGAGTTCTTTAATTCGGTGTCAAGAAATTTTAAAAATTGTGCAAGGAAGTACTTCATTTTTTTATCCGAAAATTGCCCGTCTTTTCGTATAGGACCAACAATATGGACAGAGGGAGTAAAAGATAAGCCTACCATTTGATACGAACAAATTATAGTAGAACTAATCCTTGGACTCATGTGTGAAATACAAAGAACTGAACCTTAGACTCCCGTGTCTTACCTTAGACTCCTGTGTCTTACAAAAGAAACTAAAGGATATAAAGAACTTAAGGTTTAGACTTTTGGGCTTAATACAAAGTACCAACCTTGATAGAAAGAAACAACTTTGGAACTTTGAAAGACATTTATTTAGTATTCTCCTATCATTATTAATCAACTATGTGTCTACTTCATTGAATTGCGACGGTCCAATTTCCTTAGGAAGTCAACAGCAACCTGTTTTGCTTCAGTCTCCCCTTATTTGAAAGAACTTGTCCTTGAGTTAACGATAGGAATTGCGACATCCGAGTTTGTATGATGGTCAAAGTTCAAACAAGTCTTGAACATCGGAAGTCTTGGAGATGGCGAAGTATCCAGAAGATCGACCCCATCAACATTATCGTTCATCATTTTTCAGTAATGGAACAGGACCACCCTTCTTTTGTTTAATTATTATGCTTTTCTGCTACTGTTTTGTAATTTGCAGCAGATTCACTACCATATGATCAGCAATAATACTCATATCAGGAAGCTTAGGATGTACGTAGACAATTGTCGTATGGATCTATTTGGTACATTAATGTACACCTGGATATTTCTCAATGTGCAATTTAGCACCTTAGCCTAACCAGTAACCGGTAACCATTGGTGTGGGGATGAAAAGTAGTGCTATACCCTAAAGTAGTATGACGTCGTTTCCAGAGTTTCATAGAAGTGACCAAGTAATTTTCTATCAGGTTTGAAACTGTACTCTTTGGCAAACTATGTGGACGAACTACCTTCCCAAAGAACACTTGAGCGACATGATTGGCATCAGATGTCTTCTTACAAAGGAATGAAATGTCGCCATCTTGGAGATCTGTCAACAACAACGAAGATGGAATCGCACCATGTTGTGTCCTCGAGACATCCTTCAAATAATGGATGTATTACCAGCCTTACTCAAGGGTCATGTGTGTCTGAGTTGACATGGTTGCTTCATGCACTACGAAGAGTGTGTAAAATAGCTTGTTCAGAACATACATGACTTGACGTACACAAAACAAAATTAGTTAACTATCGCAACGCCATGCCACCTAGTAGTGTGAGACTGAGAGGTATCTCATTCAAGTCCTGATTTCTAGTGTGGCCAGAAAATAAATAAATCCACTAATGAACGAAATTTGAAATTAGGAATATATGAAAAAGATATTTGGTGGTTGTATGGAAGTGAATTGATATCTGTTTGTTTATTACTGATATTAGGTGTCTGCATGTGTGTCGGCTTTCCTTTAGACAGGAGGTACATTTGGTTGCATGGCTTGAACAGCTACCTTTATAGACCATCAACTGGATACTTTGTTTGTCATGAATTAGTGTTTTACCTTCTGGTGTTGAGGTTGTTTCCCTTCCTAATAAAGACTAACAGCATTTATGCTCAACTTCCACAGGCTGCAGCACTTGCGATGGATGAGTCAATTTTAGATGTTGATCAAGTGGAAAATCTTATAAAATTTTGTCCTACTAAAGAGGAAATGGAACTTCTTAAGGTGATGCAATAATGTAAAGCATCGTGCTCTTGGATATTTGGTATATTTAATAACGTTATTTTGGACGTGAGATGGTTTCCTGCTGCATAAACAGTTTTCTTTGGTCCTTTTCCTCTTGTTCTCCTCTTATTTTATGTTGACCTTCTGCTTTATGACTATTTAGGGTTACTCTGGTGACAAGGAGAACCTGGGAAAATGTGAACAGGTCTGTAAACAAGCTTACATGATTTAGTTGTCTAGTGGTAACAAGATTTGAGTGCTTTATAGATCTGATTGTTTGGACAGGAAAAAGTGTTTTAACTGAATAATTATTATCCACCAAAGTATTTGAATACTCTGAAATTTGATTCGGTCGTGCCTAGTTGTGTTGATGTATCTGGATTCCATGTTCACTTGAGAACTTTTGTGGATTGATTGTTTGTCCCATGTTTTTGCTGAGTTGATGCTCTGCTTATTTGTGGACCCTTCTCTCTTCCGCCCTCACACACTCTCTTGCATTTTACAGACATAAACATGTTGCATCTTGTACATTTTAATTTGTGTCGCTGATTTGTTAGGCTACGAGAAAGAGTCTGTGTGTATATTTTGACTCCTAGTTTTGCATGGACTCCTACTTCCCTTTTGCAACTGTGGCATGGGCAATCGTTTGGTGAAACTGTTGTGTCTTGGACCTAGGATATAATTCAAGTCCACAATACTTTGTTGTACATGCGGTGTGGTGCTTGAATTGGAATTTGCTATTTGGGAGGAAATAGTAGCTGGCTTCTCTCTAATCAGGGATTGCCTTTTGAATGATGTTGTTAATGTGCCATTGTGCCCTCAGTAAAACTTAAATGATGTTTATCAGCTTTAGCAGAATTGAAGGTAAACAGTGATGAATCAAGATTTTAAGGCGAATGGTCCCAATGAATAGGCATATAGAACCTAATTTCTGCTTGCTTTCCTGACATATATGCATACATGGGCCGGCCTTGGAGTACATGGGATTGCTTGAGAATATACTTCTCTAATACCCAATAGTACACAACATTCGCGAGTTATAAGAAACGAAAAGAGATCGCAAGTCATGCATTCTATTTGATGTTTTGATGATGCATGAGATCCATATATTGAGAACCTTAAGGTGCTTGTCACACGAGTTTTCTATTAGGAACCACTGAACCAGAAGAGATGGAACATAAAACCAATCAGATTTTCACCTATGGAGGAAATAATGGGTGGAACATGGGATTTAGATGTCAAAATGATAAAGTTGCCCCTCTCTATAACAACTTAAGCTTTTAGATGAGTTGGTGGTTAACAATCTAATAATAACCATGTAGTATCATGGTTGGGACAATCATGGAGAACTTAGTACTTGTTACACTTGGATGGTAAGTTTGGAACTCCACAAACGTGGTGGATTTTTCCTCTTTGGCAATCAAATAAGAAAATCATGTATCTTGTTTCTGATCACGTATCATATGGTATTGAGTCTATTGACTCTTGGATATCTCAAGATATTTTACATTCGTAATAATAAATAGAAAAACAATTAGATGTCTAGAATGTTCTTCTGGCAGGTAGGGCAAGGGGTGGAATATAGGGGTGAGGAGGGAGATGGTGTCTGATGGGGGAGGCAATTGAGGCCAACATTCTGTACCCTTTTTGTAGGAGTCTATATCAAAATCAATCAAAGGTTTCACCAATTTCCTCGGGCTCCCTTGCGCACAATTTTAGATGATGCGTTAAATTTTGTAAATGGAAATCAAGGAAAAAATGAGGCCAAACAGGGATGGTATGGATGCTCCTCGTGGAAGCAAACTTAGTTGCAAAGGAGTTAGTGAATAGACTGTTTGAGTTTTTGAGTGCTTTTATCTTGTCCTTGCTTTTATTTTCGGGTTCCTTTATATGGATGTTTCATATTGCAATTGCTGAAATATTCTTATCCTATGACTTTTTCAATTTTCAGTTCTTGTTGGAGCTGATGAAGGTGCCTAGGGTGGAGTCTAAACTAAGAGTGTTTCTTTTCAAGATTCAGTTTAATACTCAGGTTTGGTAGCTGAAGATTTTGGTGCTACTTCTAGGATATTTTCTTAAGTTAGCATGTGGCCTTAGTTGTCTAGTTGTTGACCTACATTGCAGATTACAGAATTTAAGAAGAGTTTGAACTCGGTGAACTCTGCATGTGAAGAGGTATTCCTCTGTAAATAAATAAGCTTTTCATGTGGTTTCTTGATTGTTTACATAATATGGTTTTCTCGATGTATGTAGGTTCGAAATTCCCTCAAACTGAAGGACATCATGAAGAAAATCTTATATTTGGGGAATACATTGAATCAAGGAACCGCAAGAGGTAAAGGACCTTTATATGATTAAGAAGTTGGCGTTAATGTTCATCTGTTAGGTCCTGCGGAAATTGAAAGGGTTGTTTTCTTTGTCTGGCTCTAACTAGGGCTTGTATAACACTTTAATAGGTGTATCCGAGTATATTTGCTCATAAGAAGAACACACACGAGTTTTTTGCCAAAGGGCAATAAGTAGAGAAGAACAAAAAGATATGAAAGTCCTGATCTTCATGAGAGTCCTTGCCTATAATATTGGTAGACTTAACATTCGGCTGTGCTGATTGTTTTAGGCTTTCTGGTGGTCTATGATGAATTGGAAAGACCGGGTACTAATGCTAGGCACTGATAAGATGGCGCCCCTCTTGACAGAGTAGATTGGGAGTCAGCTAGGGCAATATAGAGTAAAGAGAGTGGCATAGGGGACAAGCCTTGGGAGGGACCGGAACTTCTTGTTTCTGAAGGTGAATCTATGGAATTTGATTAGTCAGGACTCAGGAGTAATCCTAATGTAGGCAGATTTGGTCGGCAAGATGCAGAAAGAGTACTTCTAGATCCATGATGTGTTTTCAAAACCCTTGAAAGGAAATATTTTATGACGGCTCAATTGTCCGAAATAGATCATATACTTAGAGTTTTGTGAACACCACATTTGTAAAGAGAATCAAATCTGTTTCTGTAAAATAAAAAAACAAATGGAAAACCTTTTGTTTGGTTAATTTTTTTTCTTTCTCCTAGATGGCGGAAATTCCTTCTACTGCATTCATAGTCATACTATGTAGATTGTGGACAATGGACATAATGTGGCTTCTGTCCACAACAGTATAGCTTTTGTTGAATGCTAAGAGGTATCATGTCAGATTCATGTCCGCTGGTCTGTAATTGATAATCTTAAAAGTGTAAATGATTACTTAATTCCATTTCAGGAACCTGTTTATGAACATGTTTTTAGGAGATCAGATGTATTGGCTTTCAACTTTAGAGCTTTAGTGAATGCCAAGAGGAACCATGTCTGATTCATGTCCACCGATTTGTAATTAATATTCTTGAAGTGTATGATTACCTGAATCCCTTTCAGGAACTTGTTTATGAACATGTTTTAGGAGACCAGAGGTATTTGGTTTTCACCTTTACATGACTAAATATCTTTACGTGTTGCTTGCTATTCTTGATTCTCTTGCAACACTTTCCAAAGTGAGCTACATCACACTGATGCGTTGGCTCCTAATTTATGTAGAATTTGCACATCTATTTTAAACAGAAACGGCGTGGTTATACCAGTCTTTCAATGAACTTGCCAAAATGTCGTAATTTATCCATTGTCAGGTTCTGCAATTGGATTTAAGATGGACAGTCTTTTAAAACTCACTGATACACGTGCTTCCAACAGCAAGATGACACTGATGCATTATCTTTGCAAGGTAATGCTACCTTTTTTTTCTCTTCTTAGATCCTTGTTGTCCAATTGAGGTTTTTTGTCCATTCGAACTGTATTAGTTGTTGTAGTGAACCTGTGGTATGTCGTTTTTGTACCAAAAATATAATTTATAAAACAAGGAATTAACTATTATTCTGAAGAACAACAGTTAAGTCCAAGATCGTCCATGGAGAGTAAAAAGCAAAGTTGCAGTACTTTCGATTTATTTTTAATTTAACTCGGAGAATAAAAGTTGGATTTGTGATTTGATTTAAACTAAAGACTAAACTAGAAAGTGATTAAATGATTTGTAAACAGAAGAGAGGAGGGACTAGGGTTTCTGATTCAGCCTCCCCTTATAGCATAGTTGCTTCGAAACCTCGGGTTTGTATTCAGCATCATACTCGACCACCGTTAGGGTAGCGATCCCTATCGATAATCCCCAAAAATATAACCAAGGCTCGTACTCAGTCAGTATAGGCTATCTCAACACAGCCCATATCGTCTCATTGAATTTAACCAACAGCATGACCTGTCTCACGTCATATAATCTATCTCAAGGCCTATCTCGAAACATGAGAAATCATTGTAAGACAGTGCTTGAAACCATGGATACAAACACATTCGAAGACGTCCTCGTTACCCTAGCCGAAGAGATTAGCTAATCATTGAGTTGCTCGGAAGCCACGGCCGCGGCACTGTTTGTGCGTCAAAAGAATTGTTCCGCAAAGCAAAACCCTTGTCTCCTTTTATACTAGTTCTGCCGTTTAAAATGAAGGAGAAAAGAATTCCTTCTCCAATTAAACTAATCCCGTATTGGCCCTCATAATTCTAATTAAATTACCCATGGCCTCCACGTTAACTTCCTTACTTGGGCCCACATGAGAAATCATTGTAAGACGGTGCTTGAAACCATGGATACAAACACATTCGAAGACATCCTCAATACCCTAGCGGAAGAGATTAGCCGATCATTTAGTTGTTGCTCGGAGGCCATAGCCGCTGCACTGTTTGTGCGTTGAAAGAATTGTCCCGCAAAGCAACACCCTTGTTTCCTTTTATACTAGTTCTGCTGTTTAAAACGAAGGAGAAAAGAATTCCTTCTCCAATTAAACTAATCCCGTATTGGCCCTCATAATTCTAATTAAATTACCCATGGTCTCCATGTTAACTTCCTTACTTGGGCCCATAATCTTCCAAATTGAATTTGCTTTCTAGGTGGTCCCACCATATGAAATAACTATCAATTTAGCTCCGTACACCATTCAATTGCTCCGTAAGCCTGAAACAAGGAAAATGAGTATCGAACTCCAAATAATATAATAATTGGACGTAACAAGCCCAAGTTAAGGGGCGTAAATAGGCATATTTCCGCACCCTATGTAGCACCGACACTCCAAAAGGGCGCCGTGTCCACGTATTGGACACGGGGACACGGGGACACGGCGGGGACACGCCCAAATACGTATTGGACACGCCACGTGGCGTGTCCAATAATTTTTATTATTTTTAATGGGGGACACGTGGGGGACACGGCTGGGGACACGCCGGGGACACGGCTGGGGGTCAAAATGTAATAAATTTTTAATTTTGAGGGGTTAATATGAAATTATTCAAAAATATTTGGGTTAAAACTGTAATTATGCCTTTATTTGGACCATGGTAATCTTATACATTCATATAGGACATGAATGGAAGAAAAGAAATATATATGTATATATGTATTTATATATTTATTTATTTATTTATACACGTGGCGTGTCCCCCGCCGTGTCCGTGTCCCCATTTTTTTAGAATTGCCGTGTCCCGTGTCCGTATCCGTGTCCGTGTCCGTATCCGTATCCGTTTCCGTGCTGCATAGTCCGCACCTATCAACCTGCAGAAATATATACACAAGTGATGGATATATTCAGTCTGCTGTCCTGGGCCCTTAAGTGTTAAAGTTGCATAGCTGTGACTTATGACAAGCTATGACAGACTTAACCATTAAACATTTTATGCGGAACAAAATGATGTGGCATTGAGGGCGCTATCTGAGTGATGCATTTGTGGACCCAGACTGCTGCATACCCTTTAGATGATGAACACCTCAACAAAGAATCCCTGTATGGATTTGTAAAGAGATGCCCTAAATGATTGGTATGGTGGATAAATCAGAAAGGAAAGTGAAGATGGTGCTGGAACTCTTATAATTTAAATCAATTTTGTATATATGCACATGTAGGATTGCAAATAGTGCGGAATGTTCATGCATAAATGCAGGTATCTGTTTTTATGTCTTCGTGAGTGCTCCTCCGAACTTGTTGATAGATACTTGTCAAAGAAAAACTTATCTGCTGTCTAGTCTTAGTACTGACCTGTCTTGCGATTCAGGTTCTTGCCTCTAAATCACCTTCTCTTTTGGACTTTCATGAGGATCTTATTAGCCTTGAAGCTGCATCAAAGGTTGACATGATCTCTCTGTCTCATTGCCGTTGTGGAGTATGTCAGAGAAAATATTAGAAATGTTTCATTTGGGGTTTTCGTCCTTGCAGATTCAGTTGAAGTCATTAGCAGAAGAAATGCAATCTATTATCAAAGGTCTAGAAAAGCTAAAGCTCGAGCTGGTCGCATCGGAAAATGATGGCCCTGTATCTGAAGTTTTTCATAAGGTATCCAACATGATTTGTAAGTTTTGATTCTGCAACAGAAAATCTTTATGTTCATCGAGTAATAAAAATTTAATTGCTAGTTTGGTTAAGATTTAATTTTCAACTTGAAGTACTTTCTTCAAATTGTGGTAAATAGTACAAAATGGAGTATGCCCTTCAAAGGTCTTTCCATTAGAAGTTTGACCTTTTCTTAGCTAGAAAATCTTGTACACATAAACATCTGGATTCAGTCAAATGTTCAAGTTATCTATATGTGGAAAGTTAAACTTTTTTATTGAGGACTGACGAGTTAGTTTTTTTCAAGTGCTGTAGTTTTACTGCACTGAAGGATTATTGTGTTTATTTGTAGACGTTGAAGGAGTTCATTGATATTGCTGAGACAGAGGTGGCATCTGTAACAAATATGTACTCCGTGGTGGTAATTTTCTACGTCCATCCATCTGTGTATTATATTTTTGTAGCCTCTCTCTCTCTCTCCCTTTCTCTGAACTCTCTGTACTCTTTTATCATTTTTCTTGTTGGTGGACAGGGTAGAAATGCAGATGCACTTGCCCTCTATTTTGGCGAGGATCCTACCCGTTGCCCATTTGAACAGGGTAGGTGCCATTGTTAATTCAATCCCCTTCCTGATCTCATAGGAGTAAGGTTGCCTTCTCTTAGTTTTGGGTTTCACCTTTATGCATTTGATGCCACTAGGACTGACCAAAAGGTAGCCAATTACGCTTCCTAGGTTAGATGGGAAAATTCAGGAAGGGATCAATCACATTTGCGGATCTATTACTAGTAGCATTTCTTTTATCTGGTATATTTTGTGTTTACATGATGAGAAAGGTTGCTGTGGCACTAAGAGTTGTGAATTTACAAATTGAACATTTGTCAACTTTCTAAGTTTTGCTTATGTTAACCAATATGAAACTTTGAATTCATAGTTTGATTTTATTTGGGAAATTGGATTGAAGTTTAACTTGGAAATATATGTTTCTGTTTTTTAAAACTTTTATTTCATATTAAATCCAAAAGAAATTATCATTTTAAACCCTAATTTGCTGCTACAATTCGCATTTCACCTGATCAATTTTGCAATTTCGATTGGTCAAAGTAATCGCTGTGAAGTCTCACTCCAAACCGTTGAATTCACACACTTGAGTTCCTTGCTTGAGTTCTTCCCACGACTTGTGTATTCTGATGCTGCTAAGTCCCAGACCATGGGCAAGATGGTTCATGGTTGATACAATAATAACCCGAGATCTCTGGGGGCTGACGAGGTGACAGGACACACACACACACAGAGTCTTACAGTGTTTTCACGGGTTTTGTTAGCTCAAAGATTTTGAGAGAGAGAGAGAGAGAGAGAGAGAGAGAGAGAGAGAGAGAGAGAGACTCCTACAATGTTTTCACAGGTTCTGCTTACCATAGTTGCATTATGGTAGACATGTCAATATAGTACGTAGGGATTTGTTTCTTGTCATCGTGTGTGGAAACTTTAGTGAAACACTCGGGAGCATTACTCAGCTTTTGTAGGATATCTGAGTGGCTCTTGAATGCTTTTCTTTTAGTGTATATTGCTCTACAGTTCTTTTGATCCATGACTTGTATTCGATGGCTGATTGATTTATTTGATTTTTTGCAGTTACTCTGACCCTCTTAAACTTTGTGAGGTTGTTCCGAAAAGCACATGAAGAGAACTTTAAACAGGCTGAATTGGAGAAGAAGAAAGTCCAGAATGAGGTTGAAATGGAGAGTCAGAAGGGGGTGAATCTATCGAAGAATAGTGGTAAATAGTTGAGACTGTCTGCTTCAGTCCTAGGTATGGGATTCTGGTTCTTCCATTCAACATCTTGGACCTTGAACTGTGTCCAAGAATGCTTCTTCAAAAGAATGCTAAGGAGCATCCCTCCCTCCGGCATTTGGTGATTATGTTCCCTTCAAGCGGATTCAAGAAAATTAAGGGAAAAGGCTCCTACCTGCAGCTTGCGGACCTTAGGGCTGTGTTTGGATCCTGGATTTGCGAAGGTTAGAATTCTCGCAGTTAAAGAAAAGATGAAGGAAAGCAACAAAAATAACGAAGTGAAATTTTGTCCTTATCACTTTCATTGCTCTTGATGAAGTATATGATCCAAACGCTGCCTAACTTCTCTTTGCAAATGTCAGCTGCACCTGCTGGATCGATCGCCATTCTGGCACTCAATGTTTGCAGCTGATCTATCTCTCACATGAGATATCACACGATACACCAGATTTTCACACAATTGCTCAGTGTTTATTGCCGCTCTGAATAGGTGGTCTTTTATATGATGCATCTGTGGAACAGACCTTTTCTCAGTTCGTATATAGAAGAGGATTTGGCAACATTGGGCGGCATCCTCCAATTAAATGGGCACAGAATGGCTTTCAACATTCAAGGGCCTCTTCGCCACCAGCGTGATTGCCTTCGGAACTGTAAAGCACAACCCCATAGTACCACTGACATGTACACTGCTCTAACCTTTTATTAACATTCGAATTCGATGATTTTCAGCCTAACTAGAAGTAGGATCGTTTTGTAGCCTCTCATCAAATTCAAAAAGGAATTGTTGTATATAGTGATAGGATAAGAAGAGGAAGTAAGAATTGTTGTATAGGGTGATAGGATAAGAAGAGGAAGTAATAGGAAGTAGGAGACAGGTTGTCTCTAGTGCAATTGTACCATAACCACTACTCAGACCCTTGTTTCCTGTCTCTTGTGCAATTGTAGCATAACCATAATACACACTGTTGGCTTAGCAACTGCCTGTTTATTGCATTGACTCTTCTTTAGTAAATTATTCTCGTTCATATGACATCAAAGCTTCTCTTCGTTCTCCTCTTATGCTCATGTGCTCTGATCTTTTTGGCAGTTCTGGCTTTTTGTGTGCTAGTTATTTGGTGTCTATGGCCAGTTCTTTATGAAGCACAGGAGTTGTAAACCTTCTTTCAGTTTATGAGTGCCAAACTGTGCAATTCAAACTGTGTCCACTTAAACAATTTGAGTAAATAAGTCCAGATTAAAAGGCATGAAAAGAATGCACATGCAGAAAAGGTGACAATTGACAAAGCTGAAGCAACAAATACAGTTAAGGTTGAGCCAATGGTCAGAGGGTCCACTACTTCACTGTAGTGGGTCAAATCCGACAACGCAATGGGCCTGACGTTCTGGGTAGCCCATTGTACTGGGGCTCGCACGTGCCGGACGCCCATGGTCCAGGCATTCGGCCCATCTCCTCCTGAAGGCCATTTAGGAAAGCCGACGAGATTTGTGAGCACTGAGCAGCACGTGAAGCCCATTTAGTTAAGCCGACAAGATTTGTGACCAGCAAGTGAAGATGACGCAGTGGCTAGCTGGACTCTATGTGGCGTCTTGGTGCCACATATTGGACACATGCATTCGGCCACTTGCCCACCGAGCATCACTCATGACGTCGCCTACCAAAAACGATTACGGGTGATGTCAGGAGCTTGTGCATAGCACAGACAAACTTGGGAAACAAGTACACTTACTCTATACAACCTTAGAGATAAACCCCAAAGAGGGAAACTCTGACTATAGCCAGATGACACTAACCGGTCCCCTATTTTGTAGGTTGTCTTAAGGGAAGGAGAGAGCAACTCGAAGGAAGGGATCAGACCCGTTGAGAACCGAGTAAATCACCCCATCACAGGGTCCACGATCGTTCTAGTGTGAATCAAACAAACATCAAGAGGCTTGTAAAAGAATAATAAAGCAGAGAAATTATCTATACTGTTTTTCGTTATTGAGTTCCTCTAAAAAAATAATACATCAGAGTAATATACATCAGAGTAATATATATAATGCGGCTTGTTTCATAGTACCCAGAAAATAGATATTACAACAATGCTCAAGAAATATCTCTTGCAACTCCAGGGGCTTCTTGAAAATCAAACAAAACAATAATTACACAATGATAGTGGGCAAGAAATCAAATTTAGAACACATCCAGAACCCAAGAAAAAACGCGAGCCGACACACAACCACAAGAGTCATTCACACCAGCCAGCTTGCGTTGACAATCAGCTTTGTTATTGAATTGCGCAGGTTTGGGCTTCTAATCTCAGGTAAACGAGTGCCTTGCTTATCCTCTGCCATAATGAATTCCAAAAGGACACAATGAACGATGGGTTATAACAAACTAAAGTCATCATTCAGTTGAGGAAATGAAAAATGAAATGTATCGAATACCGAGAAGGTGTTAGTATTATAATCATAAAACGTATCCAGGGAAAAAAAGAGAGGAAACTGCAAGCAAAATGGCCATGGCATTTCTGAGAAAGATGACATACATATGGTACCCACAAAGGACATATATATAAGGAACACAGGGTAACCACTACAATCATCCTAAAGTTAGACCATTATTGTAAGAATTATGGCAATTCAATGTAGTCAACAAAGTGATCACAATCAGCCATGCATGAAACCAATGCCAGAAATTCATAGGAAAAATTACGACGCAATACCTGATTCGTATCTCTTTCTCGAAGGAGTTCCAATTTTTCTGATGGCCTCCGTCTTGTAAGAGTAGTAAGCTGTAATTAAGCATATACATCAACAATGTGACCACAAAATCATACTCCGGTTCAAGATAAATTATGAAAATGACGTTAACCAAAAGGATAACTTATGAACACAGATACCCAGAAACTGAAGAGCTCAGGATCCCGTGTTGTGGGCATCATCGATTCTAATTCATCAAGTTCCAGGAGTCTCGCCCTATCTGCCCACAAACTCATCATGAAACAGTAGAGCTGATTAAGGAGAGGAGCGAATACGATTGCTCAAGTAAAAAATTATTTACAATTAGTTAATGATTATTGGTAGCAGAATGCTTAGATTTTGAGGGGTCCTGCCAGGGCCCACTCTAAATAGAACACCGCACACAAGTTCCTCAATTACATGATCATTGGCATTACTCTTTCACTTCATGCTCAGCCGGGTCACCCACCCAGATCAATAATGATAAATGATTAAATAGCATCTATGTTGACTTTGACAAACCAAGTTGAGATCCATCCTGATAGTCCAACTAGTATTATAAAAGCAACAAATTGCAAGGTACGTTCCAGACTATCATTAGATTCATCACTTTCAGTCAATCTCTACCTTCTCGTTGCTGTGCTCCTTCTCGAGCTGTCTTCATCCATGATTGAGCATATTCAGCTGCAGCATTGATTACTTCCTGTAACTACGAGCATCCAGAAATTAGTCAGAGGAACCATTACACCGCAGTTAAAAGCATCGACGTCACTGTAAATGAAAAAAAAAAAAACTACAAACACTCAACCGTGTACTAGATGATTTAAACAAGCAAAAAAAAACCCAGTATAATAGCAAACACAAAATGTGGTAAATCTTTTATTGAACACAAAAAGTACCAAATGCTTGCAGTGTTACACAACACAGGGATACCAGAACACACATAAGCACCCAAAATGCAGAGACGTATGTATTGAAGTGTCATAGTCAATAATTGGTGTAATAAGTGTAATGGTCCTTGTAGTCAAGAAATGTTGTCAGTAGAAGACTAAGAACAGCAATGTTCAATTATATGTGTAATGTTTGTATTCTCCTCCTGACTCCTATAAAAGGAGGAGGCTTCCACCGATGTAAAGGCAGACTTAAGCAATATATCTGTTGTGTTTATATCTCTTGTGTTGTGTACTCTTTTGATCCTAACCTACTTTGTATTTGAACCCACTTCGTGTCTGCAAATTTGGTATCAAAGCCAATGTCTTCCTTTCTAGCTTAAACCCCTTCTAGGAACTTCTGGCTTTAACATGATTAGGCAATTGACTATGTCCAGCAGATTCCAATTATCTAGAAGAGGATACAAATCACTCACGATTCCAAACGCCAAAGTGTGTACCCAACCCACTCTCAATTGTTTCTTGATGATGATTTTAGCCCTATACAATGTTATCAACTTATAGGAGAAGTAATGGAGCTGTTCACTTCCACGCTTGAAGAGATTTTCTCCAAGCTCATTTAAGCTGGAGCATGCTTGATCTTGTCAACGAAGGCTGTGGGTTATCTGAAGGTTGAATTGGAGCCACTATTGATTTCAACACGAGGGAAATCTCCAACATAGTGTTGCCCACTTGGAAGATAATGAAAAAGAAAAGAGGAAGTTGAACGCTAATTAGATGACATCATGACATGCAGGCCTCATGAACCCAAGGTAAAGAAAGGCAGAAAAGGTGCAGCCAAGATCCTCCCCGTAGGGCTTTGAGGTATATGTTCAATAAGACTGTCGTCTGTCGGCTTGATTTTTTAGGCCTTGGACGCAGTTTAGGAACATAATAGATGGAAGTCAAACTGTAACACGTACATCTTCTCCCTGTGTTGTTCCTGCGCTTGGAGATATATCACGAACCCATTCAATTTCAGCCACGCGATACCTGTATACATAATGGCACACGAAATTAAAGTGAACTTCAAAAGCCAGACAACTGAATAAAATGCCAATAATATGAGAAGCCACCATAATAGATAATTGACATTTAAAAGCGCTAATAAACTAACCCATCTTGATCCCAATCCCGAAGAACGCGGAATCTCCTGCGACTTTCAAGCTGCACTTTATTGCACCCTTGTTAGACAATCAGAATAGTGAAGACGAAAAAGGAACGTCGTGTTAAGTTATCACTTGTCGCAAAAGCTTAAACTATTAGGAAAACAGGCCCCAACAATATATATTAAGTTAATCCAACACCCTCCCGAATGTGCAACCCTGTCTAGCACATGGAGATTGAAAGAGAAATAGAATGTGAAGGGGAGAATCAAAACAGGGGACAAATGCCAACGGAGAGACTTGAACCCATACCCTACCAAAAACCAAAGGTCTAATACCATGTGAAGTAACCAATTGTCTCTAGAAGCTCTAACCATTGGGAAATGGAACCAACATCTTACTACCAGGAGATCGCAAGGAAAAGAAAGAAAGAAAAACCCACATGGCCATGTCCCAGATAGACCAAGAAAAGAAACCAAACCGACACTAGCACCAGGAGATCACAAGGGTAGCCCGTAGCTTGCAAGGCGAAGGTTTTTTTTGGGAATATCTGTAAAGAAAAGGTGTCTTAATGCCATTTCTTCCATTTGTCGTCAAATGTCTCCAACTTAATGCATTAACCGATTAAATAGTTGTGGGCCACAAAACCAGCCTTCTGAGACAAGAATAATGAATTCCTTTCCTTGAGTCTTTGTTAATGACGCTTTCATTCCTAACTGAATCACTACCCACATGCTCCTTGTTAGAAGGAGCCTCTCTGCTTAAAATTGTGCATTTGAACAGTGATGGATATCAAAATGGTGCTTCTTCAGTGAACAATGAAGAATCAGCAATATGCGAAGTACCAACTTCCCTCACAAAAACACCACCTCTCAGAGTTTCTATGAAGCACTCACAAAGACATTAAATCACATGCACAGGCTCCACAAGCATAAAAAATGTCCTTCTGAAGTACAGACTAAACAAAAACATCCTTGAACATAAACCTTTCAGTTTTAATCACAAATCTGACCACAAAATGGCCAGCGTATGATAATTTAAGAGTGTTCATTGTCCCCACTTACATACCCGAGTGATACCCATCTCCACACAACCCCCCCCCTCCCCTTCAGTCTTTGAGGTGGGATGTTACAAGCAAAAGTCTATCATATCAATTGGGTTCACAGTTCCAAATTATAGTAGCGGATAGCCTACTCACTCTTCCCAGTCAGGTCAAAGTTTTTGCTATTTGTTGTTACTTAAGATGCTTGATCCAACCGCAAAACATAAGCATTTTTGTAGTTACTATGACATTGACAGTTAAAACTGATTACCAGAGTGGGCATTAGTCCTATCCATTACCAGGGATCTCACTAAGGTGTGCAAAATGAACTCGCCTTTCAGAGTTGAAGAGTATGAAAATTTGATAGGAAGTCCACACTCCCACAACTAGACAAGAAATAAGCAAGAGATTTTCAACAAGGGATGTTGGGTGCAATGGCTTGATTGAGTTCTAAACAGAAGTTAAGAATCCACCACCTAAACATTTCTTTCCTGTATTTCACAAAAGGGCTCTTCTGCTATATGAACCTCGAATAAGCAAGAAAGATACAACGTCCAAAACAGCAGCAAACAGGTTTAGGCTTTACCATTGTCAGGGGGTATATTACATGATACAGGGAACAAACGGTAAACACAAAAATAAGCAACAAAATTGTATTGATACTCCACCTCAAGAAAGAAGCGTCCATCTGGAAGTGGTTCACACCTGCAGGATCACAAATACGAGATTGAAAATTCTATTTCAAAAGAGTTAGAAGCGGTTCATTTAAAACACCACCTACTCAGTGATCTCCACTTCACATGCAAAATCAGCTATTGAACCTGTTCTAGAATCAGGGATAACCTACAGAACAATATAGAGGTCACAGCCAGAAGTAGTGAGTGAACAATGCACCAACAAACATAAGCTTCAAGAAGAATGCAAATGAATGGACCGTAGACACCTACCATTCCCATGCGGCGATTTCCTTCCATTACTCTCCTGACCTGTAATTCATGTACATAAGAAAACATTAACAATGAGACTACTTTAATCTACACAACGAAGACAAAAAAATTGTCTGGTAAACTATGGCTGTGATTAAGTTTGAAATGACTATTAGAGCATAGAGATAAAATGAGGGAGAGTGCCACGCGTGCAACTAAGTTTTTTCTCCGTAAAGCAACTCAACAGAGATTAACAGCATTAAGAAACAAGATTAAAAATTCGTAATTTCAGTTGAATTTTCATTGTTTAAAACAAATTGGGTTCAATCCGTTACTACTTACTAGGATCAAACTCGGGGTTATCATGTGACGTTCCCTCAATGATGTGATGTATCCATATCTATTGACATAGAACAAATATACTACGGAGTACCAATTATCAGCTGAAATTGGAATATGCAACTTTAAATCCTATCTCTTCTTATGGAATGTCAGGGAGTGAAATGTAGGAAAGTGCAGATGGTCAATCAGGTGGGGACATTGAACCAAAGGGAACTTGGAAATTTGCTAGCTTAGCATATTGGCCATCTCAACTGAAGCTTTTTATGGCTAACATACTACCTATGTCTAAGCTGAGAGCAAACCACAAGAGAAATGATTCCTGGTTTGCTAACTCTCGGACTATCATAGACAAAGGGCAATAAGGATATAAAGCGTTGCTGAGTAAAGTAGACGATGACTCCTGCAAGGGAGGTTCATTAATGGGCTAATGAGAGGAGTTTCAAACAGTGGGAAACACCAAGCAAAGCAGAGAAGCCTTTGCATATTTTTCACAGAAACAAAACACTAAGGAAATTCTGTCCGCATAGAAGTAATGCCAGTGCCAGTTGACCTGGTTGCCTTTTCGATTTCACTCAGTATTGGCAACATGTTGGAATACAAGTGCAATGCTTCATTGCATAGTCAGAAACTTGTTGCTAACTTTCTATTTATAAAAAATTAAATGTATACTCCGACTGCATGTTATGCCGAAAAGCAATGTCACTATAGTATATGGCATACCAACACATATAAACTTGTATATGAGAAATAGCCATCGCCAACTCACCATAAGTCTATAGCGGGGCTCAAATATGTTGAGATGAAGCTTCTGGCAAGGTAGGACAACATCCATGACAAAAAGAGGCATAAAATCACCACCACGGTTTGTCAAACTTTCATTCTCCAGCTTCCTTTCATCATACTCCACAGGAAAGGTTTTTTTGATAATGTTGTTCAGTGTGAAACTGTTGAACCAAGCTATGTTATACACTATAGACAAATAAGTTAACAAATACTCAGAGTACATCATTCGAAACATTGAAAATACAAATTAGGCAAAAGCGTAACTCAGAAGGAGCATAGGATTGCCATTCCCTCTGTTAAAGCATCCAACTCCAAACCAATTGGCAAAGAGTGGAGAGGCTGCCCAGGCTCATATACTAGTTTTTGGAGGAGATAATTAACCAATGTGGGACAAATCCCAATGCTCCCCCGCACGTGCGACCCCTGACTCGCACGTGGAGAGGTAAACAAAGGATCTGGAACACACGGATCACAATGAAATAAAGTACAACTATGGCACAAACAAAGGGGAAAAGCCTTCGAAAGCCTAGCTCTGATACCATATTAAAGCATCCAACTCCAAACCAATTGGCAAAGAGTGGAGAGGCTGCCCAGGCTCATATACTAGTTTTTGGAGGAGATAATTAACCAATGTGGGACAAATCCCAAC
>BPLS01000164.1:1101461-1171356 GCA_019656275.1 Rhododendron kiyosumense
ACCCTCAAAATAAACAGGTTAGCATGTAAAACTCGGCCAAACTTAAATTGACTCTTGAGAAAGATGTTGAGTAATGCATGTTCCTTTCCTTCCACTTTGTGTTTCCTCTATGGATCAACATTAAGTCAGGTGAATGAAACTCAAATCTCAAAACCAAAACCAAAATCGCAATGCACAAACGTTACAATGATGGTGGGATGAATTCCTGCTTCTGGACCAACTACACATGCTCTAATGTCACATTGCTGAGACAAGGATGATAAATAACTACGAACGGTTTGACATCTAAAAAAAAAAAAAAACTACGAATTTAGGCAGCTCACCTGATAGCACATGTTCTTGGACTAATAAACAGAACAGTTCGGCACAATGGACATCTATTACCTGGCATTTTCAATTCAAAGTCAGAATGGTGAAGTAGGGAAAACGATCCAAATAAAATATACGACCTAACCGATAAAAATGTATTGTCTCTGTATGTGTTTACTGCAGAAAATCACCTCGGTCCATGGATTGAAACAAACATGAACGACAAAAAGTATGTCCACAAGGAGTTGTAACAGGTTCATACAGTAACTTCAGGCAAACAGTGCAATCAAAATCATCAGTACGCTCAGGTTTCCCATGGCCTCTACTCCCAATTGTGCTCGCAGTTGTTCTCTCCAAATCCTTAAGAGGATCACTACAAATCACCACAATCAAATATTGAGAAGGAACTTAGGATCTGGGACACGTGGCTGTTGGGTATATGTAACTACTCATAGTCATATTTTAAGAATTACTACCTTGTAGGATCAACGTGGAGACCTGAAAGAATGACATCCCGGGCTAGCTCATATTTTTCTAACTGCCAATTGAAATGAAGGTAGAGTCAGAAGTCTAAAAACCACCTAGAAAATATCATATAGAAAATGGGAGGCAATCCTAAACTTGAAACTACTTTGCCAGCACATAAGCATTTAGTGACCACTTGACAAAATAACCATTTGTAGTGATTACTGAGCTGAAATAAAGACAATGAAGCACGGAAATTACTAACCCCCATTCCCATCCAAATTGAGATCAAATAAAGACATGCGAGTTTGAGAAAAAACTAGAGTTTATTGAATCCACTGTAACAGAAGTAAAGAACATGCAAGAGTTTTGAAACCATGATATTTTACATCTTGCTCTATTAGGATGATGGGAGTTGAAATACACGATAACACTATTACCATAATGAGTGCACTGGCCTTCAAAATATACGATTTTGTTGAGTCACCTCGAAAGTTCATCACCTTCTCAGCATCCTTCAATGCAAGCTGAGAGATGGTTGTTGAGAGCAAATTTAGTAATACATGCAACAGCCATCAAATGTGGAGGGCAACGTTTTAAACCAACCAAACAAAAAAAAAACATCAAGAGATACCTCGGCGTGTATTGTAGGATCCAATCCACTCAGTGGACTATATTCAGAAACTGACGGAGGTCTGTGTCTCAGAAATTGGCAAATCCTGGTTGAAGTTCAAGAAATACAAATTGTTATCCGGCGAAAATCTATATAGCAATAAAAAGAAAATTTATAAGAATTCAGACTCATTGGAATGATGGAGGACTATGGAACAACAACTAATCAAAACATAACCATGACAAAATGTGCAACCTTAGATAAGTAGCACATCGGTTACTGAGAATGACAGGATCACCTGGCTTAACAGAATTAGCTCTTGAATAACAATTGATTGCCTACACATGAAAGACAAACAGAACTTACACCTTTCCTCGTGAAAATAAAAACCCAACACAGTCAATAAGTAGCTGCACTAGAAAAGGTATAATTCTACATCACTAAGAATGAAGCTACCCCGAAAATTCCAAGCCCCTCCACCTCATCATGATCCAACAAATTTCAAGGAATCTAAGAACTATATGATCCTCCCCAGGAAAACAGGGAACTTGTGTACCACTCAATTATTTACTCCATTTAATCAGAAAAAAATCCAAGAACCCAGTAAGTCCAGTCATATGCGTCCAAAATCCAACTACATATACATACGCTAAATAGTAACCTCTTTTCCGTGTATAGTATATAGTCACACAATTTACGAGTGTTAGAAGCTATAGAAATTAAAATAAAAGGTACTACATTGAAATAGTCCCAACTAGCTCAACATCTATTTTCTGAAACTCATTCTAACTTTCGAATCATATGAAACCGCAACAATTAAAATTCCCTAAATACTGAAGATAAGGAAATAAATTACAGGTCGAAAGGGAATGGAATACGATTAAGATTACATGTCGAAAATGGGGGAAGAAAAGCCAAGGAGAACTAAAACAGCCAACACCATTTAAGAACAGGAACCAAAACCAGATGACTCATGACTGAACGAAGAGTAAGAGAACAACCTCTTCGAAGCGCTTCTCTCGGAATGCTTGGTTCCCAATCTTCATAAGATCAGAAACAAGACGAATTCGCTCTGATGACAATGAAGACTCCCCTTCATTCGCCTGCATTTCAAATCATACTCCCAAGTTAATATAAAACATACCTTCAAAGATTCAACAAATTCCTCCACACTCAACAAGCAACAACAAAAAAACTAGGGAAAATTACGGACACATTATTTCTCAGTCTCAACTGGGAAAATTTCTCATTGCTATAGACTAACTACCTCCGTCCAAAAAGTTTGTTCAGTCCGCAAAACAAGAACTTAAAGTTAATCCATCGTTGTTGACAAAAATGCAACCTTTCTACTGCTAGTAACTAAATATCAATGAGTTCTTGTAATTTATCAATTAAGCTAGAATTTTTCTTGACAAAAATGTATTTTTTAAGTCCTCGTTTGGCAGACTCGTCTTTTCCGGGACGGAGGGGGTACAAAACCAAAAGAAAAACTTTTGGCGTCTTGATGGTGAGTGTGATGTTATCTTTGTTGAAAATAACTTCTCTGTATAGAACCGGACCGTGTGTTCAAAAAACTCAGTCTCTCGTATAAGAATGCCTTCGAAAGGGAGATATAATTTCGCTTTGCGTGAGGCTACATTTTATCGGAAACGAACGTCGAAGGAAAACAAACTCACCTCGACGAAGTCTTCGACGTCTTCGAGCAATTCCGAGCTCAATTCCGTCGGTGAACCTTCCCCGGCCATTTACAGCAGAGAGAGAGAGAGGGGGGGGGGGGAATGAGACTGAGAATCGGAGAATTTAGGACGCTGAAATGGGAAGAGGAAGGTGAAGGAAAGCATTCGTGTTCTTCCCTGCAGCCGCGATTGCATATACGGACCATATGCTTTTTCGTGTTCTCTCTCTCTCTCTCCACAGTTTCTCTCTCTTCCAATATCTATTCATTTCCTTGTCCAAAAAAAGAAAACTTTGTCTACGTTCCACCTTTGAATGAAAGAAGTATTTCGTGTGATCGTAGCCCTTTGGAAATATTTTTAGTAAACACATCTTTTTAATAAACTAAATTTGCCAAAAGGTATATAACTTCCTGTAAATTTGGATTATCGATTGTCGATGTAAATAACTATGACTGAACTACAGCCTAAGAAAATGACTTGTGTATAATAGTTGACTGGTGATTGAATTTGGCTGGTTCTTCACGCATGTGGGCTCCACGTATCAAGAAAGAAATTGACGAGGATAAGAGAAAGTAATGGAGTGGTGGATATTCTTGACCGAAAAAGTACACGTATGCATCCATCAACCACACCTCACTTACTTGTATATGGGCTCCACTTTGTGCGGACCATATATTCCTATGTGCAATTTCTACATAAATGTGAGAAGAATGCGGTTGTTCAGCATGTCGATATAATCACAAGAGTGTATGGCCATATGGGTGGGTACTTTGGGGCTAGTTTTGACTTTTTAGCTTAATTTATTTGATTTGTTTCTGTTTTTTTGGATCGTACAAAACTTGCCACAGCAGGCTACAGAACACCCGTAGAAAAATCTTTTCGAGGAAGAGACATAAGATTAGGGGAAGACATTTTTTGTAGGGCACCGCCTCGGATCTCATAAAAATACAAAAAAAAAATGTTTATAAATTTTGAAATAAGAAATATTCATAAATTTTAAAATGAGATTTTATAAGACCTTGTAAAAAATCAGCTCTAAGGTAAATATAATTTCTTGATTCGTAGAGGTGAAATTGTGCCGTTGAACAATTTCGCCCCTACAAATTAAAAAATACTCCCTCCGTCCCAAATTGATTGTCCGGTCCGCAAAACGGAGTGTTAAAAATAATACAATTTTTGCAAGAAAAAATCAAAAGTTTTTCAACAACTTACTAGATATCAATGAGAATTTTTAATTTGTGAAAAAAGTTTGAATTTTTTCTTGAAAAAATTGCATTATTTTTAATACTCCGTTTTGCGAACGGGACAATCAATTTGGGACGGAGGGAGTAATAATTATCGATATCTGTTGGAACTGATTTTTTACAAAGCCCTATAAAATATTATTTTAAAATTTATAGATTTTTTTCAGTATTTTTTTGGAACTCGAGATGGACCCCACAAAAAATATAGTGGATGATATAGTGAATGTATGTAGTATCCCTCTATTAGCCTTCCCATCTAGTTTTTAGTTGTTTTGGTCCATTTCGGATAGAAACAAGTGCTAGGATTCATTCATTTTATGGTATTTGTCGAGAAGAATATCCATGCTGAAAATCATTTTGATCGGACTTCATTTTGCTAGAAAAAACAAATTGTATTTGTGCGAGGGAAAAAAAGAAAGCCAAATATGAATTGAAACTTCGGAAGTCTTTTATTTTTCTTTCTTTCTTGCGCAGATGCAATCATCTAGCAAACCGAAAACTAGACGAGACTGGAAGTTAATAAAACTGGACAGAAACCTCTCCCTAGAAGGTTAAAACACTCGCTCTAGCCGTTCCCAAGTCGATGTAACAGCGGTTGCATATTTGAAGTAAATAAGATATTAACAATTGTTCCACGATATCAAAGTTGAACACATCTTAATTTTCAGAAAATAGTGGTGCAAGGTCACAATTTATTTTGTTCTTTGCTTTCACTTTTTTTTTTTGGATCAATTCGTTTTACTATTGTATAATTTGTTTCGAACTCTTTTTCTAGTGTCACAAACTCAGTGGCAGATGCAAACTAGTCCGGACACTTTGTCATAGAAGGGAAAAAAAACCTAACCGACGGACGTAGGGGGCGAGCGGGATGGGCCCCTTAAAACTTTAGCCAGTGCCTCATGGCCTCCCATAACTTTTGGTAATTCGGCTTTCAAACCCGACTATTATCACTCGAGCTAATCTACCAGTGTAAAACAGGAAAGCTAGCCCTCCTTTGAAGCAACCATCCAGTGGACCAAATCTGCAGCCGAAGCCCAACTCTGAACACTACACAAAAGCTCTACCAATGAACCAAGAGTCTAAACCGGGAGCGGGCGAAATGGTCCCAGACTCCTAGATACAGCCCCATTTCGGCTTCAAAAAGGGACACAGTTCGTCCATTTTGTTATGCTCGTCAAATATTCTGATACAAGCTGGGAAGCAAGAAACCAAACAGGTTGAATATTGTTATTTACATGAAGAAAAATGCATTAGTATGGGAAATTTTTTTTACAGCTAGTATGATAGTATGAAGTAAACGTCAAAAGAAATGTGTGGGAATTAATAAGATTATCAATGTCCAATCAATTTAAATCAACCGAATAATATTTAGGACGCTGAAATGGGAAGAGGAAGGTGAAGGAAAGCATTCGCGTTCTTCCCAGCAGCCGCGATTGCATATACGGACCATATGCTTTTTCGTGTTCTCTCTCTCTCCACTGTTTCTCTCTCTTCCTATATCTATTCATTTGCTTGTCAAAAAAAAGAAAACTTTGTCTGCGGTCCACGGTCCACCTTTGAATGAAATAAAGTAGTTCGTGTCGTTCGAAAATATTTTTAGTGAACGCATCTTTTTAATGAACCAAATATGCCAAAAAGTATATAACTTTCCGAAAATTTGGATTATCGATTGTCGATGTAAACTACTGTGACTGAACTACAGTCTAAGAAAATGACTTGTATATAATGGTTGACGGGTGGTTGAATTTGACCGATACTTCACGTATTAAAAAATTGATGGGGATAAGAGAGAGTAATGGAATAGTGGATATTCCGGATGGAGAAAGTACATGTATGCATCCATTAACCACACTTCACTTACCTGTATGTGGGCTCCACTTTGCGTGAACCGCATATTCCTATGTGCGATTCTACATAAAGGCCATGTTTGATAACTCTCTTAGAGGGTGGGATTGGATTAGTAAGGAAGTGGGACCTCTAATTCTTTGTTTGTTTTGCTAAGAAAAGGGAGTACTATTAGTCCGATCGGCTTTGTAATCCTGTGAATTGGGCGGACTAACAATACCTGGGTACCCCGGGTATTCATAATCCTATCCGATGGGGTTGAATTGCTTTGACACAATTGCCCACAATTATTCAATACATGGACTCAACTGCCCTAGCGTGATATTTCTGTCTTACTCACAAACAAATTTTTGGGTTGACGTGTTTGTGTTTTTTTTTAAATTGCGGACTTTTGATTTCAGCCATGGAATTGTACTTTCAATAGTTCAAATCCGCGGACAATTTATGACACCGGTCATAAACTGTCCACGGATCTGAACTATTGAAAGCATAATCCAACAGCTGTGGGAGGGAGTTCGCATTTAAGCATAGTGCGGGATCCCTTAGGGGTCCTTTGGCTAAAAAAGTTAAGTGACTTATTTTTTTTGTCCTTATTAATTTTTTTTTTACATTCGTTAGCTTTTTATTGATTTTTTGAGAATTATTATTTTTTCATGACGAAAGAAATTTGAAAAGTAAAAAATTACAATCGAATATCAACAACATGACAATTGCCTCTAATTTAGATTAGGAACCAGGACTTTGAATATTAGGAACAACTCTCCCTGGCTTAGGCACAGCTTTTTTCTTCTTTTCTTTTATTTTATTTCAAATGAAAGTTTATGCAATGTGTTCACGAATGGAAAGTAAATGTTATGTAGTTCCATTTTGATGTTGTTATAAAAAGGGTTATAATCAAAAGCTAAACTGCAGTTTCAAGTTGAATTGGTAAAACAAAAAGTGGAATTGGTAAAATTTTTAAGCATGATTTATCAGTACTTGATAAAATTATCACTTGTTAAATTTTTTGTATTTTCTGGAATGAACACAACGATACATAGATATATAGAACTGAATTGCTTGAATGATGAATGTGTTTTAAAAAAATGTTAACTTTGGATAAATTGGCAAAATGATACTCCCTCCGTCCCAAATTGATTGTCCGGTCCGCAAAACGGAGTGTTAAAAATAATACAATTTTTGCAAGAAAAAATCAAAAGTTTTTCAACAACTTACTAGATATCAATGCGAATTTTTAATTTGTGAAAAAAATTTGAATTTTTTCTTGAAAAAATTGCATTATTTTTAACGCTCCGTTTTGCGGACGGGACAATCAATTTGGGACGGAGGGAGTATTATTGTATATCATCATATAGAACAAGGGGTATTTGGAGGGTCCTGGTGGATTGGACTTGGGCAATTTTTTTTCTAATAAAAAAAAAGTAAATTACTTACTTTTGAATAACAAAATTCTTTCGGGTCTTCAATTTAAAGACTTGGGCGAAAAAAATTTGAGTACAATTAATTGTAATTTTTACTTATTTCTATGGTTGAGGGTAAAATCGGAAATTATCATTTTAATCCTATCCAATCCCGTCCTAAACAAACATGGTATTAATAATCCTATCATCTAATCCCGTGCCAACCAAACATGCAAATTACCAATCTCTTCTCATTATCAATTCCAATCATAATCCCATCTCTTTACGAATCTCATCTTCTTACGAATCCCACTCATCTATCATAGTTCTCAAACGAGGCCAAAATGCGAGAAGAGTGCGTTTGCTCAACATGTCGATATAATTACAAGAGTGTATGGCCATGCGGGTAGGTACTTCGGGGCTAGTTTTGACTTTTTAGCTTTATTTATTTGATTTGTTTCTCTCTTTTTTTGGATCGTACAGAACTTACCACAGCAGGCTACAAAAGACCCGGAGAAAAATCTTTCCGAGGCAGAGACATAAGATTAGGGGAAGACATTTTTGTGGGGCCACTTCGAGTTCCAAAAAATACAAAAAAATATTTATAAATTTTAAAATAATGTTTTACGAGGTCTTATAAAAAATCAGCTCCAAGATAAGTATTATTTATGGATTCGTAGGAGCGAAATTAAACCGTTGAGCAGTTTCATCCCTATAAATCAAAAAATAATACTTATCGATACCTATTGGAACTGATTTTTTATATGGCCTTATAAAATATTATTTTAAAATTTATGAATTTTTTACTTGAGCTAATCTACCAGTGTAAAACAGAAAAGCCCTCCTTTGAAGCAACCATCCAGTGGACCAAATCTGCAGCCGAAGCCCAACTCTGAACACTACACAAAAGCTCTACCAATGAACCAAGAGTCTAAACCGGGACTGGGCGCAATGGATTCCGATACGGCCCCATTTCGGCTTAAAAAGGGTCACAGTTCGTTCATTTTGTTATGCTCGTCAAATATTCTGATGCAAGCTAGGAAGCAAGAAACCAAACAGGTTGAACGTTGTTATTTACATGAAGAAAAATGCGTTAGTATGGGGAAAAAAAAAAAAAACAGCTGGTATGATTTAGTATGAAGTTAACGTCAAAAGAAATGTGTTGGGAATTAATAAGATTATCAATGTCCAATCAATTTAAATCAACGGAATAATACTTATTCATTGTAACATTTTGACACCGTAACAAACCAAATACTAACAACTAATATAACACAATTCATTATTTATAGTTATTCTAAGGGGAAATGATAATGTCATTACTGTTTTTGTTGGTGTCAAAATTCTGGTGCTCAAAAGGCTTGTACTATGTACAATGTATAAAACTTTTATGCACTGAAATTTTGATACCAATAAAAAAAAATAGTTTTGACATTAAATAATAATAATCATGAGTGATTGCCAATTTGCCACCACTTGATGTTACATTCAGCCAACTTTAATACTACAGACAGAAGGGTAACATAAAAATATTGTACTCCTATCTCTCAGTGCGACAAAGGCTGAACACCGGACAAATCCCTCAAATCTCTTGGGGATTTCTCTATTCTAAAAAATGGAGTAGAAGAAAAAAAGAACCATTCTTCCACAGCCACGGATCTTGCACCAACGGCCACGCGAGATCCATTGGTACGGAAAATTCAAGCTGTTCAATCTTGTAATCCACCTGTACGGAAAATTTGAGCCATTTGATCTTGTAATCTGAATGAAAAATGGAAAGATTGGATTGAGGACTTATACATATTGGATTAATCTGATTTTTCACATGATCACTCAATCCTTTTTTTAAAAAATTATTGAACGGTTTGGATTTTTCGTGCGAGACCCATAGTGAGCCATGTGTGGCCGTTGGTGCAAGGTCGGTGAAGCTACCGTCGGTGGCCATAGCATTTTTGAGATAAAAAAAACCCACCATATTTGCAGTTGCACATGTTACATCTGAGGGTTTGAAGGCGACCATAACATTTTCGAGAAAAAAAAACCCCACCATATTTGCAGTTGCACATGTTTTACATCCGAGGGTTTGAAGGGGCCAAACCGTTGACTCTAGGCTTTTTTTCCATTGGTTCAATTTATTTATTTTAGGTATACAGTGTCGGTTTGTTGGCACCTCAAACTAATATCTAAAGCCCTTTTTACAGCCCGTCACATATATATGTGAGATGAGCTGATTCCAAGAGTTGCTAGCAAAGAGAATCGGACATGAGATGTTACAATGGAGCAAACGCCTAATGCAGTGTTTTCCATTCAATCAATCTGCCAAGCAAAAGAGTTAGGAGGATTCCCTTGACCTCTTCCCCCAGCCTAAGTCTTCTCCTTTTCTGGGCACATCTCATAAATCAGTACCTCCTTTGAAGGTTAGCGATAAAAACCAATCAGGAATCGTATGCAATGTGCAAAAAAATTGCCTTTATCGCCACGCATCTGGCTTAACAAAGGTAGGCCAACCATCCGTTTGTCTGTGCTAGAACATAAAACCAGGGCTCTACTGTTTAGAATCTCATGTCCTTTCGGTAGCACCAGATTGTCTATACCAAAAGTGTCCGTACTTCTGTTTCCGTCCATTTTCAGCCACAGAATTACACAATAGTATAAGGGATTCTAACATTAGAGCCCTAAAAATATGCACGGGAACAGAGTTACAAAGGTTTTCTTGGTACAAGGTTTGACCTCCATTTTCTCTGCGGAAACAGTTGGAGAACTCTGCAAGAACCATTCATGCAGTTGGAGGGAAATACTACAATAGTAATGGAAATACGGTGACAGTTGAAAGGAAAATTTTGGTCTAGTGTACGTGTGAGCCAGCCACAATTTTGAGTCCATACCAAGAGGGCGGCGCTCTTTCTTTATCGATAAGGATGGATGGATTCTCTTACCGACAAGGTCAAAGGGTTGCGGCCTTGGTACATTAGCAGTTGAAACTCAGTGATCATCATAACCTCATAATAGTATTCTACTTTGTGATAGCATTAGTGGAACTTCTTCAATATAGCATGCTACCTAACAATCTAAATGATAGTACTAGCGTGACATTTCTACAAGAGAATACTTGGAAATCGGTGCAAGAAGATCGGCATCGATCAATAAGACTCGAGCAAAAAGCTTCCCCAGTAAATTTGCGAGAGCTGTTGAAAACCGGATCAATTGTAAAACAAACAAACAGATATGATATGAACGACCTTTACATTGTTTTTCAGTACTTCAGTTTCTGAATGAAAAAAATCATCTAAATGTAGGAACCAATTACTTCCAAGAGCTCCAGAATTTGGTCCATCAATGTGCTAAACAACTATTGAGCAGATCACAGAGAAATTGCAATTTGGATGAGTTCATATTGCAATGTGTTTGAAGTATGAGATTCGGATTCGTTTATCGGGACGGCACGCACCTCGCGGGTAAGGGGACTAAGGAGATGCGAGACTCGGCCAAAACACCTTGAGTCAAGGCACGGTTCGTGAAGCGCTACTAAGGCTCCTAAACTGCGCACCTCAAGTTGAGGCGCATGAGGCATGAGCCTCACTATCCTAGTCCAGACTCGTTCAAAGTCTCAGCTCGGTCGTCGATTTATAAGGATTACAAGTTCAATTAGTTCACAAGATTGAATGGCCAATTCTCCTCCGGACCTTCGATTCGAAACAATCGAATCGTTTGAAGTAAAAGGGCTCAGTCGCGAGCCCTAGCTGCACAATTCTAGGTACTTCATAGTTTATGCAACTCGTGTCACTCCAATGAAGCGTGTGCCTCGCCTGATGCCTCTCGCCTCATGCAAAACCTCCAAGGGACCGTGACGCCTCAGTGCGCTTAGAGCTTTTTACAACACTGATTTGGATTCGTATCCAAATGCTTACAAGACAAAACTAGGGAAAGCTATAGACAAGTGAAATGCAATTAAGCCGCACGAGTCACGGGAATTAAACTCTCTACAAAAAGGTGGGGCAAGATTGCCCGCCTATAATCCTAGACTGCTTTGTAGGGCTACAAGCAAGTTGAGCTGAGGTTTGAAGTGTCCGAGCTTGACTCTTCAAAACTATCATAGAGTTTAGCCAATCGAACTTGAACTCAGCTCTTCTAGCATTGAGGTGCTCGTGTTCGATTCGTTTACTAAACAAGCCTCCATTAATAAGCCGAGTCTCTACAAACGATCCGAGCTTTTATGAAGGAGCCGAGTTACAACTAACAGCTCAACTTGTTTACTGAACGAGCTAGAAACTCGAGCTTGACTCATTTGCTAACGAGCCGAGTCTCGAGTTGATTGCAAACAGCTCGGTTCTTTTTGCAACCCTACCACTTAATTTGCATAAGAATGTTCAGAACGTATGATCTTCCTGATTGATCAGATATGCCAGTTTACAAGGAAAGAAAAACAGCCATAAAAAAACAGGGTCGACAAATCTTATTCCTTTTGAGATTAAACTGTAACTCAACAAAAGAATTCTGCTCAAATTTTCTCAAGCTCAAGTGAAATACAAGGAAACAGAAAAAGAAGAAAAACTTACATTGAATTGTTGCGAAGTTTAAATTCTTTGTATCAGCTGAAAAAAAATACAGTACCTACCAGGGTTTTAAATCGCGGTATCGGAAAACATAACAGTATCGGTGGTGGACCATTTCGGCTGGCTGGCATGTAAGTAAATAACGGTAACGAAGGTCCGAACTTCCGTTACATTTCGGCCGATCCAATGCGCAACGGCCTTTATTTAAAACCCTGGTACCTACTAAATCATCACCCATTCACAATGAGATATTACTCCTTTCTAGCTCCGAGGCTTGCGAGTTTCGTGCACCAAACGCTGCCGGATACCAAACTGATCTACAGACCCCAAGGGATTGACAGTTTCATTCCTGAACCTGTTGATCTTGGGGCTCAACAAGCCTCTATGCCTGAACCCATACAGATTGAGAACTTGGTTATCAGCAAAATTGTACGCCCTCTCGATGCTGCTCAGGCACCTCTTGACCGGGTAATCCCCGAAGCTCCCGCAAGACTTGCAGCCCACAAAATGGGTCACGAACGGCCGCCTCTTGTCGCCCAACCCCGGATCGTACTTGTCGATCATCTCGTCGTACCCGTCCACCAACTCGCCCCAGAAACCATGCAAGTAGTAGGAATTCTCCAGAAACACCTTGTCCTCCCACTCGCCCCGCTTCGAAACCAGCAGGTATATCAGCGCGGACTGGTCGTCCGCTTCGAAATCTGCCGGCCTGCCCTTTAGATTCGCCGTCAGGATCTTCCCCGCCTCCTCCCTGATGCGCCCTTTCGGCCCCATCAGAGCCCAGGCGTCGAGCAAATCCAGAGACCACTGGCAGTTCCTCAGCAGGAAATTCCCGGTGCTCAAGGCAATCCAGTCTTTCTTATCGTACAACAGATCAGGGTACCCGTGAACCACCAAGTTGCTGCCGGCGTATTTCTCGATTGGTATCTCGAATGACATGTCCGTAAACAGGGCATCGCTGTCCATCCACCAAATCCACTCGACTTCCGGGTGAGACAGCATCAGGTTCCTGATCACGGGCAGTTTCGACCAGTACCCATTTAGCTCGTTGTCCAAATGGACCATGTTGTACAGGATTTCGATCCCGTGCAGCCTGCAGTAATCGATCTTGTTCTTGATTGATTTCAACAGATAGTGATCCCCAATTGGGTTATCACACGGCTTGGGTGGCGAGCCAGTGACGAGTAAGATCCTGGGCTTGCCTTGGATGTGTGAGGGGAAGCTCGGGTTTTGTTCGAGCCAGGTGCTTCGGTCGGTATCCCATGTGGTGACCTTAGCACCGAGAGTGTAGGTGTGGTAAGTGCTGGAGTTGTAAGTGTCCGGGAGGTGGTCGTCGAGGTCGTCGGGTTCAGTATCAGACCGGAGGTGGTCGAGGAGGCGGTTGGTCTCCTCGAGGAGGTTCTGGCGGACGGCGTCGGTCTCGGCGGAAGAGGAGCCGCCGCCGAGGTTGATGCCGATGTAGCCGCGGAGGACCACGATGGTGATGAAGCCGCAGAGGATGGTGACCTTAATGTTGTTGAGCGTTTTCCGGAGCTGCTGGCCCCGGGGGATAATGGGTCCGCTTCTCTGGCCGCCGTCGCTGGCTGCGCGCTTGTGAGCTATCTCCTGGCCCATTTCCTACCCAACACACACCCACGCTCTCTCAATCTTGTTATGGCGCTATACTTTCTGATCGGCAAAAACAGATTTTATTAACTCGAAAAATACAAAGTACAACGAGTTAAGAGGACATCTAAGAGTTAAAACTCGAAAGGGTTCTTGTTATGGCTATGGCCATTGGCTAAGAGAGAGAAGAAGAGAGAATGTAAAACCTTAACTTGGTAACGGTGACAACGGAGTCACCGTGGTGGGTGAGCTGTATCCGGAAGAGAGAGAGAGAGAGAGAGAGAGAGAGAGAGAGAGAGAGAGAGAGAGAGGGGTTTGTGTGGGGATGGGGATGGGGGAAAGGAAGATACATAGAAGAAGGAGAAGAAGAAGTGGATGCACCAACTGTTTTGGGCGATGTGTTACCAACCGTTTTTTAAATAATTTGTGCGATAGTCAACGGGAATGGAGGCCATGCTTCTATTTTGTATAGAACAAAGCTTCTATGCAAACTGCGGTGTGCGGTTCGCCATGCCTGGATCTCTGATCAATGATCTGATCCGTTCATTTTAAAAGGCTAGTCAAAATATGATGTTCACGCAAAAATTCAAGGTGATCGAGAATTTGTAACCACCTCGTCGGAATACTTTAGTCATGTAGACAAATGATTAGAACTTGTCCATTTCTCTCTATATAAAAGTGTTTTGATGAGGTAGTTGCAAGTGTCCGATCAAATTGAATTTTTTAGCATGGATATTCTATTAGACAATTCGTACAATATAAGCGGCTCGGGTCGATGAGTAGAGGTTGGGGGGTGTGACGAACAACTCACTACAGTTTCAAAGACGTCTGCAAAGAAACTTTGCCTGTTTAATATAAATTTTGTATAAATAAATTTAGTTGGAATATTTTTGAGAAAAAACTTCTTAAGGCTTACAAATCAAGCTTGAATAAGTTATTATTTGCTTTTCAATTATGATATTAAAATATATACTACTTGGAATCGGCTTAATTGATTAAAGTTCATTTGAAATCAATTTATTCGATAAATCAACCAACTATATATATTTTTTAAAAATTCGTTTATTTTTCACACGAATCTCAAATAAATCATTAATTGTTCGGATTATTTGTCAGTCTTACTCCATGGAATTGAACCATTCAGTGTGACAATTAATTAATTATAAGATAACCTCGTTTTAAAACTAAAGAGTTTTTTTTTTTTGGAAGAAAATTACTATATTCTACCCTATCCCAGGGAAAGGAGGAGTAGGGGTTGGGTTTGAATCCTTGCCAAACGAATTCATTACTTCAAAGTGTCCTAATCTACAAATTGAGCTAGGAGGCAACTTCGATTGAAATTTAGTTATTGTAATCTTTGACATGATATATGTTTTCAACTAGCACCGAAAAATAAACGATTCTAACAATTGAAATGGGATTTGAAAAGAGTCCACACATGATTTAAGACCCCAACCCTGTGAATGTGACCCTTGGTTTACGGGCATGTTCTTTGCACGTCCGGATTTAACAAGTACCAATGCCATCTCTTGAGTCATTCTATAATGGCTACGGCAATCTAGAATTTGGTTGGATGGGAATGATAGAATGATTTCCCAAACTTCACTTCTTCTTCTTGTTTTTTTAATAACTCAGGTGTCCGGGTCAGTTTCTGCATACCTCAATTAATTCAGAAGATCAATCTCACCGTCCACTTAGGGGGGTCTCAATCGAAAGATTCGAAACCCGAGCCAGCTTACACACACTTAGACTAATCTTGAGCAACAAATTTCACCGCCTACTTACGTGAGTCTCAATTAAAGCAAAAACTTATGAACTGACTCCACAGAAGTTGATAGCACTTTCCCAAATCCTCGGGGTTGTACAAGGTAAGCTCCTCTTTCCCAAGTCTGCTTCTACCAAAGAACATTGCTTAAAAACTTTTTAACTTACCTCATTCATTCTCCTTGGCAGATAAAAGGAAATGCGGGCAAAGGCCATGATCAGTGGGGACTCCAGAATTTTATCATGATAGGAAGGAAGTGCGGGCGAGGGCCATGGCTTGCCAGTGCCACCGAAGGGACTGCAGGCAAGAGCCAGGCCACCACCTACTCTAGGATTTTATCATCATATAGTCATTCACAAACGTAAATGCCATTTTACTAGATTAATGAACAATCGATCATCTATTTTCAATATAGCACATATCAAAGGCTTAATTAACTACAATTAATATTTCTCAGCTAACTAATCAGTCGAGATGCGTGTAAGCTGCCCCAGACACCTGAGCTATTAAAAAAAATATGTGAGCGTTTGTAATTGTATTAAATGGATTTTCATATTTTAGAATCATCATTACATAATACAGTCAATATTGTTGATAGTACCGAACTTCCTTTTCAATATTAATTATTTGTGGCCAATAGATCGTTCAATAATTGATTGGTTTCCCACTTGGTCACACAACTCCTAATTAAATCTAGTTTATAGCCTTTTTAAGACTTGCTGGCGAAAATACTCTAACGTGTTGCATACCATGATGGGTCAAAGCCATATTGTAATGGGATGATTTTTGTACATGGAATAATTTTTTAGTATCATATCGTAATAGTCATAAAAACCATTTCATGGGATTGATCGGAGAAATTATTCAGTCGTCCCGGAGCACTCTCACGTGATATTTCAGTGCCTTTCCTCACCACACATTGATCGCGTACATTGTGATGAAGCCCACACCAACGTGTAGTGCAGAAGGGCTTCAGAGCACCACCACACTGTTGTCAATGATTTTTCCATTGAGGCCTAGGGGTTAGAAAAGTCCACGCCGGTATTGAAGGAAAAGCATTGGAGACTGGTAGCGGGAGAGCACTTAGCTGGAGAAATACATACGTGATTTAAAATATAAGCCATTTGCCTAGTTGATTCCTTGCTTTCATGTGCTGCTCATGTGCCTCTCTCTCTCTCTCTCTCTCTCTCTCTCTCTCTCTCTGTATTTGGCACTTCTAGTATCACCCCTATGTTGAAAATGGCCTATATTGCATGGTTTTTTCACCTGTGATTTAGCTGCGGACGCACCTATGGTGAGTTGAGCCCTAGAAACTCTGAATACGCATCGAAAAATGCTTAGGCTAGTCGAGCTCGGCTAGTCTGAGTTTTATGGAGCTCGGCTTGACTAGACTCTGCGAATATAAACGAATCAAGTTTTTTAGGTCGCGTTTGAAAAAGGAAAGGAAAAACCTGAGTTGACATTTTGCCCATTGGATTCCAATTCATCTCAATGACCTCAGAGACAATTGAGGTCATATTAGTTACTAGTACTAAACTGCATCAATCTCCATAATTTCGATTAACTTAAACTAATAACCAATGCTGTAGATTCTTGCCTACAGTTCTACTTGGATCGCATATTCGGAGCTGCAGATGGAACTTTTCTCCAATGCAATAGTTGGTAGAGGGATCGCTTATTCCTTGATCAGTTATACGTTGGAGAATGTGGTATTAGTTATTTGCTCACAATAAGACCGATCAGCCAAACATGACATCAAGTCTGGTCCTGAGTTTTTCAATGCCCTAACTATGTGGTATTTCAAAATGGGGTCTCTTATTTGTTGATATATTAAATAGTTGTTCCATAAAAGAAGCACGTTCATGTTGTGGTTGAGTGGCCAAATTGTTGTATCACCTCATGGTCCCCTAAGGTTGTGAGTTGGAGCCTCATAATTGTCATTTTGAAGACGTTGAGGTTCGAACTCATGACCGTACACTTATTGCGTGCCCACCTACCAGTTTACCACATTAACCTACTTCTATAATACTTCACATTCATAGCATTTAATATATTTTACTACTTCGAAGCTCAAGTATTGGACCAAAACTGAAGACTCTAAGTGATCGTCTGGTGGACCTATGCCTATAGCCGGATTTACATGACACAACAGACATCCTTTTCAACATTAGAACCCTCTGAGCCTGTGACCAACTACATAGTCTGCGATCAGACCTCTGGTGTTCCCCGTTACGGGGGCATTTAGCTTTCGGATATTAACATAGCTATTTATATGAAGTTGCAAATTTCCATTTTCCAGCCATGACATAGGAGGAAGGTATAAACTATAAAACAAGTAACCCCTACTTTAGTCTCTACGGGACCAATTGGATGCGTCATAAATTTTTGAAAATTATTTATGAAAAAGATAATATAGTAGAGAGTAGTAGTATTATTTATGTAGGGAATCCTATTGACGAGCCCCACATTAATATGACTTTTATGGAGAAAGATTAAAAAGTATTTGGCTTGGACGAGATATTAAAGAGATGAGATAAAATAGTACTACTTGATTTGAATGATAACCTTGTGCTTAAATTTTTGGACCATGTGGTGTGGCTTGTGAATCAAAATTAAGGTATTGGGTCAGTGGTCTGCTTGGGGCGTTACAGATGGTATCAAAGTCATCCATGTACACAACTATGTAGGCCTTTAGAGTTTCGTTGGATTTGGTTATTGGTTTGATTTGAATGATAATAAAATAGGAGAAATTATTTGACGGTGAAGATTGTCCGAGGTTAGACGATCATAAACCGAACAAGTGGAATGCCAGAGAACTTTACAGTCTTGGGATTGACGGGATTTGGCGATTGTAGTCCGAACACGGGTTTCAAAGTTCTCCGGCACTCCACGTGTTTGGGATATAATCGCCTAACCTCTGCCAATCCCCACCGTCAAATAATTTCCTCAGTCAAAACAATTACGATAATTACATCCTAATCGTCCGTTTTACTCGTACCAGAGCTCTCTACCGTGGATCCTCAAACTACCGGAAATATTATCCTCCTCTTCCTCGAATCAAATCCCCACCTGAGAATCATCGCCGATACATTCAGAGCTCGACCAGTCTTCCAAATTCGTGGTGTTATGGTACGCAATCTCTCTCTCTCTCTCTCTCTCTCTCTCTCTCTCTCTCTCTGTATATATATGGTGGTATACGAGTTTATACCTCCATCGCATTTACGAGTGACTAATAAAGAATCTGTGGTTTTAACAGATCTACATGGGTTCGCCTTATTCTTTTCCTTAATTTTTATGCTTCGTGTAGTTACATCAAAAGTGAGGATTTTTGCGTTTTAGGGCATCAATTCGTATACATCAACTCCTCTCCCAAGGTGCTAATCGAAATGTTCTAACAATACTGACTTTCGCCCGGAAAAAAAAGATAAACTCACATTGTCACATGACATGGGTTCCGGGAAAGAATGATTGATTTCTTAGAAGGTTTTTTTTTTTTTTTTTTGTTGCATATGAACTCCTTTTGAATTTTAGGGTTGTGTGTAGATATACTGGAGTGGTGTTTTAATCATTCTCTGTGCCTTATAGAGAACGTGTGAACCATAGGGCACAGTGACAAAATTGGTTTTGAGGACTCGTGGCAGGTGAAAATATTACCACTGTAGTGTTTTTTAGTAAATAGCTACCAGTATGGTTGTATTCAAGATGATTGAGGAAATAAACTCCAGACACTCATGTTGTCACTACAGAGTGCAGAGTTGAATTGGGTGTTATTTCAAAATAAAATTCTGTATCACTTGTGTTCTACTTCCTAACTTAGTGTTCTAAAAGTCTGCAGGTGCTGGTCGGGTGGAAGAGGAATGCCTAGTGTCTAGAGGCCAACTAGTCAGCCGGTTAGCTCCCTAGCTGGCCAACTAGTCGGTGCCTAAGTGCTAGGTGAGGGTCCAACGACCTATTTTTGTCTACGCATTTGACCCCCGCCCAATGCTTAAGCACCAACACGACCAATTTTTAGAAATTAGTAACTTTTCCAAATGTAATAAAGAGAACTATTCATGTTCCGCATTGATTGTTCTAGATTAGGGCAACATAATATTTTAACTAGGAATCATATAGTACCAGTAGTCACAGGAGTATGTTCTAACTAAAGAAGTTATACAAGTTCATGTAAGTGAAGCTAAATGCTTGAGAGAAGTTTTGTTACATTCAGTTGTTTAAGTTCATTATTAATAGTCATACAGATGATGTGTGACTCGTGATTGTGTGTTCTGGGTTCTCAAAAAAGTTTAACTTAGAAAAATTGATGAAGTTTCTTGATTGCATTAAGTACATGCTTGTTTTATCTGATCTATTAAGTTGGCTCTGCCTATGTCTGCAAATTCTTGAAAATTATGACTTGTGGGATTTTATCTCTATACTGTTTGATCAGTTTATCTTGAACCCTTGGCTGCTGCTATAGCCACCAACATGACTGATATCTGTTTATCACTCTAGACCTTCCATCCAGTTTTTCATCTGTAAGAATTTCCAAAATTTGGATGTGTGAACCCAGTCTAATTTGACCACTTATCCTTACTGTTAAATCTGATCATGTTCCTATTCTCTTGGGTTCCGTTTGTTTCGAAGTAAAATGTTTTTTGATGTAAAAGTTTTTCCATGTAAAATGATTTTGCAAAAAACAAAAGTTCCTGGTGTTTGGTTGATGATTGATAGTTGTAAAATGATGTATATATGTATGTACATATGTATTACATACTAAATTTTGTTGTCTTTGATGAGAAACCAAACGGTTAGATCATAGATGGATGAGATTGGGGCCGTAGAAGAGCTCAGTACAACGACACCAAGTTCGGAGAATGACTTATCACCTTTTCAAGGAAAAAAACATTTTCAAACATATGAAGTAAAATGTTTTACGTGATAAAATATTTTCCTGTCTTTTGCACAACCAAACACCAAAAAATAAGCATTACTTTTTCCAGGAAAATATTTTTCGCCCAAACAAACATAGCCTTAGTCTAGTGTCAGTTTGTGCTTACTTTACTTCTCTTATTACCCTCCTTAGTGGGGATGTATGCCTGGCATTTCAGAGGCTTACTGAGCCTCTAGAAAATGAATAAAAGATAAATGGCTAGGTTTAATGCACTTGCTTTTCTATTCTGTTTTATCTAGTATTATTTACTTGCCATTTTTTAAATCTCTTTTACACTTGCTTGGGGCAGAGTGTTATATTTTCTGTCAAGTAGAAGTTATGTTCATGACATTGTAGGTTTATACCTGAATTAAAATTGGACAAGATGGGAAAACATGATATTTTGGTTTCCATTGATGTCATTCTGTCACTTTTTTGATAGGTACCCCTTAAGGCCATGCTTACTCTTCATAGGATGGCTTTGGTTCAGCGTCTCAGTGAGAGCTGGGTCCCAGGCAGCAGATTATTTAGCACCCAAGGTGCAACAACTGCTAGCACCCCACAGCCTCCCCCACCTCCCCCACCTCCTGAGAAAACCCATTTTGGTGGCCTGAAGGATGAAGACCGCATTTTCACCAATGTATATGGTTTGCATGATCCTTTTCTTAAAGGGGCCATGAAACGGGGTGACTGGTATAGAACCAAAGACCTAGTACTCAAGGGTGCTGATTGGATCGTTAATGAAATGAAGAAGTCTGGCTTACGTGGACGCGGTGGTGCTGGTTTTCCATCAGGTCTCAAATGGTCCTTCATGCCAAAAGTGTCTGACGGACGCCCTTCTTATCTTGTTGTTAATGCTGATGAAAGTGAACCCGGAACTTGTAAAGATAGGGAAATAATGCGTCACGATCCACACAAACTACTAGAAGGATGCCTAATAGCCGGGGTGGGAATGAGGGCTACTGCTGCTTATATCTACATCAGAGGCGAGTATGTTAATGAACGCAAGAACCTTGAGAAGGCCCTGAAAGAAGCTTATGAATCAGGACTGTTGGGAAAAAATGCATGTGGATCTGGTTACGATTTTGACGTGCATATCCACTATGGTGCTGGCGCCTATATCTGTGGTGAAGAGACAGCACTTTTGGAAAGCCTTGAGGGGAAACAAGGGAAGCCCAGATTGAAGCCTCCTTTCCCAGCAAATGCAGGGCTATACGGTTGTCCCACAACTGTTACAAATGTCGAAACGGTTGCTGTTTCTCCTACCATTTTAAGGCGAGGGCCAGAGTGGTTTGCTAGTTTTGGCAGGAAGAACAACGCAGGTACAAAGCTATTTTGTGTATCGGGTCATGTGAACAAACCATGCACCGTTGAAGAGGAGATGAGTATTCCATTGAAAGAGCTGATAGAGAGGCACTGTGGGGGTGTTAGAGGTGGATGGGACAATTTACTTGCAGTAATACCGGGGGGTTCATCTGTGCCGTTGATTCCTAAGGACATATGTGATGATGTGATGATGGACTACGATGCGCTCAAGGCCGTCCAATCAGGATTAGGGACTGCGGCTGTGATCGTGATGGACAAGTCAACCGATGTTGTGGACGCAATCTCGAGGCTCTCTTATTTTTACAAGCATGAGAGTTGTGGTCAGTGTACGCCCTGTAGGGAAGGTACGGGGTGGCTTTGGATGATTATGGAGAGGTTGAAAGTTGGAAACGCTAAGTTGGAGGAGATTGACATGCTTCAGGAGGTGACAAAACAGATTGAAGGGCATACCATATGTGCGCTGGGTGATGCTGCTGCTTGGCCTGTTCAGGGTCTTATTAGGCATTTCAGGCCAGAGCTTGAGAGGAGGATTAGGGAGCGTGCAGAGAGGGAGTTACTGGAGGCTGCTGCTTGAGTTTTGAATTCAGGTTTGTTTGTGCACCCTTTTTGGCTTTTAGTTTTCGCATTGTGAGTATTTGCTACCATTCCCAAGGATCTAGCCACGTGCACCATTCTCAAGAAGTGAACCAAACTAAATCTTGTGTCCCAATCAAGAGGAGTCAGCTACAAGAACTGTTTTTTTGCCATTCTGCTTTGTCAAGGGCCTTATAATCAATTAGACCTATTGCCTTAATTTCCTTTGTACAATGCATCCTGGGTTAATTTAGGCCTCCCTGCTAGCGTTGGATAGCATTTCCACTGGCTCTAATGATAGCTCTTATTGTTTAATGACTTTCCCTAATAACAGTCCACTACAAATGTATCGTGGAACTTGCCCCCGGGGTATTTGGAGGACTTGTTTCAACATTTACAACTGCAGTGTCATTGCAACTAGCTAATTTCGCAGTAACATATAAAAACATCCAAGTATTTGAGGGCAGATTACAATTGAACTGAAAAATCAATTTTCTCAAAAATCAACATGGAATAAACGAGCCTGTGTAACAAGACTGGGCGAAAACTGAAAACAATGTTTATAGTTTTCCCGAGTAGGTATAGTTTGTTGCCCAACTAAGAGCCTTGTGCATTGGCAAAATGGCAACAGCCTTTGGAGGTGTAAGTTGTAACTTGTCTCGCGCACACACAACAGACGCAACACACAATACACTAGTCTGAGAATTGCATAGAAGTACCATGTTTATTTGTTCATTCAATGGACGTCAACAATCTACCCGTTCTTGATTTACGGCAATTCTCGGTCTGTGTTCTGGTATGTAGGGAAACACCTTTGGTGCTGGATTGTAGAATAAAGAAGGGGGAAGGGAATACTCCAAACATTAGAATTGACTCAGGCAGCTGGCTGTCCTAGTGAGTGGCATGTTTATTTTTATGATTTTGTATCAATAATGATTGCACCAGAGATGCTGTAACTCCTCCCCAATTTGTGTGGGTCTTGAATTTTTATTGTCAATTCTTCTATTTGAGCCATGAGGACATGTTACTGACAAGTTGAATAAAATTGCTTAAAGTATCTCTATTTCTTCAATAAAACAAAAATGCCATGTTCATGTTTGAGATTGAATTTGAAGGAAATGAGTTCACTAGGCGAGGGAAAAACAAAGAACATCCAACACCATCATAATCAGAAATGTGTTGAATAGCAACAATTGGTTTATTAGATCTTCTGTAGTGGAACGGAGGGATGTGTGAGTTGTTAACCTTACAAATTCTGAAAAAGCCCACCACATGTTCCGAAAATCCCAGGGATAGGTATTTCTGACTCCAAATTTTTGAGCGTTATGTTAAGTTCTAATTATAGGATGGTTTTATAATTTTAAAAGTTTTTTATTTAATAGGTTAGTTATCTAACCGTAGATTAGCTGTCTCCTATCTCCAGGTTTTTTAATATCTAATAATTAGTCTTTTTGAGGAGGCATAAACAACAGTTATATTGAAAACACAAAGGAGTATAAAGTGGGGTGGGGAGGGGGGGAACCCTAACTGCTGCTATAAAATTGGCAGCGCGAGAAAAGAATGATCCTATTTGACCATTGTACATCGCCTAAAACCAGGGAATGGAATAATTGAGAATCTCGACTAGGTGCCAATCCGCTAAAATTGTTAGAGTAGTGATAAATTCAAAAACAAAGGGAAGAATAGGAGCTGTCTTAAAGAGAGAAGAGATTCAATCGTGTCACAACCAACAAGAGGAGGGTCTGGATGGCAATGGGATGAGTTGGAGTCGGATTTATAGTCCCCGTCCCACCAAGTTCCCTTTTTGGGGCGGAGTCAAAGAAGGAAAATCAGAGAGATGGTAGAATTGGGGATTATCGGGTCCTCATTCACCGTTGTAAGGAATTAATTAGGTTTATTAATTCAGTTCTGGTATTGTATTAGTGTGGCAAACCAGAGAGGTGTGAATTGTGTGTGCAATGCAGAAAGAGAGAGAACCAGAACCAGAGGCGTGAGTCGAGTCAAAAAACTGTTGGTGTGCTCCTCAAGGGAGTTTTTGTAGTACTATTGTGAATAGAGCAAATTTTCTAGTGTGTGCGCATTCGGTTTCGATGGTATAACATAAAGATATTCTGAAAAAATTGTTCTTTCAAACGTAAAATGTACATAATTAATGATGTCTATTGAATAGAATATCGAGTTGAAAAGAATAACCTCCAATTCTACATCATACGTTAATCAAAGATTCAAAGTACTCTTTTAATTGAGGGGGGAAAATGGTACAAGGACAGATGTTGGTTCTGGCCAGTTGGTTATTCTTTTTAGTACTGTAGTAATTTTTTTAGTAAAATGAAAATGATTAATCATACTTTCCCAAGGGTTTGATTTCTTATTGTTATCGAACCTAAACATTCTTCCATCTAATAGGTCTCCATAAACATACAGTGATGACACATCACGTGGTATCCGAAATAGGGACACGCCAAAAATGGTTGAAAAAGCATTCGTGTGTAAAAAAGTACAATGGACGCCAGAAATGGTATCTAAATATTTTTAGAATTGGTTATTGTTAATGTTAAATAACAATAACAAAATCTTATTGTAAAGAAGTACAATGAAAAGTTATATAGTCTTGAGTTACGTGGATAGACTTCTTTTGCAACTCGCGCGCGGTTATTGTACCTTCTTTTTTATTTTATTTTTTGAACTGCAGAAACTTCGACTGTATTGTACTTGATACATGGGCAGCCGCTATTCGCAACCCGCAATTTTCTCCACACTATGTTAAATTTGCAGTAGGCTATCATAAGATGTAGAAGCTGGCCTTTTTTTTCTCCATTACAGTACCTTGACAGCCTGGTCAGGTGAAAGAAAACAACATGAACCAACATGCCGAAAGAGTTATCCTGCGTTGTTCTTTAAGCTTCCTTGCTTGCGAGAGACCAAATTCCCAATTCTCCCAACGTACCTACACTTTTGGTTAGCACAAACAAGATCGAGGCGCTTTTATCAAATTCCTAAGAGTAAATTACAATAAACCCCCCTCAACTAACCCGAATTTTCACTTAACCCCCTCCGACTACAAAACCCAACAGTGTGCACCCTCTAGCTATCCAGAATTGACACTTAACACCCTTTTATTAGGTCTCCGTAGGAAAAATGCACCGACGGCCGTCTCCGGCCACCGGGCGGCCGATCCGAGCCGTCCAAATTTTTTTTTAAAAAAAACCGAGTGGGCTAACGTGAGAATCAACGGCATCCAATGTGCGTAGGTGCTCGATCTAAACACCCCATTTAAATTCTTGGGGTGTTTGGATTGAGCACCTACGCACGTCGGATGCAGTTGATTCCCGCGTTAGCCCACTCAGTTTTTTTTTTTTAAATTTTTGGACGGCTCGGATCGGCCATCCGGTGGCCGGAGACGGCCGTCGGTGCATTTTTCCTACGGAGACCTAACAAAAGGGTGTTAAGTGTCAATTCTGGATAGTTAGAGGGTACACACTGTTGGGTTTTGTAGTCGGAGGGGGTTAAGTGAAAATTCGGGTTAGTTAAGGGGGGTTTACTGTAATTTACTCAATTCCTAATCGAGCAGTTCGATCAAAACCAGTAATAGGAACTTAAAACGATAGTATTCATTTGCCAAAAGTTCAGATAACATCGCAATGAGACTTTGAGCAATGTAATCCCACCACACAACAGAAGAACAAACTCAGATTCCATGTGCACTCGTTGTTTCCTAATTTCATCATAGGAGCCAATATTCTGTACAATCAGATGAGCACTACGACGAGACTATTTTCTATTTCTTTAAACCACACGCGTAACACTCTAGCTTTCAAACAACTTTTTTTTTTTTTTTGTCTTATAATTTTGACAAAGGCAGGGCACGGGATCTAGCAACTAAAAAGGTCTCCAAAATCCAAATGCAACTGACAATAGTTTTGCGACGAGGAGAAAAGCTAGGCTTTCTAATTCTATCCTCTCTAAAAATAACCCTTTTGAGAGCAAGTGTATCAGCTGGGGTAAAGAAGCTTTTTAGCTACTTTACCTTTTGAAAATGAGAAAAGTTCACCTGCAGTAGCTTCTGTAAACCCTCCGGTATTGTGCCTTCCGCTACAGTACTTAGGTAAAACAAGCGAAGCACTGTTGAAAAGCAACCAATTATTCTATTGTTTTCTTCTTCTTCTTTTGCTTCTCTCTCTCTCTCCCTTTGTCCAGATCTCACTCTCTCTCTTCAGTAATATTAATATTTTAATAGAGAATAGGTTAAATAAATAGTGTTGGTGTAATGTTGAAAGAAATGTGAGTAGGTAAAATGAAAATTGTGTACTGTTGACCATTGTTTTTACCTAATGATTGGTAAACTTGCTCTGAGGTGGTTTATACCTGCATCCTACTTCAGCAAATGATTAAAAAAGTTTTTGGTCTAGAACATGACCAAATTTACTGCTTCGAAGTTCTGAACCTAGCATATCCACGTTTCAATAATCGTATGGGAACTGGATCGTTAATGAACAACCCGAAGTCCAAAAAACAATTTCAATAACACAATAGGAAGAGGTGTGCTCAAAGTAAAGCATTAAATCTGACAAGTTTCTTTCCTGCATTTGCACGTTCTTATTGCTCAGGATGATGGCATTTTAGAATGCTAATGTACCAGAAAATGCATAAAGTTCAGCCTAGCAGAAACTATTTTCATTGGAGTACTCCCTGCAACCAAGAGGTCACTGTTGTCTGTTGGCATTTGCATGCCCAAGAGATATACTCCACATGATATCCCTACATAGGACCATGAATTAGCGAACAAACACGCCCAACTATGCCAGTAGGATGAAAGAAACAGGAACTGAGGAAAGGAATGCATTCAGGGATTCCGTTGAACATACTAACATCAACATGCTTGTTTTGAGATCTTAAACTGCAGAAAGCTGTGAAGACTAATCCCTTCGTTTACAACAACAACAACAACAACAAAAATGACATTCTTCGGTTATCGATGAAAACAAGACATTTTCTTGAAGAGTCAACATACGAGACGCGATATCCTAATATAAATAAAACATATTAAATTCAGTTCCTTGGGATCTCAAGGGGATAAAAAAGCTGAGGCAAAATAGAAAAATGCTAAGAAGAATGAAGCTCAATGAAAAAGCAACAATGAGGAAGATGTCAAATATCAATTAAGTACGAGAAGCGTTTATTTTGTTCTTTTTTTCCTTTTACCCTTGTAATTCTTTCTGATAGTCTTTGCTACGCGGGGTTTGGTTCTAGGTGTGTGGTCGACGAGTTTAACTTCTTCTTTTACCTTCCTCACTGGCTTAAACACCTCAGTGATTGACGGGTCCAACACATTTCTTGAACACTGAAGAGTGACACCCATTGTCGTTGCCTCCTCCCATAGCTCTCTGCCCTTCTCAAACTCTCCTCCTCTACAAAGCTTTGGTATAAGCAAATCATAAACAGGCCCATAGCCACCTAAAAAGCTTTTCTTCATTTTCTCAAACAGCTCAAGAGCATAATTCACCCTTTCAACTCCACACAGAATGCCAATTAGGTCATAATAAAACTTTCGTTCGGGCACCAACCCGTCCTCTATCATCTTCTCGACTATTTGCTTACCTTTCCCAAATCTACCTGTCAAATATAGGACTCTTGCAACAAGATGATAGCTAACCCAATCAGGAGAACAACCTGAACTCCTCATTATATTGAGAATTTGAAGAGATTCTTTGACCCTTCGTGTCCTACACAAACAAGAGAGTAATATGTTATAACTGACTGAGGTGGGGCTAATCTGATAAGACCTCATTTCAATCATCACATTCAAAGCTTCAGGAACAAGACCTGACGGATTCGATTTCAAATTTCGCTCACAAAGGCACCTGAGGAATGTATTATAGCAAAAGAGGTCTGGCGTAAAACCAAGAGACTTCATCTCTTTGATAATTTTCCGTGCTTCCTTAACATTCTCCTTCTCCGACCACCCATAAAGTAGACTTCTATAAATCAAAGGCTCTGCACCTGAAATCTTATTTTTATGGTGGGAAACAACCCCTTCAGCCCTCCTCGCATGCCCTTTGGAGCAAAGGGCACTAACAATAGCTGTGACTGTATCTCTATCTTGTGGGCAGTTGAACTTGTCCAAGTTCTTGAAAATCCCCAATGCCTCTTCTTCCCTACCCAATTTAACCAATGCCTCAGCTACAACACTAAATGTGCAAGTCTCCATCTTCCGACCGTCCTTGCCAAGATCCGATGTTAGTATCTCCATCGCCCTATAGTCCATATTCTCTGCAAACACCCGAATCACATGGTTATAATCCGCGTCTTCCAGCTTATCATCTAAATTTTTGTGTGACCATAAGAAGAACCTTAACAGTCTCCTAGTGGGCGCTTCATTTTTACAAGAATCAATGACTTGGGTAACAAGGGATGACGTGAGAGGAATGCTAAATCTATCAAGACTCGCTTCCAGTTCATCTAAACCCCCAAAGCTCCTACAAACAACACTACATAGCTCTTGCATATCTGTATGCAAAAGGGTTGGTGGCATCGTGCAGTAGAGAGATGGAAAACGTTGCGTGGGCTTCCGGGCACTGATAGTTTGCAGCCGCTTCAAACTTCGCCATGTCGGTTTCCGTAAGAATAGCATCTCTTCCAAAGAAACTCAGTGAACAAGTCATGCAATTGACAACTTAACATGAAAAGTACAAGAACTTTGGAAAACCCACAGAACTAGCACATTGTCTGGGGAATTTTATCAAACAGACGGTGTGACCCCTGATAAAGTGCTTGAATTTCTTGCTTTCTTTTGCTTGTTTCTTCACACCGAACAAGAATAGGAACAAGCAAGCGTTTGTTGGGCGATTGCTCGCGCAAGAATCTTCTTTGGTCCAACGACCAGCACGTAGACTACACTGCACAGCAACCCAGATAACATCGCATGTCCGACTCCAAAACAAACAAAATCCTGACTACGTTGTCCCAAAAATGGGGGTTAGGTAAAAAAAGATGTCCAATCGGTAGGAGTTTACTCTAATCCCAATTTCCAAGAAAGAATTATGCATGTGGTCTTGGAACACTACCACGTAATGACTCTACACATATATTTTCCGCACATTTCTGCGAAACTACTTACTACTAATTGCATTGATTCCACGGACATGAATAGATAAAGGTGCTGAGACACTAAGTAGCGTTGCCCAAACCATTGAATGATCACTCATTTTCCAGTTGTCCATTTTTTGAGAAATTAGGGAGAGAAATTCAAAATATTATCCATTTGCCTGTTTAATCTTGAATTTATGTGACAAGTCTACTTGAATTGAAGAACAATTTTGAAAGTATAAGCTTTTTTTTGTCGTAATTTTTAAAGTTAAATCGTTCATCTTGAGAGAATAAATCGAAAAAATATAAAAATATAAATCGATGTTGAAAAAAATTCATATAACAACTATTTGATACTTTTTTCGTCATTAATAAAAAAAATTCTTTTGGTTAATTTTTTACTTTTTGGACTCCTCTCATCGAGATAGATAATTAATTCTAAAAATAATGCAAATCTAACAAAAATTCAAAAAAGACGAACAAAACACACAAAATGGGAAGAAGGAAAAAAATGTTTACAAGAACCTACCCAAGCCATAATAAATCTTTAATTTTTCAATGAGATGATAGAGTATTTACCTTACCATAGGAAAAACTTTACGTTGGGTTAGGTTTAAAAAAAGCTGTACCAGTGAAGTCACTAGGGTTCAAGCTGAAGGTCGGATTAATCCCTTGATATGTTTTATCTCAATTACAAATTTGCTCAGTGTTCCTATGTTAAAAAGAAAAGAAAGGGCAAATTTGTTCACTGGATTGAGAGGTAAATCAAAACGTACTCATACTCTCATATTACAGAACTGGAAATCTCATGTACTCGAAGGAATTGTTATTCAGGCATGCTAGTTTTCCCTCCAGTATCATCCTCTTGACTTTTGAAACCACAGATACAAAATAGCATGCCTTCTCTGGGAAGAGCATTTCAAAAATTCAGCGTAACCCGACCAGAAATCCACATCTGCAGATCAGAATCTTTATTGCAGGGCTCCACAATTCCACTGGGTATCGCGTGAAGTGAATTTGTGCCATCTTGTACTCGATGAAGTGAGTTGACTGATTGTAATTTCGAAATCGCATGATGCAGACCCTTCCAATCCCGCAGAACACGGTGCGGTTCAAAGATCAAATGGAAAGTATTCTCTCAAATCAAGATCACCAGATAACTACTGCTTCGCTAGCAGAATGTGGAGTACTTTTACAGCACAGGGGAGTCAACAATAGCTTTACCACTGGGAAGGGAAAATCTCAATAGTGTTCATAATTAGCATATTGAAGCATCATCCTCAGGCTCTTCCTCATACTCCTCTTCTTCATCGTCGTCAAAATCAACCGAAGTAGGTTGTCCATTAAGATCCACATTTATCCCATTTTTCTTCCTCACAAACTGACCACGTACACGAGGCCTTCTTTCGGCTAGCCGTTTTCTGTTAACATACCTAATCTTCTTGTCGAAACAACGTTCTTTCCTCTTCTGCCTAAACTTCATTAAGGCCACCTCTCTCCTATCAACTTTACCTACTTTTACTTCCGCGACAGATGAACTTCCATACGATGGTGGCCATGGGTGGGTAGTGGGCATTTGACCCGGTTGCATGCACACGCCATACGGGTAATATGGGAATGGTGCCATATGAGGAGGGCACTGGGGCATATGGCCATATTGAGGAAGCATAGCAGTTGTGGCATGGTTTGGCAAATCTTGGAGGTTATTTTGGTAAAGTTGTGCCGGTGACATCATAACTTGATTCATGACACCTGGTACAAAATACGGATAAGGATGAGAATGAAAACCTGAGACATCTCTTTGATGAGAGTCATTGCCCGGATGCATCTGGACCTGAGAGAACTCTTCCATTTTTGAGTCTCTTTGCTGTTGAAATTCTGTGAATACTGGAGGAGTTGAGGACCTCTCCATAGAAAGAGAATCAGGAATACTGCTACTGCTTGGAAAGTCATCTCCTTGGGGTTGGGTCTCGTGTGCCTCTCCGTTTTCACAACCTCGAGTATCATTGCGCACTTGTCCAACCCATGGGTAAAGTTTGCTATCAGTTATTCTGGAGTCCCAAGTAACTTTTTCACTATCCGGGGCCACCTCTTGAGTATAGCTTTTGGGCATGCTTAATTTAACATAAGTGAAGAAGGCGGAAGACTCGCCTATTCTCAGTTCACTCTTCTTTGGACCTGATGCAAATTGTCCTGAAAAAGTAACACAATTTTCTATAAGCTCTATAGCAGGCAATGATGAAAAAAGGTGTAAGTCTGTAAGATGCACCCATGTATGAAGTTCGAGATTCCTAATGTGAAATTGGATATGAAGCAAGTAGAACGCGGCTAGACATGATGTATGGATACACAATTTGCTGTGGCAGGGGTTGCTTGCTTTGTAATAATCTGCCTTTTAAACAAAAGCATACGTTGCGCATGCAAATAACATTAAAAGAACAACAGAAAATTGACACTGTGCTAAATCAGGAGTCACTGCCAACATGAAGTCCAGTTTCACCCAAATTTACTAATTTAGTAATCAACCTGAAACATCTCCTCCACAAATATCAAATGTGCCACCAGTGCACCACATACTAATTAGGCAAGTAATTTTGCTTTATCCATGCAGGAGGTGAAAAGGCCAACTCCCAGCACCAGCAGTTTTTACAAATTTCATAAACTTTCAAGCTGAATATATAGGATGCAACTTGGAGATTCAGAAACTCAGCCATGCATATTCCACAAGATTCTGGTGCTTATGCAAAATATAGCAGTGAAAAACCAATTCACTTTGCTTCCAATGGCAATAATGCACAAATAATCCGAAAGAGAACAATCCGAGAAAATGGAGCACACCAAATAGAAAGATACTATGAAATTGAAGATGTTCCGTATAGAATTGTGATCTAACCAGTACAAATACAAATAAAATCATGATTACAATTTCTGGAACGCTAATATTAAGAGATTGACAACCATCATTCCATTATTGTTGGACATGCACAACACACCACATGCAAAGAAGCTGATGCAGAAGTGTGAGGAGTGCTCACCTGTTCGGTGGTCACTAATTCCAGGCACATCAGGCCGATAATCCAGTGAATCCTTAGGTGGAGGCTCTAAGGGAGCAGCAGCAGTAGCGGCATTACACTGGAAATGTATATACACAGAGAACAAACACGTAAGAACATAAAAGGGCTTAGGTTGGGCAATTCAATCACAAATTATATAATTGCTTTTGGACATACAACAGCTACATGATAACACTAGCCTTAAATCAGTTCACAGATGGAAACAGCACCCATAGCATACAGCTGGTTTGTTCAACTCTGCAAGTCTTATACTTAATCTACAGTAGTGTCGAACATTATTTAATCATATAACACTAAATATAATAAAATCCAGTTTGACGTATTGAGACCAAACAGATATCCAATAACTCTCCACCAAGTTGCACTCCAAATAGCTGAGGCAATTTCTAGTCACTACTAGCTTGCCTACAAGCTTTCTTTCCTGGCTCGTCTGGAATATGAGCTGCAGCAGCAGCCACCAGATCATCTATTAAAGAGAGCTACAATGTAGTGTTTTCATGTACTGTATGATCTTCCAGAGCATCCAACAATTGAGAAACTTAGTTACTTTATCCACACCATGAGCTGTCATAGTCGTTTGACTCATTTACAAATCAGATCTCATAGACTTCCATTGTTGGGAAAATGATTAGGAGTGAAATAAACAGTTTCACTAAATCTGAACTGAATGATAACGAGAAGTATATACAAAAGAATCTGAAAGCTGGAAGCAAGATATATAACAAGGCTCTTAAGGCAATAAAATGAAGAAACTTCAGGGCTCTCAACCAACATGAAGTTACTCCTTCTATCCTGCAAATACAGCGCATAGCATGCATATCTTAGATTTCAAAACTTAAATTCAGGTTACAAACCTCTAAAACTTCCACCTTGACCAGTTTAGGTGCTGTAAATATTTGACACATAAATGAAATTCTCTTAATTCGTCATCCTTGAAAAAGGAAAAGAAGAACTTTCAGATTCTAGGCAACACTAGAGAACTAAGAAGTTCAGTTATTGTGATTGGTGACATAGTAACCCCAAATACCACATGTCATGTCACGAGGTAAGGCGTTCAACACTGGCAGTACAATAATTTTTCCATGAATTAAGCAACTCCACAGCCAGAGAAGAAATTAGAATGGAGTACCCTTTTTTCTCCTCTGTAGTGAAACTCTACTATTCTTATTTGGAAAAAAAAAAATGTACTAGACCGTAGGTACCAATTGTTAAATGACGTACACCAACTTATCCATGTATACTTTTCCATGCATTAGTCCTTATCCATAAGCCTTCCTTACTATTTCACCTTTGTTAGCAGTAGCCAGTATGTCAAAAGGAGGAGAATGCTGGTAGAAGAGACAGACTAGGTTCACTTTAATGTCTCACAATCAAAATGATGATTCACACTATTAATCATGGCATTCAGAAGAATCTAGTCACCAGTATGAAGGTTTTTTGTATTATAATTACCGTAATTTGACTCTCTATCACATTGACCTCATCTTCCTGGCGGGTTGCAATGCATATATCTGGATTTGTGCTCTTCCGGGACCTTTCGTCAGTGTCATCTGAGAACAGAGTAGTGCTGTTCGTATTAGCATCACTAGGGTCTGATGGCACCAGATCAAAGTCATAGTTTAACATGTTCTTGTCTGCCAATCCAAGCTGCCCACAAAAGAATAATGATCATAAGAATATTTCCTTAAGAGAGATTTGAAAGAACATTTGTTGAAAACACGGTAAGAAAGCAATCCAGTATAGGGGTATACAACTGAAACTGACACAAGTAACAACATGATCACAAAGTAACAGTAAAAACATTCTCATGAGATAGTGTCAGAGTGTAATATTACAGGGTAGCTCTTGGAAATTATAGACAGTTGATACCATACAATCCTTGATGACAGAAAATGAAAGACAGACAAGCAGCACTTGCAAAAGAATCCTTCCATTTGAAACAAAGATCAAAGTATTCACCTATCTATTCACATTTTCATTCATGATATCTCACGTGATGCTCAAAATAGATGACTCTTGAATTCATTCACAATTTTGCCAAAAGTGGAATAAGGATCAAGGATGCTTTCAAGCAACAATGAAACATCTATTCACATTTTCATTCATGATATCTCACGTGCTGCTCAAAATAGATGACTCTTGAGTTCATTCACAATTTTGCCAAAAGTGGAATAAGGATCAAGGATGCTTTCAAGCAACAATGAAACAATAAAAAGCATTACGTAGTATGTACCATTCTCCTTCTCCTCCACATGTGAGTCCATAAATTTAATAGTTCGTTCGTGCGTAAAGGCTTCACGAGATAGTCAGCTGCTCCAAGTCTCAAACATTTGACAACAACAGAAACCTCATCCTGCGCTGACATCACTTAGGAAACGAAAAAATTGCATATTCATTAAAATCTACCAATGCAAACGAAAGTCATCACATATAGAAAATAGCAGAGTAACCAATGTTGATATTTACTGATAACAGGAACGCGTTGCAACTCTTTATCCCTCATAATGTATTTCAACATCTTCAAGCCTTTGGCCATAGGAAGGTCAACTTCAGACAAAATGATGTCTATCTCACGCCCCTCAGCATTCAGTGCATCTATCACCTGTCTGGCTGACCTCACTAAAGTTACTGCAAAACACCAGTAGCCAGTAAATAGCATAAAAAACTGCAGATTAACTTAAAATAAAAGTCAATTCGGTAAAAATCAGCTAATTACAGGAGCTCTGTTTCTAAGTGAACTAAAATATCACACTACAAGAAAATGAAGGCTACGATAAAAGCTTTTAGATTAAGATGAACTGACACGGATTGAAAATACGAAGGTACTAAACTGCACATGTCAATTAGTAAATGTAAAGCCTGATTGCAAATAAGATGATTCCATTAAAGACTCCAAATCAAGATGTCTACGGAGGTGCAGGATGTACTTTCTAAATTAGAACTTTTAGAGCACTGTTGGTCCTTATAATATAGAGATTTCTTCAAAAGAAACTTAACAGTCCCACAATGAAAACCCTAGCCATATAGCTCAGTTCAAAATAAGTCATTTCTCGACAAAGCATTCACGCATGAGTCCGTATCCTAGCCTTTCTAAAGAAGATGATTTCAAGTTTACAGCAAATACAATAGCTTACGAGGCTAAGAAAATACAGAAAACATTATCATGTTGGTAATATAGACCATCTAGTGAAGCATGAAACTGGATCAATCTTGTTCCACAGTAATTGTCCAATTCGAACACACAGGTACTCAGGTAGTAACAGCTTTTCCAACGAAAAGAATAGCTTCCCAAGAAGTCAAGAACAACAAGCAGGTATATTCTCTCTACATACTGGATCTAGCAATCAAGTACAAAAAAATAAGTGGAATCAAGACAGGTAATCCAAGAAACCTCTCCCATACACCTTTTTCGAGTAACTTAATAAACATCTACTATAGAAGTTACAACACTTACTATACCCACTAGAATCGCACACACCAATAATTCGACATCACAATTCCGAATCGAACGCCATACTTCTACAACAATTCCAGAACTATCACAACAGAATCGTACGCGATGAAACAATCATCATAAAAATAACCAATTAGTTCAAAATCCAATACCTTGATAGGAGCACTTGCACAAGAGCGTGAAAACCTCCTCCGAGCTCTTCGGGTTGTTGTCGCAAAGTAAAATCCTCACCTTGCTGCGATCGACAAACGCGTCGCCGTTCTTACCACAAAACCCACCCCTACCACCACCACCATCACCACCGCCGCCGGCGGCCCCGCCGCTAAATCCGCCATCTTTTCCGGGTACAATCCCATCCCACTCCATCATCTCAAATTAAACCAATAAAAAAAAAAACTCACAACAGTTCCCCAAAACCCCCTCAAAAATACACCACCGCCTTTGACCACAGGCTTAGTTTCATCGAATACTAGATAACCTCCATAGGAGAGAGAGAGAGAGAGAGAGAGAGAGAGAGAGAGAGAGGTGAGGAAAATAGGGTTCTGAATACAGATTTCAGTCAAATACACAAATATCCATACACAGATTTCAAAAAACCTAATTTTTCAACAGCCAAGAAGACAGCAGAAGTGAAGTTGCGCTTGATAATACCACGCGCACCGGCAGCGCAGGATATCTTTAACCCAAAAGTAGAAAGTTCCGGAAAAGAAATCACAACCAATCGAGGCAAGAACTAAAAACGGGAAAGAAAAAAAAAATCAACAGCCGGATTTGGATCAACCCCCCGCGTACGTTAGCACACGGCTTCTCCTTCTCCCGACCAGAGGGAACCGACGAAAACGGAAATTCTTTCTTCTTCTAGTCTGATCTGTGTCGTCTTTGGATCGGCTTTTTCTAGTCTAGCGAAAATGTGGCGGTGGTGGTGGCTAACGTGCGCGGGACGGGGCGGGTGATCTGGGCCGTTGAAAAGAAAGAGGCGGAGACGGCCGGGATTGAGGTGGCGCAGTGCGCGCAGGGGCGTAGGTTAGCGGGAATGGGGACGTGGACAGTGGGAAAGGAAAAGGAAAAAGTGCAAGGAAAAAGTGCGGTCCGGGGACGCGTGAGAAGATATTTAATTAGGGATAGGAAATTGGCCACGTCACGGCGGAAGATCTTTGGAGAAAGATCTCGAGAGGAAGGAGATCGAAATCCGGAACTACACGTGGACGGGTCAAGTTGGAAGGGTGCATATCATTTTGCTTTTATTAGTCCCGTAACCCTTCAAAATAGCTGGCGTGCACCTCCGCCATCGATAACCACACTGTGCTCGGGTTCTTAATTCTTACTGTTGAAAATTACCAACTTGAAAAAAGATAGAGCATCTTCTATGTGGAGCTTTCACTTGTCGAAATTGACATCACAGCTCTTTGCGACCTTACCTCCAAATGAATTTCAAAGACAACCAATCTTCTTCAAAATTGGCATCAATTGTCAAATGTAAAGATTATCAAAAATAGCGTGCGGGTCTCATATTACCACACTAGTCTTCCAAAATAATTGAGTTCTCGAAACTTGAAGCAAAAGTTGGAGATGTCTAGGATGTATTTTTAAGGAACTTTTACGTTCACGTTCGCGCTGCAACACATGCACACGTGCGCGAATTATGTGAGGGTGATGATTGGTTAAGAGAATGGGCCCAATCACATGGATGTCGAACCACTTGTCAAGAAGGATGGGGACTCCCTAAAACGAAAACGAAAACCAATCCAATTGATTTGTGACGTCTGTTTATGGCCAAAAAATCAAAAGCTAATCGTAGAATCTGTAGCCTTTCCTAATCAGCAGGAGTCGATTGTAATGCTTTAAGTACCATTTTGTATTTATGGTTAAAATCTTGTTCTCTATACAATTAAAAAAAAAATTCCAAAAAATTCTCTCTAGATTCTACATACTTTCAACATTTCTCTCTATCTCTCTCCACTTATTACTTCTACTATTTTTCAAAAAAAATTTCAAACATCAATCCAAACAAAGCATAATTGGTTTGTTCGTGTTCTTGTGTGTATCTGTGTGTGCATGCAAATTATTTTTTTTGGTTTGAAGTTTTTGGTCAAAATAATTGGGAAGTGATATTGTCACTCCCATAGTCCCATGACTCCCATTTTGTCTAACGGTACTCCTCTTTCTATCTTGTGATATGTTTTGTGACAAGAGAGTGTCGTTAAAAAAAATGGGAGTAACAAAATCACTTCCCAGATAATTTCGTTTCACAGATAACTGAAAACATAACACACATCTGTACTACCAAATAAGGTCAAAAATCATTTTTTTTTGGGTGGGGTTTATTTCATCTTTATTGAAGTATTTTTTAGAACTTTTGGTCAAAGATATTTTTAAAGAAAATTCATTTATCTCGTAGAGATGCAGAGAGAGAGAGAGAGAGAGTGTGTGTTGAAAAAGAAAAAAAAATATTCCCTTCTATCACCCAGGGCTTGTCCTGTTTGAAATTTGTATCATTTTGGAACTCAGAAAAATGTTGTAACAACCCTGATTTTTGGTCAATAAAAATTTCGTTAAAAATTTGAATTTATTTGAATTTCCTTAATTTCCTTATAGTTTGTCATAATTACGTTTTTGCCCCTTGAAAAATTATTTCTTGACGCTTTAGTCCGCTTGGCAAACCTAACTAGTTTTTAACCATCCGATTGGATAAACTAAGCTAGGAAGCTACCTAGTTACTTTTCCCTAACCGCAAATTGACCGTTTTGCCCCCCTTGAACCTTTTGAACATTTTGAACCTTTTGAACCCTAGACTAAGAATTTGGATATTCTTTTTCTTTTAATTATTTTGGATATATTCTTTGTCCATTGGACAATAAATGTTAGGGAAACTATTATCCATTGGATAATAGAAACCCCAATTGTTTATATTAAAAGTATACTTTATTAAAGTGCTATGAATAGTAAAAAGTAACTTTTTGATTACTTTTTGATTATTTTAAAGTACCTTTTTGATTATTTTATTGTTTAATCTCCCTAGCAACCATTATCCATTGGATAATAGAAGTTAGGGTGGTTATTATCCATTGGGTAAAAGGTTCATCTTTCAACCTAGCACATGGGTTATTAAATTAGCATTCCATGTGTCAAATAACCATTATTGGAAAGTACTTAGCCTTTAAAAATCCTAAGATTTCATTAGTACCCTTGGCATTATTTTATGGGATTTTGATTCTTCCTAGATACATAAGTACATATGTATATATATTAATCTAGTACTTGGTGATTGTTTATTGATTAGTTTAATGGGAAAATCTAGTCTTTTAAAATCTCCTTTGATACTTAGTACAAAAGTATCTTTGTTTATTACATTGTATGCATGTATATATATATGTGTGTGTACTTGGGAGAGAGAGAGAGAGAGAGGAGAGAGAACCGTGAGAGAGGGAGAGGGAGAGAGAGAGCCGAATGGGAGAGAGAGAGAGAGAGAGAGAGAGGAAGGAAGGAGGAAGTTAGTTGGCATTGATCTTCCTTGTACTTTCATATCTTGGTGTATATATCTTCCTAGCCAAATCTAATCTCCATTGTACTCCTTTGACACCTTGCAATTGTTTCAACCCTTGGATCTTGTACCAAGGATTAATCCTAGCCATGCATTTTTCTTGCCCACCAAGGATTAATCCTAGCCATCCATCTTTCTTGCCCACCAAGGATCAATCATAGCCATCCATCTTTCTTGGCCACCAAGGATTAATCCTAGCCATGCATCTTTCTTGCCCACCAAGGATTAATCCTAGCCATGCAAGTGTCAAGATGAGAAGAGGAGAGGGAGCCAAGCCTTGCCTATAAATAGAGGCCATTCCAAGCCTTTCAAAGCACACCTCAAGCATTTGCTCTTCCTTCTCTCTAGAAATTTCCATTTCCCAGTTTCTGGGCAGCCACTGTTCCGTCGGAAATCCTCTGTTTTCTCCTGTCTAGAGTAGTTTTTAGGATCAACTTCCTTCTGGAAAGTTGTAGAGCACTTCGAAACCTTGAAGTTAGGCTCAAGAATCACCCCAATCGGTTAAGAAATGACCCAGATATTAGCATCCGAAGTTCAGTAAAATTTCTGGATTTCCTTTTTCTGGACAGCTTACTGTCCACTCCTTCGTCCCCATTTTTCTCCAACCTAGGTTCGTTTCTAGGATTAACTTTCTTCTCGAAAGTTGTAGAGGGTTTAGAGAGCTTCGTTCTAGACCCAAGAACGACTCTATTCGGCCAAAGATTGACCGAGTTATTGCCGTCCGAAGTTCGGTCCATATTCGGGGGAATTTTCCACCTAGCTTGTTCGGCCCCGACTAGATTCGGATCAAGGTAGTGATCCTTACCTATTTCTCAAGTAGTTATCCTTACCTACTTTTCCAAGTATAAAGTAGTTTTTCACTCGAATTCTATGTCTTGTATAAATCGCATGTTGTTTGAAAGTTACTTTGATCGTAGATAAGGTTGTCTTTCGATTAAATGTTGGAAATGCATGTTTATGTAAATTCTTGGTGATTCAAGCATGCTATGTTACTTAGATGTTCTTGTTGTACTATTTCGAAGCTTGTTGAAGCATGATTTGTGATTTCGTATGTGGAGAGTCTTACCGCGGAAGTCTTGCATGTTAACGAGACACGAAAATCGAGAAAGGTAGAAACATGGCACCTAGGGTATGTTTAACAAGAAAATACTTTGGAAACCACATAATGACCATTTCGAGGGTATTATGTGAATGGTGTGTGTGTGTGTGTGTGTTCCAATGGGAATCCGGTATAGCGGAACCATTGTGAGGTTGTGTGTGTTCCCATGGGATCCCGGACCGGCGGAACCATGGTGAGGTATAGCTTGGTTATCCGCGGAGAGGAGCCAATGCAAATGTGTGCCAATGGGAACCCGGTGCGGCGGAACCATTGTGAGGATACTCGGGAACCCGGAACGGCGGAACCGAGGTTGGGTGTGTATGGCTTGGTTATCCACGGTTCGGAGCCAATGCTAAAGATTTTTTTGAAAGGCTTGGTTATCCGCGGTACGGAGCCAATGCAAATGTTTTGAAAAGATGTTTTGTAAATGGAAATGATTGACACGGTCTACGATGAGTCGCGTAGGAGAAACTCGGAGAATCTTGGACACCAACGGTAGTTAGATTGTGGATGTATCATTGCTGCTGTCTGTTGTATTGTTATAAGTTAAGGGTTAGTGGGTAGGGTTACTCTATTGAGCTTTCGTAGCTCACGGTGTTGCCTTGTGGTGACCCTGGCATATTATATTGGTGGCGACGCCGGTATAATGTGTCAGACCTTGTAGATGATCAAGATGGACAGTTCACTTGGAGGCGTCCGGAGCTGAGGAGCTTGCCAGGACGGGAAAGCCAGTGGAGCAGTAGTTAGGAGCCTAGTTTCTCCTTTGTTGTATAATTGTACCTCTTTGAAGTATTTATAATGTAATAAACTCTTTTTATTATGTAATAAATGCTTCTTAACGTACCCTAATTTTGGGGGCGTTACAAATGTATTTATATGAATCGGAAAGATTTAATGGACAACTATTTAGACACCTAAAAAAATACCTCATAGTTTTCGATCAAATTTTGATGATCTGAGCCGCTCAATGTGATCATAACGTGATTTTAAGGGTGCCCGCTAGAAATCAGCAAAAAAAAAAACCGAAAAGGGCTTGATCTTAGCAGTTTTTAGCTTAGATTTAATGAACGGTTCAATTAAAACTACTTAAAACAAGCACTTCCCGATCTTTTTTTTTTTTACTAATTTCTTGCGGGCACCCTTAAAATCATATTCTGTAAATATTGAACGGTTTGGATCATAAAAATTTGATCAGGAACTATGTGATTGAGATTTGGGGTGTTTTTTTTAAGTGTCTAAATAGTTGTCCATTAAACCGCCTCGTATATGAATAGTTTTAAAACTTGCTTTACACATTTCAATACGTCTAATTGGGAACTTTTAGACGGGGTAATTTTTTTCGAGTTCGAAAAAAACACTGGCTTTGTTCGGTTTGTATTTTTGGTTTTGGGTAATGATTGTGGAGAGAAATATGGGAAATAATTGAGAGATAGGAGTAATGATTGAAAAGATGTAGAGAGAAAAAGTTAAAGTAATAATTGTAAATATGGGTAATAATTGGAGAGAGATAAGAGTAATAATTGAAAACAAAAATGAAAGTGAAAGTTAAAAAGGAAACCGAATAAAGGCACTAAATTTCAAGCAAGACAAAGATTATAGAACGGAGAGAGTGAATGTTTGAGATCATAATTAGGTATGAGATGACAAATTCAGATTAATTGGGAGTAATTTAGTAGCAACATATACTAAAAACTTAGTCTATCGAATTAATTGTTTATTATGAAATGACACTTCTAAATTTACATTCCCAGCGGTAGATGGGAGCCCAAACCTTTGGGAAAAACTAGCCCCACATCGACTAATTTGGATCGAAAACATTGAATGGTATAAAAATCAAACTCTGCATAAATATATTGGGTTTTTTGGTAACTAAACACACACGAAGTACGAGAAACTTGATTATTTCGGTCCTTTTTTTTTTTTTTGTTAACTGCCTACAGTCAGGCCACTAAATGGATTCGACTGGGCAACCCAAATTTCGAGGAGCTAGCGCAGCCACACCAGTCACAAGGTCCAAAAAAGAGACAATATTGTTTTCACCCAAGGTACTTTGTAGGGACCAATTTTATACTAGAAACTTTTCATTTAATGCTTATGTAAAAAAATAAGTATTCCAATTTTTAATCTGTTTAAACCGATACAAATATCTTATTTTTCTGATCATTTTATCTTAAATGGTCATAATGGATTTTTGGCTCCAAGGCCTCTCAATGAGTGAGCACCCTAAGAGAGCCCTGAAACTAAATAAGGAGTCATGGGGTGCTCGTTGAAAGGCCTTAGAGCCAAAAATTCATTACGACTACCTAGGATAAAATGATCAAAAAAACGCACCAGTTCAACCGAATTGAAAATTGGAGCACTTAATTTTTTAATCATATTTTTCCGTTAGTTTTATTAACGGTGTTAACGATTTTACCAATTTGGAACGTAAAACAAACAGAGGGAAGAAATTCAGACAATTAAAACTAGAGAGACAAAATTGAGATAACCGTAAAACTAAAGGGACGACTATGAAAATTTGCCCTTAAACATATGGTTTAGTGCTTGTAGTATGATTGTGTACTGGTGAGAGCAATAACCCTTTGACAATATGTAAAGTAGTCTATTGCATATTTATTATTTCTTTTGATAGAGGAAAAGAGAGATTATTGCCAAATGCTCACATCACTCAGTAAACTCCATAGAGCATTGACTTTTGTTCATCATGTTGTGCAGATGGAGAGTACCCACAATCACAAAAAGCAATTAAGAGAAACCAAGAAATACCAGCTAACACTAGTGGGTAGGTTCTCGTCCCCCTCTGCGGAGGCTAGTGTTCAAGCCCCACCAAGGGCGGAATTTGGGGTTTCAAGACTATGGATAATTTCTAAGTTTTCCGTTGACTAACATCTCACTAACCCCTGCTAACTATACAATATTGGCAAAAAAAAAAATTAATAAGAGAAACCAAAGGGTAGAAACAGGTTCCTTCATCTCAAATTAATCCATCCTACATCGAAGGCCATTGACATGAATAAAACAAATGGTAGCTTCAACTATCAATTTATTACAAATTCGTACGAGAAACAACCTATCAGTTAGAGGTATAATCCACTTTTTCGCTAATTCTCCAAGGAGAAGTACGCACGTGTCAGTTAGAATGTATAATCAACTTTTTCGCCACTAGTCGAATACCAGCACTCTGCTGATAGTCATACGCGTCCAACGAGAAACACGCATCCACAAAGGTTCCTGGAGTGAACAAGGCATCGAGTTCAGCAACGTCATATCTACTAAACACTAGCCGCTGTGGGGTGGCAGAACCTTCTTTCTCGTATATATCTGTGAGCCATCTGGAAACACCCCCATCTGCTACGGTAGGTATACTGCAGAAATGGCAAAATCGAAGGTCAGATATCAGTAACAACAGAACATCTGAGACAGTTTAAATTGGCCACCGGTACCTCATTTGTTGTCAATAAAAATTGCACGTTAGACAGGATTAATAGGATTTCGATCATAACTCCACTTCCGTCTTGAAATTACCCGAAGATTTCAATTTTAACCAATATTTTTCCTATCTTTGCAGAAACAAGATAAAGCATGAAACTGTGTACTTCGTTTTTTGGATATCAGAAAAGCATGATATCAACATTCAAACGAAACCACTCAAGGCTTCGTCAAGTCCCCCATTTCTCCCTTCCACTTTCTGAAGAATACAGAATAATTCTACTGAAATAAAAGTCGCTTGCTATATTTTAAACAAGTTGATATGGCGAAACAATCTGCTACTTGACATTTGAACCTCCTATCGGATATGAACCAAAAGTTACAAAATTGCACTTAGCATGTTATTCTGAATTCTGAGCCAGTTAGATTAACTAGGGCGTAGCTACAGTCATTTGGGTGGGTTCACAACTTCACATGATCCCGTGTGAACCCACGGGAATCTGAAATACTTAGGGATACATAGTACAGACATTTGGGGCAGCTTCTATCAATCGCGACACCAGTGAAATTTTAGAGAAAACCTAAATGGGGGGTGGGGGGGTCAACCTGAGAAACCAAAACTTAATAAGTTTGCAGTAACTTGACAAGTTTCTTTCGCTTGTGCTGTTGCAAATCTACAAGATTACCTGGTTTTAAAGGAAAGTTGATTAATTTGAGTATATTGGAAGCACTAAAGAATGACACGATGACTTGTTGAATGACGCCACTGAACCAAAATCCTAGCTACGCCACTGGTTAGTCCAAGTATATATTTATCTACGCGCACGTGCACAGAGAGAGAGAGAGAGAGAGAGAGAGAGAGAGAGAGAGAGAGAGAGTTACTTCAATCTCACAGTAGGCGAGTTCATATAGCCACCCTTTCTGGTGACTACAGGCCTCCACTCAGAGCTGCTACCAGAATCTACAGACAACCTCTGGGCAAGACCATCACATGCCTCCAAAACCCGGCAAAGATTTGGAGTTCCGACCACAACAAAACTCAACCGAGGACGCCCAGCATAATCGACAAACTTCGTACTTACTCCAAAGCGCACTTTCAAGTGAGTACAGGACAGCTGCAGCAAAACATCTCTGTGCATTACTTGTATTCTTTGAATTTCGCGATAAAGTGGGGCAAGTGACACACTAATCGAAGGTATATGAACTTCATCAGGCTCCAAGAAGGCTGTATACCCATTGGAGCCCTCAGATTCAGCTGCTGCATTTACTGAAGACTCTGGAGACTTCAAACTGGATTCTTCATCCATGTTGTCTGATTGAAGAGTTTGTATCTCCACTTCAACACTAAGTGGGCCCATGTTAAAAGGGTCTGGACGAGCCTCTTCCCCCGTGCTGGGAGTCATTAGAGATGGTACATGAAGGGTTCCCTCTCTGTTTTGATTTGTGGGAGATGATATATGGTGGTTTTCAATGTTGATACTTGGCGAGGATGAATCAGTTGAGCTCATGATCATCCCGTCCCGAGAAGCTGACCCATTACTCCTACTCCTTGTAGTAGCATTTGGAGAAACCCAACTGTTTTCCATTTGTATGTTTGATTCCTGCATGTTAAGCAGATTTTTAGTCCAGTTCCGTGAACCAACTTTGCAAAACTCCCAACTATAACCAGGAAGTGACAAATGGTGATCTAATCAGAGGCAGATTCAGGAATTTACTATAGCAGGGGCACATATAAATGACAATGCTGAATTCTTGTCTCATAACGAAACAGGATAATGAATTTCACACATCACTAAAGGAAGGAGTGTAACTGCTTGGCTATGTTTGTAACTTTATGTTGCGATAAACAGAAAGGAAGGAGTGCATTTGCATAAAAGGAGAGTGGGCACATCATGATTTTATAGAGGCATCAGGATAATTCTAAAAATTCCATAAGGGCCCATCCCCACAAGCCCCTACTTGCATCTTCCCCTGGATCCAATCTTCTAGTTATTATTATATGATCTAATCATCTAAAGCTACCTAACAAACATAGCCAGCAATTCTTCTACGAACAAGGGGATCAGACATCATATTTTAGTAGGTGCGACAAACTATGTCTATTTTTGCGATAAAGCATGTAAAATTGAATGCAGGCTGAGTGTGATCATGCTTCCTTCATCAAAAAGGAGATTGAAACTTGAATAGGTAAATGTTTACCAAGAATAGAACTGTTGCACAATACTTGAGAACTTCAAGATTCATCCGAACGTCATCTAAACTCCTGAGAATCATCACATAGAAGAAACATCAGATGTTAATAATTAGTTGACAACAGTAAGAGACTACCATTTCTCACAGGCTCACATTCCTCAAAGCAAACAATATTTGGACCATCGATTGTGTTCATTTCATTGGTTGTTCTAAAAGTTCATGCATGCATGTTAGAACTAGACACCTCTGGGGCTAGCACACGTGGCATCATATAGGCACAGCCATTGGACACTTAGACATTCCGATAGAAGTACAGATTTTGAGTGAACACCAAGGATGCTTAAAGAAGAACTCAACCCTTTTTACATATTTTCCATTCACAAAAAATAAAAAATAATATATATATATATATATATATACGGGGTGGTTCCGTGGACACCCTAAAAAAACACCTAAAAAAACACCTCATAGTTCCCGATCAAATTTTGACGATCCGAGTCGCTCAATGTGATCAGAACGTGATTTTAAGGGTACTCGCGAGAAATCAGCAAAAAAAATGACCGGGAAGGGCTTGATCCAAACAGTTTCGAACAGTTTTTTATTGAACGGTTCAAATGAAAACTGATCAAATCAAGCCTTTTCCGGTCATTTTTTTTGCTAATTTCTCGCTGGCACACTTAAAATCACATTCTGCACGCATTGAACGGTTCGGATCATAAAAATTTGATCGGGAACTGTGAGATTGAGATTTAGGGTGTTTTTTTAGGGTGTCCATTGAACCGTCCCGATATATATATATATATATATATAGTCCCCTTCTTATAAGGACTACCTTATTTTAATAAAATGCGGACCTCCCTTTCCCGATTGAATTTCGATGATCTGAGCCGCTCAATGTGTTCAAAACGTGATTTTAAGGGTACCCATGAGAAATCAGCAAAAAAAAAGACCGGGAAGGGTTTTATCCGAGCAGTTTTTATTTGTTTTTTATCTAACGGTTCAAATAAAAACTGCTCAAATCAAAGCCCTTTCCGATCTTTTTTTTTTGCTGATTTCTCGCGGGTACCCTTAAAATCACGTTCTGAACATATTGAGCGGCTCAGATCATCGAAATTCGATCGGGAAAGGGAGAAATAGGGACGTCCGCATTTAAGGTCCTTATCTGAAGATTTCTGTATATGTATATAATAAAATAAACTCAAAATCAAACGTGAGCAGATGAGAGCTTTAAATTAGACAAATTCTAAAGAATGTAGTCATTTCCAAGGGTGGAAAAAGATGGTCAAATTTATATTTGAGGCGAGAATGCATATTTCATAATTACCTATGTGTTTGCTGCCCAAGCCCAAAGTAAGCTGCAAGTGTGGCCATCTGTATACAAGAGTATGGTTGAATCAGAATTCAAAAGTCTAAACCAAACAAATGCACATAACATTACTGATGTAGAACTGATGAGCAACCCCTAGGAATCCGCACCTAGGGGGGTAGAATTAGAATCCACACTAATTCAAGAGAAACCAAAACTTTTATTCATTCAATAATAATCCATAAACAACCTGCAGGAGCCATATATAATACATATAGGCCCAATGTGATAACATCCCCTACCAAAAGATAAAACACAAACTAAGAAGATAAAACCTATCTAGAAACAAATAAATGAGAAGGATACTAAATTGCAAATGACAAAAATATCATAATGATAAATCATATGGCCCCACAATAATCTACCCATAAAGAAACTGGATGGGCCGTCCTCCCACGCCAACGGCTATAGACACGTGTTAACCTGGTGTCCGCACCAATTACCCATCGGCATAACCCAGCATATCAGCACAAATCCAAGAAGTCAACCATAAACACTGACTCATGGACTACAGGACTAGCTATGGACAATAACATTTAAGAAAACATAATAGAAAGAAAAAAGGAAACAACATTGACTAGAACAATAGAATCCCTCAATTAAGCCTAGAATCAGCCCTTGGTCCAGCAATGTAACAGAGACTGGAGAAGATTAGAACAGGTTCAGAATGAGATATATGTATCCCAAAATGGGTGCAGGAACTTCCAATACACAAAAGATTGAAGACATGCTCACCATGTCACTAGCCAACCATCCTTCCGTCCTCCAGAAAAATTCCAAAAAAAATAAGCTCCCACCCTAGCTTTCACAGACCATGTGAAACGTAAATTCAGGTTCTTCCTTAAATTCATTGAACAGATTTAGTAACTGAAAAATATTTTGCAGATGGCTTTCTAAAACCCTTCTTGGAAAAGATGAGATATATTATGTAGTTTGCCATTGTCCGCCTATATGCATATATATGTAAACATAGTAACATACACGCGGATCCAGTCCGGGATCCCGGATTTTGTGTAAAATGCGGACCATGATCTTAGCCGTTGGATTGTGTTTTGAAAGGTCCGGATTCGCGGACGATCTATTCACGAGAATCGATGGTGAATAGATTGTGTGCGCGCACTCATGTCCATGGACACGCTATGCGTGTGCAAAAACTAGTAGAAAGTCGTAGAAGAGGAGAGGGCAAAACCCATTTGATAACTTCTCAAGCAGTTACATGGGGTCGTTTTCCTCTTTTGTCCCAAAGGGTTATCAGATTGGAACTTAATTAAACTGTAAAATTGCTTTTTCTTGTGGGTGTGATAAAGAAGCGTGCCACTATATACAGTTATATGTATGTCTGCAATGTATGTATGTATGTATGAGGTCAGGTGCCATTGATCTGACCCCCTTGACATTAGCAAAAAGAAAAAAGCATGCGGCGACATGGAGATTACAAAATTGACAGATATTTGACCGTTGGGATTGGTATAATTCAGACTATAACACTTCACAGATCAGCTGAGTGAAACAGTGAAACTTAACTATTAGGAGAACAATGTTGTTCAACATCCCCAAGTTCAAAAACGTTGTCAAGCATTCCTGGACAATGTCAATGGTTGGTAATTGTTAGGAGCAGGAGATTGTCGTTCTTCCTGAGTCTATATACTCTATAGAATGGTGGTACTTGTGCGTACATTAACAGTACAGTTTACTGGAACTACATAACAAGTATGTTGAGCCATGAATATTGTGGAAACTAGACTTCGCAACAACATGAGCAGCAAGTTTCTTATAACTCTTAATTTGCCTATGTACAAAAGGAAATTACTGCAAAATTCAGTACACACTTGATCATAAATGATTTGCAGGAATTTTTAAAACAGCTGAATTCAATATTGATGCAGCTTAGTTGATATATGATATATCAAAAATTTAGCTCTTTCAGCTTTCTATTAGTTATGTTTCTGTTAATTTCCTGTTGAATTTTAGTACATATCTCCATATTAAACATTGAAAACCTGTTGGTCATCTTGCACCTCAATAAAGAAGTCTTGGTTCAGTCCTTGGTTACTAGAAGATTGTTGGGTCACATTCTATGATGGAAACGTCTAGAATGGGAAACTACAGACCGATCAGAGAATTGGTACGACAATATATTCTAAATCCAAATGAGAGCTGCATGGCAATTGAACTTAGAAACGTATGCTCAAAGATAGATGACGAGAACACGATTTAGAAATCAGAAAAAATAATAGAAACTCAAAGATTTAGAATACTGAACAATGCCCCAATTTCAGGCTTCAGCAACCGAAAAATGCAAAACCCAACTTCCACAAAATTATAAACATGAAAACACTTAAGTCAAGGCAATAATAGCGCTAACATGATCAATTGAAGAAAACAAGACACCCGTGTGCCTGTACAATCTCCTGAATTGTTCCATTGGCAAATTCACATCACCTGATCACCTAATTCACACACAACCAATTGCCAATTACACTCATCAATATAATTTGAGGCATGTTACAAATCACCGCTTTTTATCACCATTTTATTTCACCCCATGTGGCAAAATATGATTCACCTATTCACCTAATCGTACACACATAGGAAGCCAACCAAAACCATACAACTAAGCGGTGACATATAACATTTGTCAAGTTAGTTACCATTTCTGTATCTTACGTCAATGTTTTGCATAGTTTCAACACTAATAACGACCTCACCATAAAAACGCACTAATGACAGTTCGGATAGAGAAATATACCTTCATGTCACCAGCTCTCCTCCCAAACCTCTGCGTCAATACAACCAATGAATCTATTGTCCCCTTCGGCTCCGGTGCCGGCCGATTAATCTCCGCAAAGGCCTCCCGAATGCGAGTACAATCAAACCTCAGTATATTATGGCCTGCCCATATCCTCCCTATAAACACCACACAAAACAGAAAACATCCAATCAAACCCAAAAATTGTAAATACCCAGAAATCCAAAAACGAACATGATAAGTATACAAAAAAAAAAAACACCACCCAATCTAATCTCAAAATCCCAGAAACATATACCCCTTTATGTACATGAAAACTCCACCCAGAACGGGTGTCAAAATCCAAAAAACATATACATACATATACACATATAAACACCACACAAAAGACCCAATCAAAATATTCAAAACTCAAATCCCAGTACCCAGAAAACCACCAAAACCACATACATACATGACTAAATATACATATAAACACCAACAAAATGTACCCAATCAAAACCTAATCTCAAAATCCCAAAAAACTAAAAACTTATACTCCTAATTGTACATAAAAACTCCACCCCAAACACCCAACCAAAACCCCAATCACAAAAACCCAAAAACGTACTCCCAGTATATATGTGTAGGTTTGGTCAAAATACGAGTAATAGATTGTTGACTAACGGAAAGGCTTTAACCAACCACTCACAAAATGACACGTGGAGATGACAAAGGAAAGGAATACGCATAGTCGATGCTATGATGAGAACCTCAGCGCCAGATGGCGCAAGGAGGGTCCCGTGCGCAGACATAGCGCGCGGGGTGGACTTCAAAGAAACCAAGTAAAAGATTAAGAGGATTAAAAGGGCAAAAAGATGGTGAGAGTCATCGCATAAAGGGGATCGGTCCGCGCAGGGCCCGGGAAACCAAAGAGCGAGAGAGGGACTGAGATACCTAAAGATCACTTAGATAATAGAGCAAAGATATGACCATCGAGGGTCGCGACCCTGCTCCAATGGGAATTGAGGTAAATCTAGTGGTTTGGTGGCTAAGGAAAGGGGGGGTCCGTCGCGGGGTGGCGCGCGGTCGTCCACGCGCATGATGATGTCACCCTCGCGACCTCGGAAACAGAAGGGATATGTGTCGAGATTAGATTGGGCCGCCCTAGAAACTACCTTAGGCCCGGAGGCCTATAAATAAAGGGCCGACATTCCTTTTTTTGGTACATACGGATAGAGACAGAAAGAGGTTTTTTCTAGAGAAAAGGACTAGAGGGTATTGGACTAAAGAAGGAGAACATTCTTCTTGGACTAATATCATCCAATCCATTTGGGAAAACCCGTATGCGACATGTTGCCTTTGTCCTTTCTGTTCCCGCGCCCTTTTCCCTCACCTCACTAGATTATTCCTCTTTCCTCTATTCTTCTAACTACTTACCAATCATACCTCTCTAGCTCACATGTCAGCTACCTAGCGCAAAATACGAACCTACAATATGTACATAAAATCTCCACCCAAAACACCCAGTCAAAACTAAAATCACGAAAACCCAAAAACCAAACAAATACATATACTCAATCATAACCTAATCTCAAAACCCCAGAAAACTCAAAAACATATACTACATATAATATAAATATATCCATAAAAAGAGAAGGAAGGAGGCATACCCTGGAGAATGTCGTATACCCTATCGGCGATTTCGGAGAAAGTGGGGGCTGAAACGACGTCGGCCTTGGTAATGCCGTTGCATCGAACAGAGAGGGAGGTAATGAGGGATAGGTCAGCTGGCCGGACCAGGGTCGAGTAGCTCTCGAGCTCAACGAGCTTCTTGGGGCAGACCAGTATGGCTCCGAATTCGAGGATCGCGTAGCCCTGGCCGGGTCTGGTCGGCACCGTGGTCTCGAAGTCGAAGAACGCTATCTCCGACCTGTCACCACCCAAAACCACCATAGTAGTATAGTACTAGAGAGAGAGAGATTTGGATGAGAGAGAGAGCAATTGGGTTAAATCAAAATCCAATTGGATCTGTGTATGCAAGTATATATCTGTTCCAGAGGTATTATAAGAAGGGATAGAGGTAGATTTGACTGGTGTCCGTCGTGGCGTGGTGAATGGTTGGGATTGCTTTCATCGGACGGTTTGTGGGGGTACATGGAGAAGAAGTAAAGGACAGGAATTCATTTTTTCGAGGGGTTGCTTGGGGAGAGGGGAAATGGAGGTGATTGTGGTAGAGAAGCAAGAAGAAACGTGCCATGTAAGTTTGTAACGGACACGGTACGACAAAGCGTGTTGTACATTGCTTTTCTGAAAATACTGCAGTACAATAAGATCGTTTGTGCGCATCTCGACTAATTTTAAATGTATGATATTGACGATTGGACAAGCTCTCTCCGGTAGACCCAACTCTCAATGTTAGACTTAGCGATATTTAGACTCCATGAAATTTCAACATACTGTGAAAATATAAATTTTAATTCGAACATTGAAGGCACCTATTGGATTGATTTTGTGTTTCAAAAAAAGAGAGTCAACAAGTATTTTGTCCTTAGTCCTACAATAATGCTAAATTGTGGCCACTTTTTCTCATTTTCGAGCTGAAATAGTAGGAGAGAATTTGGATACGTCTTTTAAGTGTTTATGTTCTCTTTTAAAATAGTAACTAGCTTCTGCAAAAATTATTATCTGAAAAATAGGTCTCAAAACCGGCCTCGTTGTGCTAAAGTTCTTTTCTTTAAATATTTATTTTTCGTTTTATAAGATAGGTCATTCTCTTATAATATATCACTTTTAATTTTAAAAAATAAGTACTTATTTTAGTTAGTGGAACACACCCTCACAAGTAGAGTGGGATGCAGTTGGTGTCTCTCTTATACTATCATGCACATGGACATAGTTCGATTCTTATAAGCACTCATCTTCTTCTCCAAATCCCCTATAAGAAAGTAGATTAGGATTAGAGAGTACCCTACATATATGGTTAAAATTAATCCTAAGATTATTAATCCCGACAACCCTTTTGAAAACCAAACATGAGATAACGCAAGATTAGGCGCATTTACTCCTATCTCAGACACCTAATCCCCGATTCAAACAAGGCCTTTCTGGATAAATTACAAATCGCACAAGATTAGACATATGGGAAAGGAAATGGGTATTATATTTATCTTCTTGGGCTTTTACATTCACTAGAGGGTTTGGCATTTAGAGTTTTCCTAAAAAAAATTGGCAAAGCATTAGAGGTTTTCTGTGGGGTTTGAGAAATTTGGCATAACGGCAAATATTAGTTTCTAAATTACTGGCGTTGGAGGATTTCTGCGGGGACTGAGATTTTTGTCACTTTGGAGAATGCCCATAGAAAGTTCAAAAGCTTAACTACCTCTACTGGAAATTATGTAAATATCTACATACTGATACTGGTAATTATGAAAATATATAAATTTACGTATCTAAAGATGTATATACATAATACAAGTATACAAATGAGAGAGAGAGAGAGAGAGAGAGAGAGAGAGAGAGAGAGAGAGAGAGCCTGTGTAAAAAAGCAAAGCCCCTTCTTTGCATGAGTTGGATCGAGGGTATCATTGTTGCCGAGCAAAAAAAAAAGGTATCATTGTTTTTGTGAAGAAGAGAAGAAACGAATAGGTTGAGGTTTGATGGAAGTTGTCATTTTGGCAGTTGTGGCTGTAGCAACGTGGGGTGAGGAGTTGAATTGCATGTTTACAATTTTGCCCAAAGCTAACTGCCCATAACAGGAATTAGGGAAAAGTTCGACGAGGGGGGCAATTATGGAAAACACTTTTGTGACGGCACGAGAGATGACAAATAATGCAGACTTCCTAACCATGAAATTCATTACTGCCGTGGGAACAAAAACAATAAAAAAAGAGACATTTTAAAGAGTTAAATACTACTACTATAAAAAGGGCAAAGCAAACCAAAACAACAATTTTTGAGTTCATAGATTAACCTGCACATCTGTTGCCTAACTGTATATTCTAATTCCAACCATGAAGCCATTTCAAACACCAAAACCCAAGCCAGGAAGTAAATTGAGTCACTTACTCTTGGTATTATTCCTTGCTTGTGCTTGAATAACTCTGCTGCACCTTTGCTACCACATTGATATCATCAAGCAAATGATTTCTCGTCGAATGAGTAAAGATTGCGAATTCATCACAAACACCAATGGTCAACACGATTGCCTAAGTGTCCTCCATGTTAGGATATCAAAATACGCTTTAAATTTTCCATTTTTTTCGCTATTGAGGAGCTGCAGTAAGACTTGAAAGTCAAAATGCATAAAGCATGGGTGTTAAGGAGAGCGCCTCATCTACCAGACCAGACCAGAGTCACCAGACCAACCTCTTGGTCTTGCCAAAATATAAAGAAAGCACACTGTCTTCGTAATGTACAAATCTATCCATATCATATGCTTGATCCGTGACCACATTTCTGTCCATTGAGCGGGTTTATCAGGCCAATCATGAAATTTGAAATTACAAACGAACAAGTTAGGACTTTGGTCTTTGGGGGAGGAATTGTTGGGCTGCACAAAGAGATAGCAGAACCTTCCCCAATCTCACCTTCCAATTAATGATTTGCACCCAACTTTAGCATGTTCACTGGGAGCAATTGGCTCTCCTTTCAGAACAGTGACGACTAAAACCCCTGATACGCATACGTGAAGACCCACTGCGAAAAATTGCACATTGGACGAGGTCTAGTAAAGAAATCCTCACTAGATGAATTTTAGTCTCGAAGCCAGGTTTGAGATGAAGCCATAAGCAAAAACCAACTTCAATCAACTGCTCTAAGTCCTAAATGTCCAGAAGTACCTCTAAATTGTCCGGCTCAAACCCTTCTGATTTAGCTTGTGCAGAGATATCTACAAGCACCTCATATATAGAATATTCATGAATGTGGTCCCTGTCATCTGCCACAAAGTCACGAATAACCCCATCTATTTGGACCCAACTTCTGCCCAGTGGTTTTTTCGTACGCATCTCAGCCATCTTCTGTCTCACAATCGAAACATCCTGCCACCTATTACTAGTAGCATATACATTTGACAAAAGCATGAGATATCCAGCAGCTCGCTCAGGGTCAAGTTCCAAAACCAAATTCTTGGCAACACGCGAAGCAAGTTCCACATTCTTGTGAATTCTACAACCACCAAGAATGGCCCCCCAAATGGCATCGTTTGGCTTGATGGGCATCGTCTGAACAAGCCCATATGCTTCATCTAAAAAGCCAGCGCGACTTAATAGATCAACTATGCAACCATAATGCTCAATCCTTGGTTCAATCCCCCAAACTTGATTCATACACTGGAAAAAATTCCGTCCCTTGTCAACTAAACCAGCATGGCAACAAGCGCACAAGACCCCTATGAAGGTTATCTCATCGGGTCTTGCTTCACTGGCTGGAGCGCATTGCATCCAGTGGAAGATGCGGAGGGCTTCTTCTCCTCGTCCTTGTTTTGCAAAAGCTGTGATCATACTAGTCCAAGTAATACATGTTCTCCGCGGCATCTCAAGGAATACTTTATAAGCTTCCTCAACCACGCCGCAGCTGGCATACATGTGTATGAGTGCATTATTCAATGACACCAGCACTGCTTGGTTTCTAAAATGAAAAACGCACGAGTGGATCCACCTTCCCAATTTCAGGTCACCCAATTCAGCACAGGCTGATAGAGCCGCAACCAATGCCACCTGGTCCAATTCCACATTAGCTCTCTTCATCTCGCGAAACAAAACCAAAGCTTGCTTACACCTCCCATTCTGCGCACAACCCGCAACCATCGTGGTCCACGAGATAACATTCCTCTCCGGCATCTCATCGAAAACCCCACGCGCCCTATCAATCTCCTTGTTTCTTACATAACCCGCGATCAACGAATTCCAAGTCGCGACATTCCTCTCAGACATTTCATCAAACACCCAGCGGCACGCGCTCCCAAGCCCACCCGCTGCATACAAATTGACCAAATTCGTCTGAACAAACACATTCGAGCAAAACCCATTTGAGATTACTTTCCCGTGCATCTGTTCCCCCTCTCTAACCAACCCACCCCTCGCACAACCACTAATAACAAACGAATAGGTAAACCCGTCAGGCACAGCTTGTGCCGCTTCCATTAGGTTATACATCTCAACTGATTTACGCGGCGTTTTGCTCCGAGCGTGGCCCCTTACGATTTGATTCCAAAGATTAGGACTTGCGTACTCAATCTGTTCGAAGACTCTTTGGGCGTTTGAGAGGGAACCTGACGTTATGTACGGGTGGAATAGTTTGACGAGAATGGAGTTCTTGTGGGAAAGGCCGTTGGTGATTATCTGGGCGTGGATTTGGGTGAGCCTTTTGATGGTGTTGCAGTTGAGCAAGAGAGAGGAGAGGGTGTGTTGAATGGCGGGAAGGGCTCCTTCAACTAGCATTTGAACAGAAAAGGGTGGATTTTTTTTTTCCAGGATAAAAACTACTGGAGTACTAATACAGTACATAGATCAATTTCAATTTCTATACATAGTGGTGGAGTAGTAACTCCAGAGTTTCTTTTTCTTGAGGTGGTGCATAACACGGGTACCGCGCTTATAACCCTGCTGAATTTGGAATCCCAATGGTTTAGTTGAGTGGACATAAGAAAGCAACAAGTGTTTGTATTCCGTGAGAACTCATGTTTGAATTACATGGAGACCAATCATTTCAAATCTTGAATCACTCTATGGTTTTCCCAATTGTTAATTTCAGGAACTCAAAATTAGTCGAGATTCACGCAAGGTGAACTGGTCACCTAGTTATCAATACAAAAATGCTACGCGCACAACCGTTGTGTTGGTTGTGCGCCCAATTTTGACCGTCCAAATTGTGTTTGCACAGTTTAGATTTTTAAAAAAATACTCTTCAAGGGAAAAATTTGAGCGAATCTTAGCCATTTATTACAGCAATGAAAGGATAGAGATTAGTTGTGTATTGTGTTTTACACAACCGTTGTTGAGGAAAGATATTCAGCAAAGGTAATTTCCGACGAGTCCTACCCTTGCTACCAACCAATAGAGTACCGATAGGGTACCGACGAGCACACGTGGCCCACTCCGGGTCTCATACGAATTATTCGAGCCATTCAATAATTAAAAAATAAAAATTCGAGTGGGCTTATGAAAAATCAACTCAATCTAATATGCGTAGGTACTCGATTCAATCTTTTATTTTTTCAGTCAGATTTCGGGATCATGTAATTTATTCCTATTCCGAAATCACTCACACTTATCAAACAAAGGCCTGGCCTAAAGTTAAAGACCTGTTTGGTTCACATTTTTTTCCTTTTGGTAATATAGTGTGTCTCGAGTCAGCTTGCGCAAATCTCAAATTATTTTCTATAGCCCTTCTCTCACATTTGTTCCACATGCTTACATGAGGTGAGGTCGAAGCGGGGACTCTATAGTGAGCAACCCTATAACACCCCCTATGGTGCACAATCTGAGTCGTTCATTTCGACAATCAATAATTCAAATATGCTTATTATTTTTTATCTATAAAAGTTAATAACGAATCTGAACTATCAATTGAGAAAATAGACGGACCCCCTTGACCATCCAACCCTCCCTGACGGCTGTCCGAGGTCCCCGACGGCCATCCGAGGTGATCAAGGTACCAAACTCCTAATCCCAGAACACGACCATCATGACCACAAGGCCAACTCTTGGAGTTTTGATTCACCATGATGTTTTCTTTTATAAGCTAATTTGTTTCAAGTTGTTGATCTTACTTTTTGTTTACTTCCCGGTCTCCATCATATTCATCCACCACAATAATAAATTTATTTTTCAAGAACTTGAGACAAAGATTTGTTTTTACTAAATAAGTCAATTGGTTTTTTTTTTTATTAAAAAATCGCATTTTTTATATTTGTGTCAATTTTTTATGAATTATTAGTTCACTTGACTAGAGAATCCGAAAAATAAAAAATTATGATGAAAAAATAATTTTTTTAAATAAAGACAAAAAAATTGACTTATTTATCTTTATTTAAAAAAATTTGAGTTAAAACATAATTTTTAACTTTTCTGATTTCTCTCGTCATGATAGCACAATAAATTCACAAAAAAATCAAAAAATAAACTAATAAATGAAAAAAAAATTGAGTAAGAAAAAAAAACCATTTAACTTATTTAGCTAACAAGTTGAGTTTATTGTTTCGTCCTCCTTGTTTTTCCCAAAAATACATTTACTAAACAAAGAAAAATGATAATGTTAAAAGTATTTTTGGTACTACCAACCCTGTGAGAAATTTTTCAATGTCGGGTGGGAACCACGTCACCTGGCTGACGTGGTGCCCGAGTAAGCACATCCAAGCAATCCAAAAGTGTATTAGACGGCTCAAATTGAAATACTCTCTCTTCTCACCCCACACCCTCTCTCCTCTTTCTCCCTCTTTTTTCTCTTTTCAAATTCGAGCCATCCAAAACCGAAATGAATGATCCAAATGCACAAACAGACACCACGTTTTACTCGCTCGCCACTGAATTTTTTTTTTAAAACTTCAGTGTATAAAAGACTTTTGCAGGAGTTTTTGACATTTTCACTGCCATAAACAAATTAGCTGGTGTCGCTTTTCATTCCAACCAAACTCATCAACTCTCTCTCTCTCTCTCTCTCCCAAATTCATGTCCCTGGGCACATCAGACTCACCAAAAATTAGGGCTTTCGAATTCCTTGCTCACTGGTGAGTGATCATGCAGTAGTGGACGAAATCCAGTGAAACTTTGCCCATCAAGCCCTACGGGTCGGGACCCGCATAGCGGCGGGTCGGAATTGGTGGCCATGGAAGATGCAATAGATGGAGGGAGAGAGATCAAAGTATATCATTACATCCCCCGATTGATCGCCAGCGCGCTTTCTGGAGCTCTTACCGGATTATTTGCTCTTGGTAATTTGGTATTTTCTTTATATGTCAAAGCGGTACGAGAATTACATTCAAAGTGTTACAATAACGGGACACGGCGAAACAGCTAAGTTAAAGCACAATACATAACAATCCAAGAAATGTGAAGGGCACAATCCAAGAAATAGCCCATACAGGAAAGAAATAAACTAAGAACCGAACACTCCTGTAGAGGAAAACTAATCAACAATTGTATGTTATGCTTCTACATGATGTCTACGTAAATTGAATTTTTCGCGTACATGAGTCAATTAGTAATATGTTTTTGTATGAAATTATCGTTAGATGATATGGGTTGCATCTCAAGATTGTATAGAATTGTGCCTGTGTAAATTCTTTCGGTGAAGTGGATTGTATTTGGATAACTTAGTGTGGCCAACACGAGCTATCGTCTTGTGGTTTTGCTGCGAAGATCAGCGGTGTGAGTATGACATTACGAGGGGTTTTGCATAAGGACTATGTACCACCACATGGACATGGATAAAGGACATGACTCGTCGGATAAGTTGCTGATTAAGGCTCGGTTCGTGGTTTATAAGTGGCTGATATCTCAGTCACTAAAACTTCTGAAAGCGTTTAGAAGGATGCCCTGCACCTATTTTGACCTATTCATAGTATAATTTCGTTCGCAATATGTCTACGCTGTCCCAAAAATTTGCCAATCTACCATTTTCAACGTTCCATCACTTGGTTGAAAATTTTCTGACGCTGCCTAATTCTTTACCTACTCAATATGCAAGTGGTGTCCTGCCATTTCTGTATTTTGTCCGTGGTCCGTGTTTATGTCTGCATTTGGCCACACTATGAAGTTCAATATGTGCTTCGGTGTCGTAAAGATATATATTTTTCAAGCTAATAGCATATGCTTATATGTACTTCATTTGCAGCTGGGGCTTTTACTGGAGCTATCACTGGCGCTTTAGCAGGTAGAGCTTCTGACAGTGGGGTCATCCGCGGTGCTGGACTTGGCGCCATTGCTGGGACGATCCTATCTGTAGAAGTTTTGGAGGCTTTCCGTGCTTGTTGGTGCTCTGAACTCTCAGGGTCACAGAGTTCATCATCCATGGTTAGTGTACTTTCATTCATTTATTCGTTTCTCTAACATCCACAGTGTCCTTTCTGTCGGCTTGGTATTTTGCTGAATCATATAAAATTCGTTTGCATCTCTGTGAAAGGTGGTCATTCATTGCAGACTAATTGCTATCTTCTATTACTAGGCAGATTTCATAGAGGAGCTTCTCCGTGGTAGATTTGTGGAGGAACAGTTTCCACCAGCGATATTATCGGCCTACAGTTGGCAGGTTTGTCCTCTTCTTCCCATGGTTCTTAATTTCGAGTGGTCGGTGAGGTGTCTTTTGATAAAACTCCGCCAGTTATATCTCATCCCATTGTTTTCCTGTGCTTTGGAATTTTCATCTATTGGTATCCCCCTTCCTCTTCATCTATTGCTCTATCTAATTATGAAGGCTTCCTTAAGCATACCAAACTTTGTTTTCGAATCTACTGTACTATTAGGAGTTGCAAATTTTAAAGGTCATCATGTCCTACTATAGAGAGAAGATAGATTTCTCTGAACTCTATTTTCTGTTGTGCGAAAGTTCTCTACTGTTGTTGAAGGCTGCCCATAGAAATGTTACTACGGCTTACAATTTAATTAATGCTGTGTTTGGATTGGGATTTGAAATTTTTTTTGAAAAATAGTAGGGGGTAATAAGTGGAGAGAGATAGAGAGAGAGATATTGAAAATAGGGGGAATCTAGGGGGTATTTTTTGAAAAATGCTTTTTGAAAACCAAAAGGAACAAGGCATAAAAGAAGGAAGTTTCCACAGTCGTTGAAGCTGCTCATGGAAATGGTTCTACCGTTGGTGAAGTTGAAGAAGAAAAATCATTGTTAATTGGTGTTGTTTATAAGGAGGTGGGTCATTGGTGGATCACCACCTTTGTATTGGAGTAGTAAGGGAGGTCTGGTCGTTCAATGACTACGTTCATGATCTCATTGTTACAACTTTATGGTTTCATTTCAACACCCCAAACAAAACTCTCCGGCCCAAAGTGGTGCCATCGTTATGCACATGGGCAGACCCACACAAGGGCAAGCGGGGTCACTTGACCCCACTGAGTTCCAAAATACCCTTAGAGCAGGTATAATTTTGAGGAGTATTTTGTAATTTTGCCCCAAAGGATAATATTCTTGCCCTGAAAATTCCATGGAATTTACAATTCTTGCCCTCCTTGATTGTGACGTTATGCAAAGAACTCAACATTTTTTCTCTCTCCCGTACAAAGTCTACGAGTCTGTATATAGACTCTATACTCTATAGTCTGTTCTTCTTCTTCTTCTCTCTCTCGACAAAAGTAAGCATAGGCTCTTGCAAAGACAAAAACAAGCATGTGTTGTAGATATTTGACCCCATTGCAACTAAATCCTGGGTCTGCCCCCGGTTATGCACAAAAACAAGCATGTGTTTTAGATATTTGATCCCATTGCAACTGAATCTTGGGTCCGCCCCTGGTTATGCGAGGTCATTTTTTGACATATAGCTTGCACTTCACTTGTATTCTGTTGGCTCTGCTGCGGATATTCTACCTTTATTAGGCTCTGCTTTTCCATTAGTGTGGATTTCTTATGAAGGGATTCAACATACAGATAACGAGACTCGCTCGAGATTTGATAGTTTACATACTTGGACATTGAGTTTGGGAGTCTTATCATGATGAGTTGGAAATAACTATACAGCTGAATGATTTGAAATCCTTCATGGATTGTAGTTTCAAAAAGTTACTACAAAAAAGAATCTCTCATTTTTCCCTCTAATCCATCTTCCATTCTAGTTTTGCAATCTAAACTTCTATTTTTTTTTGAAATTAAGCCTTAATTCCTTTGCTTGAGATCCACATCTATCCATACGGAACTTGAGTCCCTTACTGCTGAAACGATACATTGATGATTGATATGATGGGGTCTCTGCAATTTACTCTCGCCAAATCTGAGTAGCTTTTTCTGCCTTGTTGCAATAAAGGAGCCTCTTGCTTGCTTTATTAAAATTTCATAGAGTTCTATTTGCTCTGATATCTAACCTTAAGAAATTTGAATGATTAGGTGAACATTGCCAACATAAGGTATGATGATGTTTATGATGCATATGGTGAAGTCCTATCCAGAGGATTGTCGGGGGAGGACTTGAGTAAACTACCGTGTCATGTTATGTCGGATGAAGTCCATGCTGTACAAAGCATTTGCTGCTCAATATGTTTACAGGTCCTAATTTGGTTGCAAAACTTTGGATTCACATTGGTCATACCCAAGAGTACCAAATCATATCATATGTATTCTATGGATAAAATATAACCTATCGTTGCTTGCTTTTGACAGGATATTGAAGTTGGGGAGATTGCTAGGAGCTTGCCCAGATGTCACCACACATTCCACTTGACTTGTGTGGATAAGTGGCTCATTAGACATGGCTCGTGCCCTGTATGCCGGCAGGATGTATAGTTACGTGTAGACTATGGCTGTGTATGGGTGTACAGAAAAAGACCATCTATATACATCCAATAAGCCCTCGCGCACGCCAGTAGTATGTATATTGTCGCAGTGTCTAGTGTTTCCAAAATGGCTTATTACACCAGATAATCAATGCCTTGAAGGCAATTAGCAATAAGAGCAGATGTATCTTATTACACCAGATAATCAATGCCTTGAAGGCAATTAGCAATAAGAGCAGAATAGCAGATGTATCCACCCCACTTTGTATGATGTACTAGTACAAAATAATTTGGCTGAAATATCCCTAGCTTATCTTGTGCAGTGCATAAGTTTGCAGTTGGTTGAATGGAGTGAGTATTGTGCATATATAGGGGGCACTATTTTAGTTGTAAAATTTCCGAAGAACAGCCAATTTGTGAATGTATTCTCAAAAGTTGAGTTTGTGCCCATCGATTAAGGTTACATTAATATCATTATTGTTTCAACCTTGTATTGGACAAGCAGCATGAATCCAGCAAAATGTTTCTGTTTTTCACTGTTTTTCCTCCACAATTGATAGGTCTTCAAAAACGTCTCGAACTATTAAGATTTACAAGAGCGAAGATCAGAACAAAAGCGTAGTGACCGAGAAGTCACCCAGCAGTACAAGAGATAATACCAATGTCAACAATCTTCTCCTCAAACCTATCGTCCTACCTTCTGCAAATAGCTACAGAACAGAATAAAATAAGAAACAAAAAATAAACAGATATTCTGGAGAAAAAGAAAAAAAAAAAGGGACCGCGAACGAGAACTCTATAATTAACAGTATGTAAACTTATGGGCAAACCCAAAACTCTAAAAAACTGCAGGATTCAAGACTAGTGTTTCACAATGTCTTTTAACACAGAATTCGTCCACCTCTACAGAACATAATAACTTACTTCACACGGAAACAAAACTGCATTTGCTAACTTGCGTGCAGGCTCAAAAGTCCAAAATTTTGAATAGATAGAACATGTACAAACACTGAAATGCAGACTATTTTAGGAAGGTAAATTGACCATAGTGTAATGTCAAATTCAGAAAGATTGATAAGGTACATACTAGTTCTTCTCCATTTATTTACAAAGTGGTCATTAACAGTAAATTTGGGTCAATCCCATGGATGGTTTCTGAAGATACAAGATAATTTATTTTCTCGATTTTATGTAATTTTCTTCTCTTTCGTCTCCTTCCATTCTTTGATGTCAGCATCTATCTTAGCTTTCACAGACACATCAAACCCTGGATATGGTTCATAGCCAAACAACCATTGAAGAGCCTGCAATGACCAAACATTGACAGTAAATTCAATTTAATCAAGGTTTAGCTTGGACGGCCATTGCTTTAGTTCTTGATTTGCTTTTTCACTTCGTGACAAGAATAATAGTAACTTACTTCGAATAATACAAAGAAAGGTGCCATCAAGAAGGCTTGGGCGAGGTTGTCCAGGAGAGCAGGCGCTCGTTTCTACGCAAAAACAAGTCAAGAAAATAAAATAAAAAATATTTACTGACTGACAGGAACGAGGCAATGAATAATACAATGCAAATTATAGACCAAGTAACCTCAAATACACCATGGCCTATGAACTGTCCAGTCCAACAGAACAACTGAGCTGCAAGAACAACCTGAACATATTGGTGAAGCACAACAAAGATTAGAACAAAAATTGGTACAAAAATCAATGAACACGGGTCACAATGGGGAAACCAATAAAGACTCTATAGATTCGAGATAGATGAATAACAATAAACTCCACTAAATCAAAGTGTCGGAAGAGGAATGCATATTCTGTTTACATGAGGGATTAACTAGCCAATGACAAAGGTCTATTCACATGATAGATGTGTAAGACTTTCTGAAAGTGCATTTTTTCAGAAACCTTGTGCTTATTGTGAAGTGGAAGAAGACTCATTCGGCCAACATTTTCCATAATGCTGACTGAAAGGGTTTGGAAGTAGCCTTGGCAGTTTCAGCATGCCTATTTCAAGTCTTTGACTTTTAAGTGCTGGTTAAAAAGTCTTCTAACACATATTGCCAGCCTTACATGATTAGAAGATTACATGTGATTTCCCTTTATAGAAGGCTTTTCCGCAATCCAACGGCGAGTCTTAGGCTAGGTTCTGGAGTTGCAAATCTGAGTGTGGTAGGATTTTCAGCCCATCAAATAATACTTAACTTTGGGTGGCCTTAGGATTTCCAAGCGTGCGTAATTCAAAAAGTTCACTCAACCATATAGAACCTAAAAGCTAAATATAATTCTTTCGATCCTGCTATTCCTTCATGCCATGGTGCATGGTCCATTGAAAATTTTCAAACCTTGTCCAGCAACATAACATTTTTAGATCTAGAAAATGAACTATGATAGCACTAACCAAAAACAAAACATCATTTGATACCAATATGAGGCAAGCTATGAAGCAATGGGCACGAATATGGGTACACAATACAAACACAGTGATAAGTGGGTATGGCTGGGATACATCAATGACAAAATATATTTTGTAGTGCAAATTTCTATAAGATTATAAAGAAGATAACTACATAAAGTCCTTCAACAAAGCAAGTCGAACTTTTTTAGCTGAAAAGAATGTTCTAAATTCTCAAAAAATGCACCATGTTGCCACATAGAATGGCCAGCTGGAAATGAGACGGCCTTCACTATTCCCACAACTGGCCAAAATAGATTTAAAAAATAAATAAAATGCTTAAAAATGACCCTTCACCTCATGTGCCTTCGTAACGTTTACCCATACATGCATTCTTTTGTGTAAAAACACAAACCAAGTCCTTCACTCCTTCCTACACCCAGCAGTCAAGGTCATTACAACGACCTTCGCAGTGCTGGCCAATACTATCGCAAATACATATTGTATGAATAAGCGGAAACACAATATAGCTATTTTACAAGTAATAGAGGACTATGTATATATGGCGTATACTTAATTTGTATCTGATATTGCAAACTAGTTAATTTTTTAAATGTATAATACCAACTCCATATGGCACAACGAAATCTTAAAATCCCAGACGCTTGTTTTCAGCTACAACCACGTACAATGTCTAAACCAACTAACCATTGGCAAGATGACGCAAAACCATTGATCAGCATCATGGTCCAGATTCCAGAAGGACCAGAACCATAAATACACCTCATCCTCAAGTCAAAGACCAAAAATTGAAAACTAAATGTATTGAAAAGGGCACAAGAAGAAGACCAACTTAAAGCAAGGATAAATATTTGTATCTCATTCATGACAAACAAAAGCTCTTATTCCAAGTATATGAAGAAATGGAGGATCTTCTCAACCCATTTTTTATACTCTACAACAACTGTAAGGCTCCACTTTGATAGTTACAGATATCAAATGAAGGGCTTTGATAGCTTAATTTTCAGGTTTGATAGCTTACAGACGGATTTCAACATAGCGTTGGTGAGTTATATTCAGATGGATTTCAATGTGTCTCGTTTACTTCTAATCCACCTTCTCACAAACCACAATAATTAGTCTTCATATACTTTTTGCAAACAAAATTGAACATCATAATCCTAACTAAAGGAAATTGAAAGTCAGGGCGGCTGCAAACCAAATACCCTGGAATTTTCCTTTCCTATGCATAAGTAGCAGGTAATACCATTTTATCAGGTATTCAGCTCTCTGTTTAAGATTTTTTTTTTATAAATAGTAAGTGTTTTAAAAGTCAACCGCCTAGGCCGACTAGTCCCCGCCTAGGAAATTGGCGGTGCAGCCGACTAGTCGGCGCCTAGGCGCCCCTTTTCCGTCCGACTAGCACCTACTGATTTTTAGAACAATAGCTGAGAGGAACCCCCACATGTAATAAACAAACGGAAAAATTCGAAGAAAGGAAAGGGGTCAATAAGAACGTAGATGCCTACAAAAACCCAGAACAAATTCAAAGCAAAGATAAATCGATAACAAAAATTTGTTTTACCTTCCAAGCCAGAGAGAACTCAAGATTCTTAGCAATAAGACTAGCAGAAACCCAACAGGTCAAACATAGAACAGCAGCCAAAGACCCAGCTTTCTTCTCCATTAATATATAAAACAAAGCATAGATCAAGGTGAACAAAAGCCCAAAATTAGGGACAAGACCAAAACGACACTGAAATGGGCATTCAAAGAAAGCAGGCGTGAAATAGAAGAGAATAAGAGCCGTGAAGAACAGTGGCCAAACAAACAGCATGTGTATGATTATGTTAACTGGGTTGCTGTGGTATGCCCCGTAGAAGGCGAAGTGCTTCTCAAGATCGAATAATCCGATCTTTCCCATTGGGAATTTTTCTCGGGAAAATGATGGGTTTGGGGGGAGGAGGAGTTTTTGGAAGGGAAGGTTGAGGAGAAAGAAAACGGGCTTGCTGGGTATTTGAAGGAAATATGGACAACAGAATAATCAAAAACCGCGGATCAAAAAAAAAAAAAAAAAAAGAATAATCAAAAACCGGGGATTAAAAAAAAAACAAAAACAAAAACAAAAAGAATAATCAAAAACCAGGGGCCTAGTCCGTCTAGTGCATTGCTAATCGCCCCCGTGTCAGACCCCCTGACACGGTCCACTTCTTCCCCTTTTATCCCCGACATGCGCACCCCCTCCCCCAGCTCTCCTCTTCCCGAGAAAGATACACCCACCGAAGGAATCCCATCACAATCGCCAGGCCAATTCCGGTCACCGTACGGCCGATCCGAATCATCTAAAAATTTTATAAAAAAAAAAATTGAGTGAGCCCGCGTAGGAATTAACGGCATCCAACATGTGTAATTGCTCGATCCAAACTTCCGTTTTTAATTGCTCGGATCATCTGATTTTTTGAAGTTCGGATCGAGCACTTACACACGTCGGATGCCATTAATTCTCGGAAGAGCCCACTCAGTTTTTTTTTAAAAGAATTTTTGGACGGTTCGGATTGGCCTTCCGGTGGCCGGAATAGACCCGACGAGCTTGCAGTAGGCGGTGCGGTGGGATTCCCTACTGTGGGTGTATCATTCTCCCCACACATCACCCCAAAAATACTCCAGCTTATTTTCTCTTTTTATTGATTTAATTAATAATGTTTATATTTAGTATCTTTATTCTTTTTTACTTATTGGGTATTATTTTAGTGTTTCAATTTTCAATCTCGTTGAATCTATAGAAAGATTTTATTTTTTATTATTTTATCTTTAATGATCGTAATGAATTTTTTGTTTTGTAAAATCAAATATCTCTTAGGGCTAATCAACGAGAGTCCTATAGTCAAAATTTAATTATGGCAATTTAGAATAAAATGATCAGAAAACTAAAATTTTTCCATCGGTTCAAACGGATTGAAATTTGGAACACTTAATTTTTTTAACCATATTTTTTAATATATAAACTGTCTAAAGAGGTTTAAAGTGTTCCAAATTTCAATTCGTTTGAACCGATGGAAAGATTTTAGTTTTCTGATCATTTTATCTTAAATGGCCATAATTAAATTTTGACTATATGGCTCTCATTGATTAGTTCTGAGATATTTAATTCTGCAATTTTCTTAGAACTATTTAACGAGAGTTCTATAGTCAAAATTTAATTATGACCATTTAGGAAAAAATTATCAGAAAAATAAAATCTTTCCATCGATTCAAATAGATTGAAATTTGGAACATTTAATTTTTTAACCATATTTTTTAATATATAAATTGTCTAAAGATGTTCAAAAAATTAACAAGTTTTTAGAGTGCACCCTAAGAGCACTTGATTTTTTAATCATATTTTTTAAACCCAAAATAAAAAACTAGTGAATGAAACCAAAATCTTTAAATGCATAGAAGAGTGGGAGGTATTGGCTCACAATTTGATAGATAAGGCTAGCTTACTCAGTTGCAGAGCAACAGAGGATCGATGGCATTGATAGCTTGGGCTCACAAGTGCAGCAACAGTTGCAATCCTTAAATACCTTATCTTCAATTTTAACAACCCATTCAGATTTTATTCTTATATTCAATTCTTAATATATATAACTACTTCACATTTACTCTCATTCACCACATCCTCATAATTGGAATGGAATCCACGCGCTTTTGATTGGAGAAATTTATATTTACTCAAGACATATCTCTTAATTACCGGGTATCTATATATTATATACCAAGCAAATATAATTTCCAAAAATAAAATCAAGCTATTTCCTTAATTCTCTCTCCTATTTGGCATTTTCTTAATAAAATTCGTCTTTTTCTTTTTTTCCCCTAAACTTTTCAAAATACCAAAAATTTAAAAAAAAACAAAAAAAAAACTTGCAAACTTCCTTCCATGATGCTCAAACATTTTTTCATTAAAAGTTTTACATCTAATGTTAAATCATAAATAACGAGAGATAAATAACACAACAAGACTTTACATGTACCTACAAATAACATTGTTACATTAAACATAAAATAATTTTGTATATGCTTTCATGCATAGCACGGGTAAGACGCTTGTTCTAGTATACATATAAGTATTTGAGTTTTCGGAGGATTAAAAATTTAATGTTAGTAATTAACATTTGATTGGTTGGTGTTCATTTTGTCAGAAAAATCAGATGTTATTGCAAAAGATGGGTGTCTAGAGATTGGTTGGGACCTCTTGGAGAGTCATTGGTTTGGGTAATAGTAGTATGAAAAGTCTTTTAAGCGAATTTGCATGCAACAACTCAACTTGATACTTTTTTCGTCCTATTTTGTCTGTTCATTATTCATTTTGTGTCTATTTCTTATATCTTTCAATATATTAGTCTATTGTGTATTTCTTTTAATATATTATGTATTGAAACATATACGTAAAAGACACAAAAAGAAAATGACAAACAAAATGGGATGAAGGAAGAATGTGTTTGCGGTGTGTAAATAAATGAGTCCGACTATTGTTACTAAATGCTAGGGTATTGAAAATGTACAATCGCTTTTGGGGCTTACCTTTGGACCCACACAAAGAATCTAAACCATTCGTTTAATTTAAAATAAAATCTTCAAGTAATCTTGCAAAAACTCAACTCAATTGAATATCGTAAGTAGTTGATCCAAACTAAGTTTTCATTTAGAATTCAGTATCCTAAATTCTAAACAATAAATTAAAAGATTGGATCAACTATTCACACGTATCCAATTGAGCTATTTTTTTAATGGTCACTAAAAAAATTATTTTAAAATTAATGAATGAT